>JAJGRW010000906.1:228790-252316 GCA_025461045.1 Carex parvula
TGAAATATGGAGGGGTAAATATCATATTTTGAAGTTTAGAAGGGAAAGTACATAATTTTGAGATTTTGAGAGTCATACGTGAAATTTCCACTTAGATTTAAACTCCAGACTCTAATTTCATACCATCTTATTACTGCTTGAATGTTGGACAAATATCAGAATTGGTGAACATATATGGAACTAGTGTAGGAATATTTCTCAAAAGAGTTTTGAAATCAGCACACATATATAATACAAGGTTTCTACACTTAATGTAGGTATGACCAAGGCTTCTTCGATTTCGGTGTAGACTCGCCTTTCTTTGTCATATTAGGTACTGCAGCAATACTCAGTCTATGCGGATTCACTGTCGGAATGATCAGAATGGCATGGTTGTGAGATGTTTCTAGCAGGATTTGGCGTTGTGAATTGCTGGCCAGTATATGAGGCACTATTTTTGAGGAGTGATAGTGGGAGGATACCCGAAAGAGTCGGCGCTCGAGCGTTTATCATGGCAGGAGTTATAATTGCCATAGGTTTTGTTGCGTTTAATGTGTAACATTGCGTGTGTATTTCGGTGGTATACTGGTATCGCATCTCAGAGGAGAGTACAAATGAATCAATTATTAGCAATTAGAAAAATAAATCATTATTGCAGCTCAACTGGATGTGTATTTATTGATTAGATAATTTGGTGATCATGTAAATTTTGAACAGTAATTAAAATATGAAGTTATTGTAGTCACTGGCACAATTAAATGATAACATAAAATTGACAGTGAAATGAAATGATACTTGCCTAAAATGAATGGTAAATGTTGAGGCCTATTTTGACTAAATGGGCCAATTTATAAGCCCAAATTGAAACAACAGTTATTATATCTTGGCCAATGACAAGAGAAATAAATACACTGAGGTTACAAGAATTCAATTTAATTTCATCTATGTTGATCCACAAAATTAATTATGTACGCCAACTAGTGTATTGATTTTACCCCGGGTCGACCCGGACGCGAGGAAACCCGGGACTCGGACCGACCCGTACCTGACCCTAAATCCGGACCGGACCGTCCTAAAGGGTTGGGTCAGGTTTAGAACGGGTCGGATGCGGTTTCTGGGCGAAACCCGACCATACCCCACCCGTTTCAACCGCCTCCCCGAACCCGACCCGGACCGCCTAAACCCGACCCCCCCGTCCGAACCCGACCCTAACCAGCCTAAACCGACCCCAACTCCCGGATCCGGTCTAACCCGGCCGAACCCGGGTGAACCCGACCAAACTCGCCCTAACCCGGCCTAACCCCCTCCAAACCCGACCCGAACCGTCGAAAACCTGGTGGGACCCGAGCCAACCCGGCCAATTTGAAATTTTTTTATTTAATTCGGATTTTTTTTTTTTTGTCCTCTGTTGCCGACTATTTTAATATCCGAATTAAACAAAATACCCGAGCCATCCGGCCAATATCCGAATTTTTGATTTAATTCGGATGGATGACATAGAAAAATATCCGAATTTTTTTTGTCCTCTGTTGCCGCTGATTTGCCTAATTGCCTCTGTTGGCATTTGGCAAATAGCCAATAGATTAGAAACTTGAAATTTAGATAATTTAATTTAATTAACGCTAAATAAATTAATTTAATTTAGAGTTAATTTAGATTTATATTTAATTTATATTTACTTTAATTTAGATTTAATTTAGATTTAGATTAAATTATATTTAATTTGGATTTACATTTAATTTATATTGAATTTAGATTTATATTTAAATAGATTAGATAATTTCGAATTTTTTGAATATTGTTAATTTTATATGTAGAACAAATATAATTTGGTTTTGTTACAACAAAAATATATTGAGTTCAAATAAAAAAAAAAAAAAAAAACAGCTCCGAAAACCCCAAACAAAACAGAAAAAAAAACGAACCGGCCCGGACCGGACCGCCGACCCGACCCGCCCGACCTAACCCCGCGGGTTTAGGCCGGTAAGGGTTGGCCGACTCAAACCAAAACCCGACCCCCTCTACCCGACTCAACCCGTTGACCCGGACTAACCCGTGCCCGAGTCAACCGGGACCGGGCGGGTTTGGACCGGACCGACCCGACCCGGCCCCTTTTCAATACACTAACGCCAACAAGGTGCTTATTAATTATTAGATTATATAAACTAATTTGGTAATCAGTAAAAGATCCCTTTACCACAACATGCCAAACCAATCCACCTTGTGTCTTCTAAAGAGAGCAAATTGGAGCATTATGAGATGGATCTCCTCTGTCACTCTGACTTGTTTTCCTTCTGATTTGTTTTTGCATGAATGAAGAGGTGCACAGCACAACATGTACATTCAACTGGTACTAAAGGAATATTATGCGCTCTCTTTTTTTCCACATTTTGCTGCTATTATTGTTATTATTATTTGGGTAAAAAACTAAATAGGAAAAATTAATTACCCTTTTATTGTATCTGAAAGCAATTGAAAAATACAAGGACTTGAAGCACTAAATACCAACAACAACGGTAATAACTAAAATAATCAAGTAGAGATGGTAATTAAAAGTTTTTGTTATAAAATTTGTATAATTTATTAATGTTGAAAAATTAAGCTCTTTTCATATGCCAAAGGTTATCTTAATTTTCTCTGTTATTTTTGTTAGTTTAATTGTTTATTCAGGTTTTTTATACTTCCCAAACATAAAATGTAAAAACATCTTAAGAGTTTTACACAAATATTTGTCATATCAACTATTATTATTTATTTATTTTTAAAATTGCTACTAGGATTTTAGGTAAAAAAAACAAAGAAGAGAGATAATTTTATTGACAATTTTCTGAAAGATATCATCACATGGGTGTGTTCTTGCCTGTATTAATATTTATTAATATACTTCACCAACCAATGGTAGTGATCCGTGTATATTTACAGCATTATAGGTCAACCATATATACTTTTCAGCATTATGGACAATTTTTAAAGGTGATTTTTTTTTAAGTTTTCACTTATAATTTCTAAATGGAGAAAATAAAATAAAGATATATGGTACCCATAATTATGAGACTTGAGAGTGAAAAGTATGGTCAATTCCTACTCCCTTTTTCTTCTTCTAAAATCTAATTCTAAGCAAAATTTAGATTTTAAACATTTATCTTTATATAAAAAGTAATATCTTAACCAATTTACTAATTCTTAGAAAAACTAACAAGACTTGTATTAAGTGACATACTAAATAATTACCTAGCTACTGCTTAAATCATTATTAATATAATTTTCTCATCATTTATTTTTTTAATGTTATTCATCATTTTATTTAATTTTATCTTACACCTGAGTTCAGGCCATGGCAATAGCCCATAACACATAATCCTTCCACAAAAAGATGCAAAATGATTGTGGTCGGTTCCTGCCAGATCAAACAATTTTGGCACGGTTCAGATGTGGTTGATCCTCTGTGGGGTACGATGGATGTGTGTGGTGTGATGAGTCATGAAACATGCATCATGCATGCATGCAGATCTGTATTTTATTCAATTTTCATGTACCTGTCGATTTGTTTATTTTAGGATACATCTTCAATCAATAATTAGATTATAAGGACCTCCCACAAAATTCAATTGTTCAGATATAATCTGTACATTTTAGATCGAATCGATCGGATTTTGGCTAATAATGTCTTAATTTTAGTAACAATTAAATATTGATAAAAACTAAGCCTTACCCTTTAACTTATAAGATAATTATTGTTAGATACAAAGTCATATAAATAATTAGTATCCTTACATTTAATATATATTATGATGAGACTGATTATACAATATTTTATATAATTTAATTTAATTAGTAATTATATATTTTAATATAACCGGTACTAATAATTAACTTTTTATATTAGAGCTATCTATAGCGCTATTAGCCAGTTTCTTTTAATAGGGTTATAAATATCTAGCTATATCTTTTTTGTAGCATTTCCGCGATAACACAATAATCGCTATTTAAAACTTAGTTTGTTATAATATTAGGTTATATTATGAAAATTATTAATTTATTTGATTATCCTTGATACGATTCATTACTATTATATATATTAACTTTAACAGATAAAAATAGTGAAATTGATAAGATAATACTTAGCTAATTAAACTAAATTTAAACTAATATAAATATTTACATCCATAGACATGATATTTAGAGGTAACTTATATTATATGAATTGAGACGTGCATGGTTATGATGCAACAAGTTGTATAATATATATATCCATGTGGGTTAGTTACAAATAATATTTATTTATTTCTCTACGTGTGAATAAATAATCTTAGTCCGATTAATATTTTTTGGCGCTGTCCAATCCACCGCCAGAAGCAACAAAAGAATTAGTTGAACATGTTTAACATCTACCAAGCAAGCATTTCCGATATTTTTATTAAACCCCAAAAAAAAAACAAATTATCAAATCTGCTCCCACTCCTAAGTTATAATTATTTCTACCCTAACCGCCCGTGCGCTGGGCGGTCCACTTTTCCCACCTGACCGCCCAGCCACTGGCGCGTCCACTACCACGAGCTGACGCCCCAGCAGCTGGGCGGTCCGCTATAAAATCCTATAAAAGGGGTTTTTCTCTCTCCAGATGAGCACAGTATTCATTCCTCCAGACCAGAAATTTTCCAGAACCGAATGAGAGAATTTTGAGGCGATTTTGAGGCGATTTTGAGGTATGGACAGTAACAGTGGAGGTAAGAAAGCGAGCAACCGAGATCGTGGCGTAGCGAGAGGAGGGTCAATTAGTGATCGAGGTAAAATGAGGAAAAAAAATACAAGTGTCAAATATGTCGTGATTTTTTTAATTGTGAGACATGTAAGCTGGAGGAATGGAAGAAACGACATGTTCAGTATGAAATTTCAGACGATGACTTTGTGGAAAACCCCTACGGCTTTGGTTTGAAAAAGAAGAAAGTTGATCCAGAGCCTCCAGCATCGGACGATAAGTTTGTTCCGTGTACTGGTAAGGCTACCACTTCGTCTGCTGTGACTGATCCAGATCAGGCAAACTCTGATGATGACTTTGTGCCTTGCACTTTCAAGGCTCGTTGTAAGAAGTAGATTTTTTAGGAATTTATGTTGTAGAATTTTTAAAAATTTATGTCGTAGACTTTATTTCATTAGTTTTGTGTTTGTTTATGTTTTATGTTGTTAGTTTTTGTATACGTAATTAAGTAATAAAAATAACAAACTACCAATTAGAATAGTTCATAACTAGAGTTCACAATATACATCTAAAATAGTTCACAATATACATCTAAAATATTTCATAACTAGAGTTAAAAAACTTGGTAATCAACGACGACGGCCGAACAAACTCAAAATACGACGTCTGGGTCTGGGTTCAGCTGGTTGTGCGGCACTACCGGATGTCTCTCCATGGCTACTACCGGTTCCTGGGCTTTCATGACTGCGGTGGCTACTACCGGTAGCCTCAGCAACAACTCTAGCATTTTCTCTTTCGTTGGCTTCGTTAATGGCATCTGCATTGAATTCCAGTTGAAATAAAATCAAAATAAAATAAGTGGCGGGGGTTGCCATACCTCGAGTGCTCATGACCCGAGTTGTCATAACCCGAGTGCTCATAACTCGAGCTGTCATAACTCGAGTGACGCGGGTTGTCATAACCCGAGTGATCATAACCTCTATTTTCCCTAGATGTTCCAACCCCGGGTTCACGCTGAACTCTCCTGGAATATAAGTCCATTACCATTACCCCCTGTGACTCAAAAGTGTTGTAAACACTCCTCCATAACGACTCATCTGTTATTGGATACCGGGTATAGTAAGGTCTACCACCTCTTACTGTGTTAATCCGGGTAGCTAAATCTATATCACACCGGTTGGGGTTCACACCGATTTTCATACACAATACCCTTCAGTTCAACAAATGAGGTATTTGCATTTACCTCGAAGCCGTATGCTGTTCCTTAGTGTACTGTGCTCCCTCCGCACCCCGGGTAAACTTCCTGCCCACATACAGTGCAACCAACATATTTTTGTTCTGAAATTACTGTTCTGGAATTACTGTTCTGGAAATACTGTTCTGGAAATACTGTGCTGGAATCACTGTGTGGGAATCACTGTGCTGGAATCACTGTGCTGGAATCACTGTGCTGGACTTACTGTGCTGGACTTACTGTGCTGGACATACTGTGCTGGAATTACTGTGCTGGAATTACTGTGCTGAAATTACTGTGCTGGACTTACTGTGCTGGACTTACTGTGCTGGAATTACTGTGCTGCAATTACTGTGCTCAATTGCCTCAAAATCGCCTCAAAATCGCCCAAAATTCTCTCATTCGGTTCTGGAAAATTTCTGGTGTGGAGGAATGAATACTGTGCTTATCTGGAGAGAGAAAAATCCCTTTTATAGGGTTTTATAGCGGACCGCCCAGCTGCTGGGCGGTCAGCTCATGGTAGTGTACCGCCCAGTGGGTGGGCGGTCTGGTGGGAAAAGTGAACCGCCCAGCCCACGGGCGGTTAGGGTAGAAATAATTATAATTTTGAAGTGGGAGCAGATTTGATAATTTGTTTTTTTTGGGGGTTTTAATAAAAATATCGGCAAACATTTGATGCTTCTCCACAAAGGAAATAAATTCATTTGATAAAATCCAAAAGAAATTACATCTCCTCACCTAATTTCATTCTTATCTTTGAATTTATTTATTTTTAATTCCTTTATATTTTTATCATTTTCATTGTTTTTTTTATGAGGTGAGGGGCGCTTGGAGGCACCTAAATTTGTGGTGAATGCTAGAAATCTACCAATATAAGTTCTTGTTTTTATTTTTTTTTATTAGAAGAGCAACTTAAAGCTTCTAATGAATCAAGTTATTTAACTTCAGATCATGTATAAGCTAGCTAGGTATTCGATTTCGTTCTATTAGTTGTGAATTATTAGAGCTACTAATTAAAACATCTCTAATTATTTGTGTAAAAAAATATATCGATATTTGATAATATTTCAGTTGTTTCCATTATGTCATCATTAATCCAAATTGTATCATATATTGCCTGTTTTATTCAACGGATCTCACCGCATAAAATATGTTTATGTAACAATGTTATGTGCTTGTAATGGTAAATTCATATATATATATATATATATATATATACTCTAATTTAATTAATTTTAGTTAGAATATATTAAGATTTCAAAATTTTTGCACCTTGGTTCTTTTTATACAACTTGTAGTATATTACATACTATTAATTATAATACGTTGAAATCTTAGGGATTAAATAAATAAAACAAAACTGTTTTAATAATACGTTGAAATAACACTAATACATGATGCATCCATGTACCTCTAAGCTTAATATAATCATAATATATTGAAATTGAAGCACAAAAAAATTAAAGGTAAAATCGTCACATAGAGTGTCCGGCTACACATTGACATTTCAGCCTAATTAAGTGCTAATTATTATTAAAACATATCGAATAAACTTTAAACTATGAAATTCAAAATGACGACTTAAAAATGATAAAAAAATGCATTATATTTACTTAAAAATCTTTTTTTTTTTACTGCTTGACTTTAAAATAAATAAATTCAATATTCATAAATTTCACATGTATATAAACACATTACTCATAAATAATAATAAAGGACATGCAACTGGACTTAGAATATAGATTGCCAAATAAACCATTAAAAGGTAGAGTAATAATAAGGGGCAATACTTTGGTGATCCTTAGCAATAATAAAAACCAAACGCATGGAGGGATTATGGGATTAGTGCTAGCCTGGCAGCACTAATTACCTATATTCTCTTGGGATTGGATCCAATTAATTCTTCCAATCTAATAAATCCCCACCATCTCTCTCTCTCTCTCTCTAAAAGACCCCTACCCTTCTATAAGTAGCTTCCAATTCCAATCTTTACCTCACCACCTCTAAACACATCTCTCTCTTCAAATATAGACATTAAAACAAAAACATGGTGCTCCATGTAGCCTTCCACAGCTTTCTTGAACTGCATCTATGTTTCCTTCGATGGATGTATGATTCGATTTCATGGAGAAGTGTGCATGTATTGGTGCATATTTGTCTATTTATTGCAGTTCGATAAAGCTGTGGGAAGTCACCAGGAGAAACCAAAATTAAAATGAAGAATTAATTATCTATTTATTGTGTCTTTCTTTTAGGGTTTTTCTTTGTGTGTGTATATATGCAGGAGTATGGAATCATATAGACATGGTAAGGTCATATTATTAGATTTATCTTATAATTAAATCTGTTTTGTTTTGGTTTTTTCAAATTTTTAATGGAATATTTGGAAATGAATTTGTTCTCATGCATGCATAGTGGCGGATTTACGGAGAGAGATAGTAAAATAAATCTGTGAGAGTATATTTATTACTTTACTTTTAAAAGAAGAGGAATATATAATTCCTATTAGTACTGTGAAAAGGAGCAAGTATCTGAAGTGGATTATTCCTACTATTTTAAGCACAACAATTATCATGTTGTAAATCAAATTAAATATGATTATGTGGATGTTCATTATGTAACTCTTAATATTAATTCTCAATTAATTACCCCCACTACCCCTACTACTATATGCATTCATTTTCTCCTTTATTATTGTAACGTCTAGTCTAGCCTATAAATAGAGGCTTTGTAAACAAAGAAGATATACACACATTATTTGTACACGCAAGAGCAAAAAATAAAATTTTGTTATGGCTCTCTCTATCTCTCTTGTTATTTACTTTATTTTTGTTGCAACGTTATTTTAATTTTACTACATGTTATCAGCACGAATTTCTCGGAAGAAGTTGCAAAGTATTCTGTAAGTAAATATAGATTGATTATTATATCAGTAATTAATTTAAATTTTATTAAATTTTTTATTATATTATTTAGTTTATAAGAATCATTCTTTGAAGTGAATGATGGAATAATAACCTGAAGTTATTGTCGAAACAAAAGTTTATCAAGAACCCGAAATTCGTATTACCGAATAGATAATAACCTGAAGTTATTATTATAATTGTTTTAGAATCTAAAGTTCTATTAGAAATTTTAGTATAAACTAACTAGCAATTATATAAAATTATATAATAACCAGCAGTTATTTTGTGTCACTAGATGAATATAACTGCAGTATTCCCAATTTAAAATCCTGAGTTTTATTATAATTTCATATAAAATCATATATAACCAGAGTTATTATAGGTCACTGGATGAAAATATAACCCGAAGTTATTCAATTTATTTTACTTATCGCGCAGTAAGCAATTATAACTAGAAGGTTATAATATATTTATTATAACCTGAAGTTATATAATATTAACCTGAAGTTTAATATACAGTTAAATTTATTTATGCAATTTATGCAATTTACATATTCTTTTATTTATATTTATTTATCTCTCTTTTCATAATTTGAAGTTATGATGTTAATAACCTGAAGTTATGGCATTAATAACCTGAAGTTATGACATTTATAACCTGAAGTTCTGGCATTAATAACCTGAAATTATGGCATTAATAATCTAAAGTTATGACATTAATAATCTGAAATTATTAATACATATCTATTTTGCAGTACATATGGCAAATCTAAAAAAGCTTGAATTTATCTCATTTTTCATTTATCATAACTCGAAGTTATGGTATTAATAACCTGAAGTTGTATTTTGTTATAATTACGTATTAATGAAAAATGAGAAAGACAAACGTCCAGAAGATGTTTGTTACATATGTGGGATGACAAATCATTGGTCGCGTACCTGTCGTACGCCCAAGCATTTTGCAGAGCTTTATCAAGCCTCAATAAATGAAAGGGGGAAAATGTGGAAACTAATTTTACTGAAAATGACCCCGAATATGAATGACATATGAATACACATCTTGATGTATCAGATTTCTTCCAGAATATGAATGAAGAAATAGATATTATTACTTAGGGAGAAAATATAGTATATAAGTTTATGTTCATGTTTAATAAAAGTTTAGTATACTTTTAAATTTTTATATGCAAACAAGTTTAATGATTAAAAGTAGTTTATTTTTATTCTTGCATTATTTTATTTCAAAGGAAAATGGCTGACGCAGTGATAAGCAAAGAAGATACATGTCTGGTAGACAGTGGAACAACTAATACCATACTGAAAAGTAAGAAATATTTTTCACAATTGCATCTTGGTGGGACTAATATCCACACTATATTTGACACAAATAATTTAATCAAAGGCTCCGGAAGAGCTTGTATTTTATTACCTGAAGGAACAAAATTAATAATAGATGATGCATTATATTCAAGTAGATCTAGAAGAAATCTACTAAGCTTTAAAGATATTCGAAAGAATGATTTTTATATTGAAACTATGAATGAGAAAAATTACGGATATCTTCATATCACATCTATGAAGAATGGCCAGAAAATTATAATTGAAAATATGCAAGCAATGTCCTCTGAACTATATAGTACTTATAGTAAAAAATCGGAGTGTGATAAAAAGTAAGTGTAATCTTGAATTTGTGGAAGGATAATAAGTTTTTTGGTTCATTTCTGCAATTTCTTTATTGTTGATCCGGTAAATGAGAAGGTTTGCCATGTAATTGTGACATTATTTTGTAGCCTTGGACGATATTATGTTAAATGGGTACTCATAGTTTATACTGACGTGCTGGTTGAATTATATGCTTAATTTTTTTTGTTGAAGCCCCTTTGTTGATCAGGTTCCAGGTTTCAATAATTAAACAATTTCTGGTAATTAGACAGATTTTAATTGGAAGCTGTCTCTCCGAAAAACGGAGTAGCTCTGATGCCTATCGAATCTACTTTTGAGTTCAAAGAATTCCAAAACCATCCAATCAGATTTAAATCTATGCGCACACAAATTAAAATAGACGCGCACGATTTTTAAATATAATGCACGCAATCCTGAAACAAATCAGTCAGTTATTAAGCCCGTCAAATCAAATAGGTCCTATAGACATCAAACCTACTACTGCCCAAAGAGGATCGATCATTCCACATGCATTAATGAGTGAGGCTACGGTACTCTGCATAGCACGGTTTGGTCCGTGCTACGGCTCAATATTTGAGTTTTCAAAATTCTAACGGTCCGATCCGAACCGTTCAACATGATTATAAAATGAATAGGTACTTGCAAACCAAATTTTACATTTTTTCTAATTTTTTTTACTATTTTGGTAGATAGGTAGAAACATGACTTGATCTGAAAATTCTGGACCATCCAAAACAGTGATTTTCCTACCTATCTAAAAAAATCGAAAAAAAAAATCGAAAAAATGTAATTTGATTTACAGTACATATCATTTTATATCATGTTTGAACGGTTCGGATCGACCGTTAAGATTTTAAAAACTCAAATATAAGCCGTAGCACGGACCAATCGGCCGTGCTATGCATAGTACCTTAGCCTCACTCTACATTAATTATCTCTTTGTACAATAAGTCGGGATTCACGTCAACTCACTGAATTATTACTTAGTTTTCCGTGTCTTGATCTTTTATATTATTAATTCGAGTAGAACTAGGGTGCTCTCGAGTTCACCAAGCCCTTGGTGAACTCAAGTCCAAAACTCATCGGATTGGCTTCAAACGACGAATCCGACCGTTGAAACCCGTCTACCTTACGAGTGATGCGTCTACATGCAAAAAATTTAAATTTAAAATTAATTTTGCATAGAGTCAAATGGTCAAAAAACGTCAAAAAATGAATGCATTAAAATTAATTTATTAACCTTCTAATTTTGACCACTTGACTCTAGGCAAAATTAATTTCAAAATTTAAAATTTTTGCATGTAGACGCATCACTCGTAAGGTAGACGGGTTTCAACGGTCAGATTCGTCGTTTGAAGCAGATCTGATGAGTTTTGGACTTGAGTTCACCAAGGGCTTGGTGAACTCGAGAGCACCCTAGTTCTACTCGAATTAATAATATAAAAGATCAAGACACGGAAAACTAAGTAATAATTCAGTGAGTTGACGTGAATCCCGACTTATTGTACAAAGAGATAATTAATGTAGAGTGAGGCTAAGGTACTATGCATAGCACGGCCGATTGGTCCGTGCTACGGCTCAATATTTGAGTTTTCAAAATTCTAACGGTCGATCCGAACCGTTCAACATGATTATAAAATGAATATATACTTGCAAATCAAATTTTACATTTTTTTGATTTTGTTTACTATTTTTTTAGATAGGTAGAAAATCACTGTTTTTGGATGGTCCAGAATTTTCAGATCAAGTCATTTTCTACCTATCTAACAAAATAGTAAAAAAATTAGAAAAATGTAAAATTTGGTTTGCAAGTACATATTCATTTTATAATCATGTTGAACGGTTCGGATCGACCGTTATAATTTTGAAAACTCAAATATTGAGCCGTAGCACGGACCAAACCGTGCTATGCATAGTACCGTAGCCTCACTCATTAATGCATGTGGAATGATCGATCCTCTTTGGGCAGTAGTAGGTTTGATGTCTATAGGACCTATTTTGATTTGACGGGCTTAATAACTGACTGATTTGTTTCAGGATGCGTGCATTATATTTTAAAAATCGTGCGCATCTATTTTAGTTTGTGTGCGCATAGATTTAAATCTGATTGGATGGTTTTGGAATTCTTTGAACTCAAAAGTAGATTCGATAGGCATCAGAGCTACTCCGTTTTTCTGAGAGACAGCCTTCCAATTAAAATCTGTCTAATTACCAGAAATTTGTTTAATTATTGAAACCTGGAACCTGATCAACAAAGGGGCTTCAACAAAAAAAATTAAGCATATAATTCAACCAGCACGTCAGTATAAACTATGAGTACCCATTTAACATAATATCGTCCAAGGCTACAAAATAATGTCACAATTACAAGGCAAACCTTCTCATTTACCGGATCAACAATAAAGAAATTGCAGAATTGAACCAAAAAACTAATTATCCTTCCACAAATTCAAGATTACACTTACTTTTTATCACACTCCGATTTTTTACTATAAGTACTATATAGTTCAGAGGACATTGCTTGCATATTTTCAATTATAATTTTCTGGCCATTCTTCATAGATGTGATATGAAGATATCCGTAATTTTTCTCATTCATAGTTTCAATATAAAAATCATTCTTTCGAATATCTTTAAAGCTTAGTAGATTTCTTCTAGATCTACTTGAATATAATGCATCATCTATTATTAATTTTGTTCCTTCAGGTAACAAAATACAAGCTCTTCCGGAGCCTTTGATTAAATTATTTGTGTCAAATATAGTGTGGATATTAGTCCCACCAAGATGCAATTGTGAAAAATATTTCTTACTTTTCAGTATGGTATTAGTTGTTCCACTGTCTACCAGACATGGATCTTCTTTACTTATCATTGCGTCAGCCATTTTCCTTTGAAATAAAATAATGCAAGAATAAAAATAAACTACTTTTATTCATTAAACTTGTTTGCATATAAAAATTTAAAAGTATACTAAACTTTTATTAAACATGAATATAAACTTCTATACTATATTTTCTCCCTAAGTAATAATATTTATTTCTTCATTCATATTCTGGAAGAAATCTGATACATCAAGATGTGTATCCATATGGCATTCATATTCGGGGTCATTTTCAGTAAAATTAGTTTTCACATTTTTCTCCTTTCCTTTATTGAGGCTTAATAAAGCTCTGCAAAATGCTTGGGCGTACGACAGGTACGCGACTAATGATTTGTCATTCCACATATGTAACAAACATCTTCTGGACGTTTGTTTTTCTCATTTTTCATTAATACGTATTTATAACAAAATACAACTTCAGGTTATTAATACCATAACTTCGAGTTATGATAAATGAAAAATGAGATAAATTCAAGCTTTTTTAGATTTGCCATATGTACTGCAAAATAGATATGTATTAATAATTTCAGATTATTAATGTCATAACTTTAAGTTATCAATGCCATAACTTCAGGTTATCAATGCCATAACTTCAGGTTATCAATGCCATAACTTCAGGTTATAAATGCCATAACTTCAGGTTATTAATGCCATAAATTCAGGTTATAAAATGTCATAACTTCAGGTTATTATCACCATAACTTCAAATTATGAAAAGAGAGATAAATAAATATAAATAAAAGAATATGTAAATTGCATAAATAAATAAATAAATTTAAATGTATATTAAACTTCAGGTTATAATAAAATATTTATTTAATAACTTCTAGTTATTAAATTGCTTGACTGCGCGATAGTAAAATATAATTTGAAATAACTTCGGGTTATATTTTCATCCAGTGACCTATAATAACTTCTGGTTATTATATTGATTTTATATGAAAATTTATAATAAAACTTCAGGATTTTAATTGGGAATAACTGCAGTTTATTATTCATCTAGTGGCACAAAATAACTGCTGGTTATTATATTAATTTTATAATAACTGCTAGTTATTTTATACTAAAATTTCTAATAGAACTTTAGGTTCTAAACAATTATAATAATAACTTCAGGTTATTATTCTATTCGGGTAATACGAATTTCGGGTTCTTGATAAACTTTTTGTTTCGACAATAACTTCAGGTTATTATTCCATCATTCACTTCAAAGAATGATTCTTATAAACTAAAATAAATATAATAAAAAATTTAAATAAAATTTAAATTAATTAATGATATAATAATCAATCATATAAATTACTTACAGAATAACTTTGCAACTTCTTCCGAGAAATTCGTGCTGATAACGTGTTGTAAAATTAAAATAAAGTTGCAACAAAAATAAAGTAAATAACAAGAGAGATAGAGAGAGCCATAACAAAATTTTATTTTTTTCTCTTGCGTGTACAAATAATGTGTGTATATCTTCTTTGTTTACAAAGCCTCTATTTATAGGCTAGAACTAGACGTTACAATAATAAAGGAGAAAATGAATGCCTATAGTAGTAGGGTAGTGGGGGTAATTAATTGAGAATTAATATTAAGAGTTACATAATGAACATCCACATAAATCATATTTAATTTGATTTACAACATGATAATTTTGTGCTTAAAATAGTAGAATAATCCACTTCAGATACTTGCTCCTTTTCACAGTACTAATAGGAATTATATATTCCTCTTCTTTTAAAAGTAAAAGTAATAAATATACTCTCACAGATTTAATTTTATATATCTCTCTCCTTAAATCCGCCACTATGCATGCATGAGAACAAATTTATTTCCAAATATTCCATTTAAAAATTTGAAAAAACCAAAACAAAAACAGATTTAATTGTAAGATAAAATCTAATAATAATGACCTTACCATGTCTATATGATTCCATACTCCTGCATATATACACACACAATGAAAAACCTAAAAGAAAGACACAATAAATAGATAATTAATTCTTCATTTTAATTTTGGTTTCTCCTGGTGACTTCCCACAGCTTTATCGAACTGCAATAAATAGACAAATATGCACCAATACATGCACACTTCTCCATGAAATCAATTCATGCATGCATCCATCGAAGGAAACATAGATGCAGTTCAAGAAAGCTGTGGAAGGCTACATGGAGCACCATGTTTTTGTTTTAATGTCTATATTTGAAGAGAGAGATGTGTTTAGAGGTGGTGAGGTAAAGATTGGAATTGGAAGCTACTTATAGAGGGGTAGGGGTTTTTTAGAGAGAGAGAGAGAGAGATGGTGGGGATTTATTAGATTGGAAGAATTAATTGGATCCAATCCCAAGAGAATATAGGTAATTAGTGCTGCCAGGCTAGCACTAATCTCATAATCCCTCCATGCGTTTGGTTTTTATTATTGCTATATTCGTGCATGTCCTTTATTATTATTTACGAGTAATGTGTTTATATACATGTGAAATTTATGAATTTATTTATTTTAAAGTCAAGCAGTAAAAAGATTTTTAAGTAAATATAATGCATTTTTTGTCATTTTTAAGGTGTCATTTCGAATTTTAATAAACTCTACTCGATATGTTTTAATAATAATTAGCACTTAATTAGGCTGAAATGTCAATGTGTAGCCGGACACTCTATGTGACGATTTTACCTTTAATTTTTTTGTGCTTCAATTTCAATATATTGTGATTATATTAAGCTTAGAGGTACATGAATGCATCATGTATTAGTGTTATTTCAATGTATTATTTAAAACAGTTTTGTTTTATTTATTTAATCCCTAAGATTTCAACGTATTATAATTAATAGTATATCTGTAATTAATATACTACAAGCTGTACAAAAAGAACCAATGTGCAAAAATTTCGAAATCTTAATATATTCTAACTTAAATTAATTAAATTAGAGTATATATACGAATTTACCATTACAAGCACCGAACATTGTTACATAAATATATTTTATGCGGTGAGATTCGTTGAATAAAACAGGCAATATACGATACAATTTGGATTAATGATGACATGCATAATGGAAACAACTGAAATATTATCGAATATCGATTTATTTTTTTACACAAATAATTAGAGATGTTTTAATTAGTAGCTCTAATAATTCACAACTAATAAAACGAAATTGAAATTTTACCTAGCTAGCTTATACATGATCTGAAGTTAAATAACTTGATTAGAAGCTTTAAGTTGCTCTTCTAATTAATAAAAAAACAAAAACAAGAACTTATATTGGTAGATCTCTAGCATTCACCATAAATTTAGGTGCCTCCAAGCGCCCTCACCCCATAAAAAAAACAATGAAAATGATAAGAATATAAAGGAATTAAAAGCAAATAAATTCAAGATAAGAATGAAATTAAACTTCTGGGGAGAGAAAACGTCATGGCAATTAGGTGAGGAGATGTAATTTCTTTTGGATTTTATCAAAATGAATTTATTACCTTTGGTGGAGAAGCATCAAATGTTTGCCGATATTTTTATTAAAACCCCCAAAAAAAAACAAATTATCAAATCTGCTCCCACTTCAAAATTATAATTATTTCTACCCTAACCGCCCGTGGACTGGGCGGTCCACTTTTCCCACCAGACCGCCCAGCCACTGGGCGGTCCACTACCATGAGCTGACCGCCCAGCAGCTGGGCGGTCCGCTATAAAACCCTATAAAAGGGGTTTTTCTCTCTCCAGATGAGCACAGTATTCATTCCTCCACACCAGAAATTTTCCAGAACCGAATGAGAGAATTTTGAGGCGATTTTGAGGCGATTTTGAGGCGATTGAGCACAGTAATTTCAGCACAGTAATTCCAGCACAGTAAGTCCAGCACAGTGATTCCAGCACAGTAATTCCAGCACAGTAATTCCAGCACAGTAATTCCAGCACAGTATGTCCAGCACAGTAAGTCCAGCACAGTGATTCCAGCACAGTGATTCCCGCACAGTGATTCCAGCACAGTGATTCCCGCACAGTGATTCCAGCACAGTATTTCCAGAACAGTATTTCCAGAACAGTAATTCCAGAACAGTAATTTCAGAACAGAAATATGTTAGTTGCACTGTATGTGGGCAGGAAGTTTACCCGGGGTGCGGAGGGAGCACAGTACACTAAGGAAGCAGCATACGGCTTCGAGGTAAATGCAAATACCTCATTTGTTGAACTGAAGGGTATTGTGTATGAAAAGATCGGTGTGAACCCCAACCGGTGTGATATAGATTTAGCTACCCGGATTAACACAGTAAGAGGTGGTAGACCTTACTATACCCGGTATCCAATAACAGATGAGTCGTTATGGAGGAGTGTTTACAACACTTTTGAGTCACAGGGGGTAATGGTAATGGACTTATATTCCAGGAGAGTTCAGCGTGAACCCGGGGTTGGAACATCTAGGGAAAATAGAGGTTATGATCACTCGGGTTATGACAACCCGCGTCACTCGAGTTATGACAGCTCGAGTTATGAGCACTCGGGTTATGACAACTCGGGTCATGAGCACTCGAGGTATGGCAACCCCCGCCACTTATATTTTATTTTGATTTTATTTCAACTGGAATTCAATGCAGATGCCATTAACGAAGCCAACGAAAGAGAAAATGCTAGAGTTGTTGCTGAGGCTACCGGTAGTAGCCACCGCAGTCATGAAAGCCCAGGAACCGGTAGTAGCCATGGAGAGACATCCGGTAGTGCCGCACAACCAGCTGAACCCAGACCCAGACGTCGTATTTTGAGTTTGTTCGGCCGTCGTCGTTGATTACCAAGTTTTGTTAACTCTAGTTATGAAATATTTTAGATGTATATTGTGAACTATTTTAGATGTATATTGTGAACTCTAGTTATGAACTATTCTAATTGGTAGTTTGTTATTTTTATTACTTAATTACGTATACAAAAACTAACAACATAAAACATAAACAAACACAAAACTAATGAAATAAAGTCTACGACATAAATTTTTAAAAATTCTACAACATAAATTCCTAAAAAATCTACTTCTTACAACGAGCCTTGAAAGTGCAAGGCACAAAGTCATCATCAGAGTTTGCCTGATCTGGATCAGTCACAGCAGACGAAGTGGTAGCCTTACCAGTACACGGAACAAACTTATCGTCCGATGCTGGAGGCTCTGGATCAACTTTCTTCTTTTTCAAACCAAAGCCGTAGGGGTTTTCCACAAAGTCATCGTCTGAAATTTCATACTGAACATGTCGTTTCTTCCATTCCTCCAGCTTACATGTCTCACAATTAAAAAAATCACGACATATTTGACACTTGTATTTTTTTTCCTCATTTTTACCTCGATCACTAATTGACCCTCCTCTCGCTACGCCACGATCTCGGTTGCTCGCTTTCTTACCTCCACTGTTACTGTCCATACCTCAAAATCGCCTCAAAATCGCCTCAAAATTCTCTCATTCGGTTCTGGAAAATTTCTGGTCTGGAGGAATGAATACTGTGCTCATCTGGAGAGAGAAAAACCCCTTTTATAGGATTTTATAGCGGACCGCCCAGCTGCTGGGCGGTCAGCTCGTGGTAGTGGACCGCCCAGTGGCTGGGCGGTCAGGTGGGAAAAGTGGACCGCCCAGCGCACGGGCGGTTAGGGTAGAAATAATTATAACTTAGGAGTGGGAGCAGATTTGATAATTTGTTTTTTTTTTGGGGTTTTAATAAAAATATCGGAAATGCTTGCTTGGTAGATGTTAAACATGTTCAACTAATTCTTTTGTTGCTTCTGGCGGTGGATTGGACAGCGCCAAAAAAATATTAATCGGACTAAGATTATTCATTCACAGGTAGAGAGATAAATAAATATTATATATATATATATACATACACAACTTGTGCATCATATTGTATAACCATGCACGTCTCAATTCATATAATATAAGTTACCTCTAAGTATATCATGTCTATGGATGTAAATATTTATATTAGTTTAAATTTAGTTTAATTAGCTAAGTATTAGTCTTATCAATTTCATTATTTTTATCTGTTAAAGTTAATATATAATAGTAATGAATCGTATAAAGGATAATTATCAAATAAATTAATAATTTTCATAATATAACCTAATATTATAACAAACTAAGGTTTTAAATAGAGATTATTGTGTTATCACGGAAATGCTACAAAAAAGGATATAGCTAGATATTTAGAACCCTATTAAAGGAAAACTGACTAATAGCGCTATAGATAGCTCTTAATATAAAAAGTATAATTATTAGTACCGGTTATATTAAAATATATAAATTACTAATTAAATTAAATTATATAAAATATTGTATAAATCAGTCTCATCATAATAATAATATATAGTTAAATGTAAGGATACTAATTATTATATATGATTTTGTATCTAACAATTAATTATCTTATAAGTTAAAGGGTAAGGCTTAGTTTTTATCAATATTTAATTGTTACTAAAATTAAGACATTATTAGCCAAATCCGATCGATTCGATCTAAAATGAACAGATTATATATATCTGAACAATTGAATTTTGTGGGAGGTCCTTATAATCTAATTATTGATTGAAGATGTATCCTAAAAATAAACAAATCGACAGGTACATGAAAAATTGAATAAAAATACAGATCTGCATGCATGCATGATGCATGCTTCATGACTCATCACACCACACCATCCATTGTACCCACCACAGAGGATCAACCACATCTGAACCGTGCCAAAATTGTTTGATCTGGCAGGAACCGACCACAATCATTTTGCATCTTTTGTCGTTGGAAGGATTATGTGTTATGGGCTATTGCCATGGCCTGAACTCAGGTGTAAGATAAAATTAAATAAAATGATGAATAACATTAAAAAAATAAATGATGAGAAAATTATATTAATAATGATTTAAGCAGTAGCTAGGTAATTATTTAGTATGTCACTTAATACAAGTCTTGTTAGTTTTTCTAAGAATTAGTAAATTGGTTAAGATATTACTTTTTATATAAAGATAAATGTTTAAAATCTAAATTTTGCTTAGAATTAGATTTTAGAAGAAGAAAAAGGGAGTAGGAATTGACCATACTTTTCACTCTCAAGCCTCATAATTATGGGTACCATCTTTATTTTATTTTCCTCCATTTAGAAATTATAAGTGAAAACTTAAAAAAAAAATCACCTTTAAAAATTGTCCTATAATGCTGAAAAGTATATATGGTTGACCTATATGCTGTAAATATACACGGATCACTACCATTGGTTGGTGAAGTATATTAATAAATATTAATTACAGGCAAGAACACACCCATGTGATGATATCTTTCAGAAAATTGTCAAATAAAATATATCTCTGTTCTTTGTTTTTTTACATGAAATCCTAGTATCAAATTTAAAAATAAATAAATAATAATAGTTGATATGACAAATATTTGTGTAAAACTCTTAAGATGTATTTACATTTAATTTATGTTTGGGAAGTATAAAAACCTGAATAAACAATTAAACTAACAAAAATAACAGAGAAAATTAAGATTACCTTTGGCATATTAAAAGAGCTTAATTTTTCAACATTATTAAATTATACAAATTTTATAACAAAAACTTTTAATTACCATCTCTACTTGATTGTTTTTAGTTATTACCGTTGTTGTTGGTATTTAGTGCTTCAAGTCCTTGTATTTTTCAATTGCTTTCAGATACAATAAAAGGGTAATTAATTTTTTCCTATTTAGTATTTCACCCAAATAATAATAACAATAATAGCAGAAAAATGTGGAAAAAAAGACAGCGCATAATATTCCCTTAGTACCAGTGGAATGTACATGTTGTGCTGTGCGCCTCTTCATTCATGCAAAAACAAATCAGAAGGAAAACAAGTCAGAGTGACAGAGGAGATCCACCTCATAATGCCCCAATTTGCTCTCTTTAGAAGACACAAGATTTGGATTTGTTTGGCATGTTGTGGTAAAGGGATCTTTTACTTGATTTACCAAATTAGTTTATATATACTCTAATAATTAATAAGCACACCTTGTTGGCGTTAGTGTATTGAAAAGGGGCCCGGGTCGGGGTCGGTCCGGTCCAACCCGCCCGGTCCCGGTTGACCTCGGGCACGGGTTAGTCCGGGGTCAACGGGTTGAGTCGGGTAGAGGGGTCGGGTTTGGTTTTGAGTCGGCCAACCCTTACCCGGCCTAAACCGGCGGGTTAGGTCGGGGCGGGTCGGGTCGGCGGTCCGGTCCGGGCCGGTTCGTTTTTTTTCTGTTTTGTTTGGGGTTTTCGGAGCTGTTTTTTTTTTTTTTTTTATTTGAACTCAATATATTTTTGTTGTAACAAAACCAAATTATATTTTGTTCTACATATAAAATTAACAATATTCAAAATAAATTCGAAATTATCTAATCTATTTAATATAAATCTAAATTCAATATAAATTAAATGTAAATCCAAATTAAATATAATTTAAATCTAAATCTAAATTAAATCTAAATTAAAGTAAATATAAATTAAATATAAATCTAAATTAACTCTAAATTAAATTAATTTATTTAGCGTTAATTAAATTGAAATTATCTAAATTTCAAGTTTCTAATCTATTGGCTATTTGCCAAATGCCAACAGAGGCAATTAGGCAAATCAGCGGCAACAGAGGACAAAAAAAAATTCGGATATTTTTCTATGTCATCCATCCGAATTAAATCAAAAATTCGGATATTGGCCGGATGGCTCGGGTATTTTGTTTAATTCGGATATTAAAATAGTCGGCAACAGAGGACAAAAAAAAAAAAAATCCGAATTAAATAAAAAAATTTCAAATTTGGCCGGGTTGGCTCGGGTCCCACCAGGTTTTCGACGGGTTCGGGTCGGGTTGGAGGGGGTTAGGCCGGGTTAGGGCCGAGTTTGGTCGGGTCACCCGGGTTCGGCCGGGTTAGACCCGGATCCCGGGAGTTGGGTCGGTTTAGGCTGGTTTAGGGTCGGGTTCGGGCGGGGCGGGTCGGGTTTAGGCCGGTCCGGGTTGGGTTCGGGTTGGCGGGTTGAAACAGGTGGGGTATGGTTGGGTTTCGCCCAGAAAACCGCATCCAACCCGTTCTAAACCTGACCCAACCCTTTAGGACGGTCCGGTCAGGGTTTAGGGTCGGGTACGGGTCGGTCCGAGTCCCGGGTTTCCCTCGGTCCGGGTCGACCCGGGGTAAAATCAATACACTAGTTGGCGTACATATATATAAATTTTGTGGATCAACATAGATTGAAATTAAATTGAATTCTTGTAACCTCAGTGTATTTATTTCTCTTGTCATTGGGCCAAGATATAATAACTGTTGTTTCAATTTGGGCTTATAAATTGGCCCATTTAGTCAAATAGGCCTCAACATTTTACCATGCAATTTTAGGCAAGTATCATTTCATTTCACTGTCAATTTTATGTTATCATTTATTGTGCAGTGACTACAATAACTTCATATTTTAATTACTGTTCAAAATTTACATGATCACCAAATTATCTAATCAATAAATACACATCCAGTTGAGCTGCAATAATGATTTTATTTTTCTAATTGCTAATAATTGATTCATTTGTACTCTCCTCTGAGATGCGATACCAGTATACCACCGAAATACACATCGCAATGTTACACATTAAACGCAACAAAACCTATGGCAATTATAACTCCTGCCATGATAAACGCTCGAGCGCCGACTCTTTCGGGTATCCTCCCACTATCACTCCTCAAAAATAGTGCCTCATATACTGGCCAGCAATTCACAACGCCAAATCCTGCTAGAAACATCTCCACAACCATGCCATTTCTGATCATTCCGACAGTGAATCCGCATAGACTGAGTATTGCTGCAGTACCTAATATGACAAAGAAAGGCGAGTCTACACCGAAATCGAAGAAGCCTTGGTCATACCTACATTAAGTGTAGAAACCTTGTATTATATATGTGTGCTGATTTCAAAACTCTTTTGAGAAATATTCCTACACTAAGTTCCCTATATGTTCACCAATTCTGATATTGTTCCAACATTCAAGCAGTAATAAGAATGGTATGAAATTAGAGTTGCTGGAGTTTAAATCTAAGTGGAAATTTCACGTATGACTCTCAAAAATCTCAAAATTATGTACTTTCCCTTCTAAACTTCAAAATATGATATTTACCCCTCCATATTTCA
>JAJGRW010000906.1:259768-355835 GCA_025461045.1 Carex parvula
GTAAAATTAGTTTCCACATTTTTCCTCTTTCCTTTATTGAGGCTTGATAAAGCTCTACAAAATGCTTGGACGTACGACAGGTAACGCGACCAATGATTTGTCATCCCACATAGGTAACAAACATTTTCTGGACGTTTGTCTTTCTCATTTTTCATTAATACGTATTTATAACAAAATACAACTTCAGGTTATTAATACCATAACTTCGAGTTATGATAAATGAAAAATGAGATAAATTCAAGATTTTTAGATTTGCCATATGTACTGCAAAATAGATATGTATTAATAATTTCAGATTATTAATGTCATAACTTTAGGTTATTAATGCCATAACTTCAGGTTATCAATGCCATAACTTCAGGTTATCAATGCCATAACATCAGGTTATAAATGTCATAACTTCAGGTTATTAATGCCATAAATTCAGGTAATAAAATGTCATAACTTCAGGTTATTAACATCATAACTTCAAATTATGGAAATAGAGATAATAAATATAAATAAAAGAATATGTAAATTGCATAAATAAATAAATAAATTTAAATGTACATTAAACTTCAGGTTATAATAAATTATTTATTTAATACTTCTAGTTATTAAATTGCTTGACTGCGCGATAGTAAAATTTAATTTGAAATAACTTCGGGTTATATCTCATCCAATGACCTATAATAACTTCTGGTTATTATATTGATTTTATATGAAAATTTATAATAAAACTTCAGGATTCTAATTGGGAATAACTGCAGTTTATTATTCATCTAGTGGCACAAAATACTGCTGGTTATTATATATAATTTATAATAACTGCTAGTTATTTTATACTAAAATTTCTAATAGAACTTTAGGTTCTAAACAATTATAATAATATCTTCAGGTTATTCTATTCGGGTAATACGAATTTCGGGTTCTTGATAAATTTTTTGTTTCGACAATAACTTCAGGTTATATTCCATCATTCACTTCAAAGAATGATTCTTATAAACTAAAATAAATATAATAAAAAATTTAAATAAAATTTAAATTAATTAATGATATAATAATCAATCATATAAATTACTTACAGAATAACTTTACAACTTCTTCCGAGAAATTCGTACTGATAACGTGTTGTAAAATTAAAATAAAGTTGCAACAAAAATAAAGTAAATAACAAGAGAGATAGAGAGAGCCATAACAATTTTTTTTTTTCTCTTGCGTGTACAAATAATGTGTGTATATCTTCTTTGTTTACAAAGCCTCTATTTATAGGCTAGAACAAGATGTTATAATAATAAAGGAGAAAATGAATGCCTATAGTGTGGGGTAGTGGGGGTAATTAATTGAGAATTAATATTAAGAATTACATAATGAACATCCACATAAATCATATTTAATTTGATTTACAACATGATAATTTTGTGCTTAAAATAGTAATAATCCACTTCAGATACTTTCTCCTTTTCACAGTACTAATAGGAATTATATATTCCTCTTCTTTTAAAAGTGAAAGTAATAAATATACTCTCACAGATTTAATTTATATCTCTCTCCTTAAATCCGCCACTATGCATGCATAAGAACAAATTTATTTCCAATATTCCATTTAAAAATTTGAAAAAACCAAAACAAAAACAGATTTAATTATAAGATAAAATCTAATAATAATGACCTTACCATGTCTATATGATTCCATACTCCTGCATATATACACACACAATGAAAAACCTAAAAGAAAGACACAATAAATAGATAATTAATTCTTCATTTTAATTTTGGTTTCTCCTGGTGACTTCCCACAGCTTTATCGAACTGCAATAAATAGACAAATATGCACCAATACATGCACACTTCTCCATGAAATCAATTCATGCATGCATCCATCGAAGGAAACATAGATGCAGTTCAAGAAAGCTGTGGAAGGCTACATGGAGCACCATGTTTTTGTTTTAATGTCTATATGAAGAGAGAGATGTGTTTAGAGGTGGTGAGGTAAAGATTGGAATTGGAAGCTACTTATAGAGGGGTAGGGGTTTTAGAGAGAGAGAGAGATGGTGGGGATTTATTAGATTGGAAGAATTAATTGGATCCAATCCCAAGAGAATATAGGTAATTAGTGCTGCCAGGCTAGCACTAATCCCATAATCCCTCCATGCGTTTGGTTTCTATTATAAGGGTCACCAAAGTATTGCCCCTTATTATTACTCTACCTTTTAATGGTTTACTTGGCAATCTATATTCTAAGTCCTGTTGCATGCCCTTTATTATTATTTACGAGTAATGTGTTTATATACATGTGAAATTTATGAATTTTAAATTTATTTATTTATTTTAAAGTCAAGCAGTAAAAAAAAGATTTTTAGTAAATATAATGCATTTTTTTTATCATTTTTAAGGCGTCATTTTGAATTTCATAGTTTAAAGTCTATTCGATATGTTTTAATAATAATTAGCACCTAATTAGGCTGAAATTTCAATGTGTAGCCGGACACTCTATGTGACAATTTTACCTTTAATTTTTTTGTGCTTCAATTTCAATATATTATGATTATATTAAGCTTAGAGGTACATGGATGCATCATGTATTAGTGTTATTTCAACGTATTATTAAAACAGTTTGTTTATTTATTTAATCCCTAAGATTTCAACGTATTATGATTAATAGTATGTAATATACTACAAGCCGTATAAAAAGAACCAATGTGCAAAAATTTCGAAATCTTAATATATTCTAACTTAAATTAATTAAATTAGAATATTATATGAATTTACCATTACAAGCACATAACATTGTTACATAAATATAATTTATGCGGTGAGATTCGTTGAATAAAACAGGCAATATACGATACAATTTGGATTAATGATGACATGCATAATGGAAACAACTGAAATATTATCGAATATCGATTTATTTTTTTACACAAATAATTAGAGATGTTTTAATTAGTAGCTCTAATAATTCACAACTAATAAAACGAAATCGAAAATTTTACCTAGCTAGCTAGCTTATACATGATCTGAAGTTAAATATTGATAGAAGCTTTAAGTTGTTCTTCTAATAAAAAAAATAAAAACAAGAACTTATATTGGTAGATTTCTAGCATTCACCATAAATTTAATTAGGTGCCTCCAAGCGCCCCTCACCTCATAAAAAAAACAATGAAAATGATAAAAATATAAAGATTTTAAAAATAAATAAATTCAAAGATAAGAATGAAATTAAACTGCTGGGGAGAGAAAATGTCAAGGCAATTAGGTGAGGAGATGTAATTTCTTTTGGATTTTATCAAAATGAATTTATTTCCTTTGGTGGAGAAGCATCAAATGTTTGCCGATATTTTTATTAAAACCCACCAAAAAAAACAAATTATCAAATCTGCTCCCACTTCAAAATTATAATTATTTCTACCCTAACCGCCCGTGGACTGGGCGGTCCACTTTTCCCACCAGACCGCCCAGCCACTGGGCGGTCCACTACCATGAGCTGACCGCCCAGCAGCTGGGTGCGGTACCGCTATAAAACCCTATAAAAGGGGTTTTTCTCTCTCCAGATGAGCACAGTATTCATTCCTCCAACCAGAAATTTTCCAGAACCGATGAGAGATTTTTAGGCGATTTTGATGCGATTTTGAGGCGATTGAGCCACAGTAATTTCAGCACAGTAATTCCAGCACAGTAAGTCCAGCACAGTAATTCCAGCACAGTAATTTCAGCACAGTAATTCCAGCACAGTAATTCCAGACAAGTATGTCCAGCCAGTAAGTCCAGCACAGTGATTTCCGGCCATTGATTCCCGCACAGTGATTCCAGCACAGTGATTCCCGCACAGTGATTCCAGCACAGTATTTCCAGAACAGTATTCCAGAACAGTAATCCAGAACAGTAATTTTCAGAACAAAAATATGTTGGTTGCACTGTATGTGGGCAGAAGTTTACCCGGGGTGGGAGGGAGCAAGTACACTAAGGAAGCAGCATACGCTTCGAGGTAAATGCAAATACCTCATTTGTTGAACTGAACGGGTATTGTGTATGAAAAGATCGGTGTGAACCCCAACCGGTGTGATATAGATTTAGCTACCCGGATTAACACAGTAAGAGGTGGTAGACCTTACTATACCCGGTATCCAATAACAGATGAGTCGTTATGGAGGAGTGTTTACAACACTTTTTGAGTCACAGGGGGTAATGGTAATGGACTTATATTCCAGGAGAGTTCAGCAGTGAACCCGGGGTTGGAACATCTAGGGAAAATAGAGGTTATGATCACTCGGGTTATGACAACCCGCGTCATCGAGTTATGACAGCTCGAGTTATGATCACTCGGGTATGACAACTCGGGTCATGAGCACTCGAGGTATGGCAAACCCCCGCCAACCTTATATTTATTTGATTTTTATTTCAACTGGAATTCAATGCAGATGCATTAACGAAGCCAACGAAAGAGAAACTGCTAGAGTTGTTGCTGAGGCTACGGTAGTAGCCACCCGCAGTCCATGAAGCCTCACGGAACGGGTTAGTAGCCATGGAGCGAATCCGGTCGTGCCGCACCACCAGCTGAACCCAGACCAAGGACGTCGTATTTTGAGTTTGTTCGGCCGTCGTCGTTGATTACCAAGTTTTGTTCACTCTAGTTATGAACTACTTTAGATGTATATTTGTGAACGAATTTTAGATGCTATTGTGAAACTCTAGTTATGAACACTATTCTAATTGGTAGTTTGTTACTTTTTTATTACTTAATACGTATACAAAACTAACACACCATAAAACAATAAACAACACAAAACTAATGAACATAAAGTCTACGGACATAAATTTTTAACAATTCTCCAATCATACATTCTAAAAAAATCTACTTCTTACAACCGAGCCTTTGAAGTGCAAGGCACAAAGTCCTCATCACAGAGTTTGCCTGATCTGGATCAAGTCACAGCAGACGAAGTGTAAGCCCTTCACCAGTACAACGGAAACAACTTATCGTCCGATGCTGGAGGCTCTGGATCAACTTTCTTCTTTTCAAACCAAAGCGTAGGGGGTTTTCCACAAGTCATCGTCTGAAATTTCATACTGAACATGGCGTTTCTTCCATTCCTCCAGCTTACATGTCTCACAATTAAAAAAATCACGACATATTTGACACTTGTATTTTTTTTTCCTCATTTTTACCTCGATCACTAATTGACCCTCCTCTCGCTACGCCACGATCTCGGTTGCTCGCTTTCTTACCTCCCCTGTTACTGTCCCATACCTCAAATCGCATCAAAATCGCCTCAAAAATTCTCTCATTCGGTTTCTGGAAAATTTCTGGTCTGGAGGAATGAATACTGTGCTCATCTGGAGAAGAGAAAAAACCCCTTTTATAGGATTTTATAGCGGACCGCCCAGCTGCTGGGCGGTCAGCTCGTGGTAGTGGACCGCCCAGTGGCTGGCGGTCAGGTGGAAAAGTGGACCAGCCCAGCGCACGGGCGGTTAGGTAGAAATAATTATAACTTAGGAGGGGAAGCAGATTTGATAATTTGTTTTTTTTTTGGGGTTTTAATAAAAATATCGGAAATGCTTGCTTGGTAGATGTTAAACATGTTCAACTAATTCTTTTTGTTGCTTCTGGCGGTGGATTGGACAGCGCCAAAAAAATATTAATCGGACTAAGATTATTTATTCACACGAAGAGAAATAAATATTATTTGTAACTAACCCACCTGGATATATATATATTTATATACATACACAACTTGTGCATCATATTGTATAACCATGCACGTTTCAATTCATATAATATAAGTTACCTCTAAGTATATCATGTCTATGGATGTAAATATTTATATTAGTTTAAATTTAGTTTAATTAGCTAAGTATTAGTCTTATCAATTTCACTATTTTTATCTGTTAAAGTTAATATATATAATAGTAATGAATCGTATAAAGGATAATTATCAAATAAATTAATAATTTTCATAATATAACCTAATATTATAACAAACTAAGTTTTAAATAGAGATTATTGTGTTATCGCGGAAATGCTACAAAAAAGATATGCTAGCTATTATAACCCTATTAAAAGAAACTGGCTTAATAGCGCTATAGATAGCTCTAATATAAAAAGTATCATTATTAGTACGGTTATATTAAAATATATAAATTACTAATTAAATTAAATTATATAAATATTGTATAAATCAGTCTCATCATAATAATAATATATCTTAAATTGAAGGATACTATTATTATATATGACTTTGTATCTAACAATTACTTATCTTATAAGTTAAAGGGTAAGGCTTAGTTTTTATCAATATTTAATTGTTACTAAAATTAAGACATTATTAGCCAAATTCGATCGATTCGATCTAAAATGAACAGATTATATCTGAACAATTGAATTTTGTGGGAGGTCCTTATAATCTAATTATTGATTGAAGATGTATCCTAAAAATAAACAAATCGACAGGTACATGAAAAATTGAATAAAAATACAGATCTGCATGCATGCATGATGCCTGCTTCATGACTCATCACACCACACCATTCATTGTACCCGCCACAGAGGATCAACCACATCTGAACCGTGCCAAAATTGTTTGATCTGGCAGGAACCGACCACACAATCATTTTGCGTCTTTTGTTGTTGGAAGGATTATGTGTTATGGGCTATTGCCATGGCCTGAACTCAGGTGTGAGATAAAATTAAATAAAATGATGAATAACATTAATAAATAAATGATGAGAAAATTATATTAATAATGATTTAAGCACTAGGTAATTATTTAGTATGTCACTTACAAGTCTTGTTAGTTTTTCTAAGAATTAGTAAATTGGTTAAGATATTACTTTTTATATAAAGATAAATGTTTAAAATCTAAATTTTGCTTAGAATTAGATTTTAGAAGAAGAAAAAGGGAGTAGGAATTGACCATACTTTTCACTCTCAAGTCTCATAATTATGGGTACCATATATCTTTATTTTATTTTCTCCATTTAGAAATTATAAGTGAAAACTTACAAAAATTTAAAAATTATATTGTCCTATAATGCTGAAAAGTATATATGGTTGACCTATAATGCTGTAAATATACACAGATGACTACCATTGGTTGGTGAAGTATATTAATAAATATTAATTACAGGCAAGAACACACCCATGTGATGATATCTTTCAGAAAATTGTCAAATAAAATATATCTCTCTTCTTTGTTTTTTTTACATGAAATCCTAGTATCAATTTTAAAAATAAATAAATAATAATAGTTGATATGACAAATATTTGTGTAAAACTCTTAAGATGTTTTTACATTTTATGTTTGGGAAGTATAAAAACCTGAATAAACAATTAAACTAACAAAAATAACAGAGAAAATTAAGATAACCTTTGGCATATGAAAAGAGCTTAATTTTTCAACATTATTAAATTATACAAATTTTATAACAAAAACTTTTAATTACCATCTCTACTTGATTATTTTAGTTATTACCGTTGTTGTTGGTATTTAGTGCTTCAAGTCCTTGTATTTTTCAATTGCTTTCAGATACAATAAAAGGGTAATTAATTTTTTCCTATTTAGTTTTTTACCCAAATAATAATAACAATAATAGCAGCAAAATGTGGAAAAAAAGACAGCTCATAATATTCCTTTAGTACCAGTTGAATGTACATGTTGTGCTGTGCACCTCTTCATTCATGCAAAAACAAATCAGAAGGAAAACAAGTCAGAGTGACAGAGGAGATCCATCTCATAATGCTCCAATTTGCTCTCTTTAGAAGACACAAGGTGGATTGGTTTGGCATGTTGTGGTAAAGGGATCTTTTACTTGATTTACCAAATTAGTTTATATATAATCTAATAATTAATAAGCACACCTTGTTGGCGTTAGTGTATTGAAAAGGGGCCGGGTCGGGTCGGTCCGGTCCAAACCCGCCCGGTCCCCGGGTTGACTCGGGCACGGGTTAGTCCGGGTCAACGGGTTGAGTCGGGTAGAGGGGGTCGGGTTTGGTTTTGAGTCGGCCAACCCTTACCCGGCCTAAACCCGGCGGGTTAGGTCGGGGCGGGTCGGGTCGGCGGTCCGGTCCGGGCCGGTTCGTTTTTTTTTTCTGTTTTGTTTGGGGTTTTCGGAGCTGTTTTTTTTTTTTTTTTTATTTGAACTCAATATATTTTTGTTGTAACAAAACCAAATTATATTTTGTACTACATATTAAAATTAACAATATTCAAAATAAATTCGAAATTATCTAATCTATTTAAATATAAATCTAAATTCAATATAAATTAAATGTAAATCCAAATTAAATATAATTTAAATCTAAATCTAAATTAAATCTAAATTAAAGTAAATATAAATTAAATATAAATCTAAATTAACTCTAAATTAAATTAATTTATTTAGCGTTAATTAAATTGAAATTATCTAAATTTCAAGTTTCTAATCTATTGGCTATTTGCCAAATGCCAACAGAGGCAATTAGGCAAACCAGCGGCAACAGAGGACAAAAAAAAATTCGGATATTTTTCTATGTCATCCATCCGAATTAAATCAAAAAATTCGGATATTGGCCGGATTGGCTCGGGTATTTTGTTTAATTCGGATATTAAAATAGTCGGCAACAGAGGACAAAAAAAAAAAAAATCCGAATTAAATAAAAAAATTTCAAATTTGGCCGGGTTGGCTCGGGTCCCACCAGGTTTTCGACGGGTTCGGGTCGGGTTTGGAGGGGGTTAGGCCGGGTTAGGGCCGAGTTTGGTCGGGTTCACCCGGGTTCGGCCGGGTTAGACCCGGATCCCGGGAGTTGGGGTCGGGTTTAGGCTGGTTTAGGGTCGGGTTCGGACGGGGCGGGTCGGGTTTAGGCCGGTCCGGGTCGGGTTCGGGTAGGCGGGTTGAAACGGGTGGGGTATGGTCGGGTTTCGCCCAGAAAACCGCATCCGACCCGTTCTAAACCTGACCCAACCCTTTAGGACGGTCCGGTCCGGATTTAGGGTCAGGTACGGGTCGGTCCGAGTCCCGGGTTTCCTCGGTCCGGGTCGACCCGGGGTAAAATCAATACACTAGTTGGCGTACATATATATAAATTTTGTGGATCAACATAGATTGAAATTAAATTGAATTCTTGTAACCTCAGTGTATTTATTTCTCTTGTCATTGGGCCAAGATATAATAACTGTTGTTTCAATTTGGGCTTATAAATTGGCCCATTTAGTCAAAATAGGCCTCAACATTTTACCATTCAATTTTAGGCAAGTATCATTTCATTTCACTGTCAATTTTATGTTATCATTTAATTGTGCCAGTGACTACAATAACTTCATATTTTAATTACTGTTCAAAATTTACATGATCACCAAATTATCTAATCAATAAATACACATCCAGTTGAGCTGCAATAATGATTTTATTTTTCTAATTGCTAATAATTGATTCATTTTGTACTCTCCTCTGAGATGCGATACCAGTATACCACCGAAATACACATCGCAATGTTACACATTAAACGCAACAAAACCTATGGCAATTATAACTCCTGCCATGATAAACGCTCGAGCGCCGACTCTTTCGGGTATCCTCCCACTATCACTCCTCAAAAATAGTGCCTCATATACTGGCCAGCAATTCACAACGCCAAATCCTGCTAGAAACATCTCCACAACCATGCCATTTCTGATCATTCCGACAGTGAATCCGCATAGACTGAGTATTGCTGCAGTACCTAATATGACAAAGAAAGGCGAGTCTACACCGAAATCGAAGAAGCCTTGGTCATACCTACATTAAGTGTAGAAACCTTGTATTATATATGTGTGCTGATTTCAAAACTTCTTTTGAGAAATATTTCCTACACTAAGTTCCCTATATGTTCACCAATTCTGATATTTGTTCCAACATTCAAGCAGTAATAAGAATGGTATGAAATTAGAGTTGCTGGAGTTTAAATCTAAGTGGAAATTTCACGTATGACTCTCAAAAATCTCAAAATTATGTACTTTCCCTTCTAAACTTCAAAATATGATATTTACCCCTCCATATTTCAAAACTAAAAAATTACTGAATTTATTGCATTTTCTATTAAAATTCATTTTAAATTTATAATGTACATATTTTATCATTTATTAAGAATAATGTTCGGTCTTGGCCAGTTGTGAGGGCAAATGATTCATTTTCTTACTTGTGACGTGCACACAAGTATATGTCTAAATGCCGCTGAGTATGCGACAATTGTACAATGTTATAAATAACAGAAAAGTTTCTAAATTACCTCTTGCTCTGATCGTCATCCATGACTTTGCTCGTGACATTAAAACCTTGAGTAGTGATGTTGAATTGCTTGAACACAAATTCCATCATACCGAAGGGAAATGAGGTGAGGCCGCGAATGAGCCACATTCGCTGGTCACTCCACCAGCACATGAAAGTGCCATTGTAGGAGACAAAGTCGGTCATGTCTTGGATGTACGCTGCCAAGAAGAGGTATGCATACAGATAGAACCATGGATTCGACGGCTGAGATTAGGTAAAATCAACAGCACACTGTTAGAAAGTTACCATGGTGAACTGGTACATTGCTCTTTAAGCTATATATGTCCCGTATTAATGTTCATTTTGTCTGTTTTCTTTCATTTTCCTTGATGTATTTAGTTATATATAACATATGACATATGCTTCCTATAAGTCTAATTTCGGTTGTTTCTCTTTGATTTTTGAACAAATAAATTTATCAGCATGCAGAGGAAATATGTTGGAGATCATTATTCTTCTAAAAAAAATCCATCCAAGATTAAGTTAATAAAGGATAGTAATACACCTCAGGAAATAATGGCCTATTGTTGATTAGAGCAAGTTGAGGTAGAACAGCATAAGTGGCAATAGGGATGCAACAAATGCCCCAAAATGCGAGGTGCGAGTAAGCTAGCCCTGCTCCAAGTGAAATTTTTTTTACACCAAAGGTTAAGGGGCAATGCCTGGAAATACTGACCTGTAATTCATCCAATTCAGCCTCATTTTATATAAGTAAATGAAAGTATGTAATCAGAAAAATAATTGAGAGGCTGTCGTACTGTTCATATTGTAGATTGGTCTGTATTACGATTAATATTTTTATTTTCAAAGTTTAAATAATTGATATGAAACTTTCAACATTATTTTCATATGTAAAATTTCTCGTATACTAAATTTTACATTTGTAGAATTTTTTTACTGTTTTTTTAATAGGTAGGAAAACACCACTTTTGAATGGTCTAGAATTTTAAGATCAAGTGATTTTCTATCTATCTAAAACTGTAAAAACTTTGTAAAAAGTGTAAAATTAGATCGAATGTATGGACTTTGAAAATAGAACTATTAATTAGTATGGACTAATATGCGCTATGCATAGTATCGTAGTCTCACTTTAGGGGATATGTTAAAAAGAACATTTGACTGGTAAGCATTATAATGTATGGATATGTAAGATTAATGCCTCAAATTTAAGGAATTATATTACCTCAAAGAGCCCAATAATCCACCTCTTACACTGGTTAAGCACATCATTCAGGCTCTTTGGTACATCTCCAAGAAATGCTGGCTCAGGCGGGTTGCAAAGCACCGATTTCCATCCTTCGCAATGCAACCGATAGCCTGTATAGTAGTCCTCAACCAACGAACCATAGCGAAAACCAATCTAGAATTAAAAAAAACATAATAAATATGATATGAGATAATTTAATTTCTTATATTCAAGTCATGCTCTGTTTGTATATCTTTCATTATTTGCATTTTGTTTGGCATGATACATCACAATTGGTCCCTTTCCAATTTATCAGCAAATTTCTCCAAATTAAAACTTTGATTCAAGTGCACATCCTCTCTTCAGTCCAAAGGTGTTATAAGTGGTCTTAATATTGAAATTAATTTCAAATACCCAGAAAAATGCATCATGTTGCTCATTATGTTAAGGCTACTTTTACACTAAATAAATGAAGAGGGAGGCAATAATTTCATAAAGTTTAGATTCTAAGAAAACAATCACAAAATCAATTGCGAAAAGTACTTACCGTGTCTCCCCATTTCGTCCCGACTTCACAGTCACAACCTGCTGCCTCGATCGCCTTTTCCAAAACCATCTTAAACCCAATTTGCTCCTGATCATTTCCACCTTTCAATGATGAACCAAACAAGGCGCGCCTTGCATGAAACGTGTTGGTCCCGACATAATTTGGCCCGCAAAATCCATCCATGCCGATAGAATTAATTGTGAAGAGACGCTTGATTTCACCTCCATATATGTCGTTCTTGTTGAGTCCCTGAAAATGCTGTGGGAATTGCACAAAAGCAAGCTTAGCTGAGGTGGCGGGGTCTAGGAAATAGCAAAGTGCCCGGTGTGGTGAAGTCGGGTCGGTCGAGCACATGTCACAATCGATTGTTAGGATTACTGGCGCATTTGTCAGAACGCTCGAGACACGTACCTAAAAAAAAGAATAACAGTTTCAAATTTCAATTAACATGTTATGTTCTCATGATCCCAATGAAACTATATATGTCAAGTTCTACTGTTAATAGTTGGTCTTACGAGAGCATTAAGTGCACCGGCCTTGAAGTTGTGAGGAGATTTCGGACTCTTCTCTCTTGAAACATAAATCAGGTTCGGCATTGCATGACCGGTGATATCAGTATCTAAGCTGCTCTGAAGTAGCACCTGAAATGCACATGAGAAACACACATAGTGATCACAACTTTTGCCGGGTAACTTGTAAATCGAATGTCGGCATAAATCAGTAACGAGAATCGAACCTGGATGACCGCAGGATGGTTGTTGCGGGAAAATTGCTTCCACTTTTGAAAAATGTGTTGATTTTGCTCTGAGGAAACTAAGTCAGCACTAACACTGCCTTTCTCCAGTGCACTCTCTACCCTTTCTTTCATAGCTTCATACATCATCTACAACCAAAAATTGCAAAAATGCCACATCCAATCAGAAATTATGAATTTATGATGAAGTAAAATGGTCCATAATTACCTACCTGTGGCACCATGAATACTTCTAAAAGGTTTTTCAAAATGATTTATGATGAAGGAATTTCATCGAACAGAAGGTGTGCAAGGGCAACAATCTCTCTCCATTTCTCTCCATTTCTCTCCATTAACTAGAAAATGAATTAAATATTTATTAACGTCTTAATCTAGTATAAAATAAATTCAGATAATGAAAAGTTGGAATGTGAAAATTTGATATATAAAATAATTTATTTTTGAGCTCAATTATTCGAATTTGTCATTTGTAATCTGTTGAAATATTATTATTTTTCGAAATGATTATAGGTTGCAATATTTGTGTCAGTTTAAAAGATATGCTTTCATTTTAAAAATTTGTTTAAAAATTTGTTTATTATTTAGATTATAAATAATTTGTTTAAAAATTTGTGTCAGTTTAAAAGATATGCTTTCATTTTGAGATCTACATCAGGTATTTGTTTAATGAGTAAGGCTATGGTACTATGCATAGTACACTTAGGTGTATACTATGGATCTATATTTTTATTTTCAAAATTTAAATAGTTGATCCGAACACTATCCGAACCATTCATTATGATCTTCATATGAAAATGTAATTGGAGATCAAATTATATAGTTTTTAGAATTTTTTACTATTTTTTAAACAGGTACAAAATCACTTCTTTTGGAGGGCTCATAATTATTAGATCAAGTGATTTTATACCAATTTAAAATGTAGTAAAAAAATTCTCAAAAATGTAAAATTTTGCATTAAAGAATATTTGCATATAGAAATCAAGTTGAGTGGTTCAGATTGACTGTTTGAAATTTAAAAATAGAAATATACATCCATAGTATAAACCAAAGTATGCTTAACCAGAGTACAAACTAATTTTGTCACCATCCACAGCATTATTTGATTGCAACTAATTTGTCTCTTCTCCGTATACAATTCAAACTCTGAACCAAGAAAAGTCACAAATGATTAAATTTCTACACTTTTAAAAATTTGAAGGGTTTTGGACCCACAAAAATATTTAAATCCAATAGAAACAAAAACCCAATAATTTTTAGACCATACATAGTCCATACCAGATTGCGTGACTACATAATGCAGTCATAGAAAAAAAAAAAAAAAAAGTCGATTTCTTATACATGAGATTTTTTATAGTGAGCTTTTATGATCTTAATTAAAATATATTACAATATTACTTTTTCATCCTAGACAACTAGCTGGCTTGCTAGACCGTAGGGGAAATAAATCACAGGACTGCTATTTCAAATCCACCCATTCATTGTTTGGAATGCACAAATGTCAAAAGCTGTTGTTTTCTATGCACAAATCTCAAAACAAATGAATGGATGGATTTGGAATAGTAGGGGTATGTGATTCTCAAAGAATCACTGCAGATTTGTTTCCGACCGTAGGACCATAAAAAAAAATCTCTCAGTTTTTTTTAACTTAATTTATAATTTGTTCTTATTTTTTTTTCGATCTTGGTTGCATGTGTTGGTGCATATAGTAATAAAACAGGAAAATAATATCTAATCAAAACAAGACATGCTGTTCTAAAAGAATTATTCCAATAACACATGTGTCTTTAACATTAAAAGTCAGAGGATTAACATAGTATATATTAGATATAAATATATAAATTAAACCTAAAAATATTATTGGTGAGTATATGCATCCACAAAATGAATAAAAGTATGGTATGGGTTATTCTGATTATTTTTTGGAAAGAATTGAAGGTTGCTTCTTATCATGATTATTAGTAAAAAAAAAAAAAAAAGAAGGATGCTTTTCAATAAACACTTAGAAGTTATTAATTGTCAAGAAGTTAAAAATATATACATGTATTAGATTAATTACCTTAAGTTTGTCCTCGTCACTGCCACCGCAACAATGTCCCGAAGCAAAGAAAGCCTCGGGCGATCAAGTTGAATGGTTCGGATTGACTGTTTGGACTTTGAAAATAAAAATATATATCTATAGTACGGACCAAAGTGTGCTTTTTGCATAGTAACCTAGCCTTTGTGAAATTAATGAACGTAACCAGAGTACAAACTAACTTTGTCACCATTCGCAGCATTATTTGATGAGTGAGGCTACGGTACTATGCATAGCACGGTTTGGTCCGTGTTACGGTTCAATATTTGAGTTTTCAAAATCTTAACGGTCGATCCGAACCACTCAATATGATTATAAAATGAATATGTACTTGCAAATCAAATTTTACATTTTTTCGAATTTTTTTACTATTTTTTTAGATAGGTAGAAAATCACTTGATCTGAAAATTCTGGACCATCCAAAAATAGTGATTTTCTACCTATCTAAAAAAATAGTCAAAAATTTGAAAAAATGTAAAATTTGGTTGCAAGTACATATTCATTTTATAATCATGTTGAACGGTTTGGATCGACCGTTAAAATTTTAAAAACTCAAATATTGAGGCGTAGCACGGACCAATCCGTGCTATGCATAGCACCGTAGCCTCACTCTTATTTGATTGCACCTAATTTGTCACAAATGATTAAATTTCTACACTTTTAAAAAATTGGAAGGGTTTTGGACCCACAAAAAAAATCAGACTTTATGATACGAGGAATGTTAAAATATTTAAATCCCATGGAAACAAAAAACCAATAATTTTTGGACCATACATAGCCCATGCCGGATTGGCCAACGGTACCATCCTACTCCCACTTGACTAATACAATTCAGTCATAGAGAAAAAAAAACAAAAAGGTCGGTTTCTTGTACAGGAGATTTTTTATGTGAGCTTTTATGATCTTAAAATATATTTTAATATTACTTTTCATCTTAATTAGACAACCGTAGGGCCATTAAAAAAAATTTCTCAGTTTATTTTAACTTAATTTATAATTTCTTCTTCTTCTTTTTTTCCTTCTTGGTTGCATGTGTTGAGGGCTTGAGGCATATAGTAATAAAACAGGAAAATAATATCTAATAAAAGCAAGACATGCTGTTCTAAAAGAACTATTCTAATAACACATGAAAAAATTGTGGGAGAGTATATGCATCAAACAAAATGAATAGAAGTATGGTATTGGTTCCCAATTTTTTTGGAAAAAAATGAAGGTAGATATGCAAAATAAATTAACAAAATTTAAACAAGATGATAAACAGTTCAACACCTATAATTAATTATCAAGAAGTTAAAAATATATACCAAAAAATCAGATTAATTACCTTGAGTTTGTCCCCGTCAGTTCCGGCGCAACGACGTCCCGAAGCAAAGAAAGCCTCAGGCGATCTATCCTTGATTCCATTCTCCCTACAAAACGGCAACCAATGACGCGCAAATTTTGCGCCCTCCATGAACGCAAAGAGTGTCACGTCGGCGCCACCATCATCCGAAATATACACCGACAACTTCTCAGCAGGATAATCAAAGGCCAAAAGCGAGAGAGCCGTGTTCACAACACCCATCGGTGGTTCCTTGTGCGGATCAGCGGTGCACACAAACACATCTAGTGCCGGCCAAGTTGCTCGATCCGGTAACCTAGCTGGGAACTCTTGCCGATGCACCGGCCGCCACCTGAAGGCCTGAGTGTGTGCCCACGAGAACGCTAAGATGAGATCGGATACTAGGATTGACCATAATAAGCCAGCTTCGACGAGGGTAGAGGAGGCGAAAATAGATGTTATTCGATGATATATTAAGGCGATGATAGCTAGAGTGTATACGAACATATGTACGCGGTATATCGGTATTCTACGGTCAGGTCGGGTCACGTTGAGTGGCGGATTGAGCTTGGCAGGGATGGAGGACTTGGTACCCTCCATCTTTGGTTAAAATTTAATTAGGAGGAGGTAACCAGTCAGTGAGCAAGTGAGTGTGGTTTTTGTTTGATTAATAGGCATAGTATGATAGTAGCATAGAGAGCAAGATATGAGTACGGATCACCTCCAGTTCTGTTTGAAATGGAGGTGATTATTATTGGGAACTGAGTTTCTATTATGTAATCTGATCCAGATCTCCAAAGATAATGGCGCTTATTATTATAAGTTTATAACAGTACACATGCAACTTTTTTTATTTTGTCTCAATCTGAGTTGTGTGCTTTATTCATGTTTAATTGTTTATTAATCTCTAATTAATTTTCAATAAGGCTACAAGGCGAATCAACAGTAGTAACTAGGGTTGCGTAGCCGCCACCCATAATTTTTAAAATTTAATTGAACTTTGTTTGGCATGTATTAACTTTCTATTTCATTTTTATTATGTACTAGGTAGCATCTTTTTAATTTGGTTTGATTTATTTTTTTGTTTTTCTTTTTTGTGCAACAGTAAAAATATTTTTTAATATATTAAAATCTTTCTATTTAATTTAATATCATATTTGTATTTTTAACATAATATATAATATAATAATTTTAAAAGATTTTAATGTAAATTTTCGTAATAATTAAATATAGAAAATATTAGCTGGATTTCAAAATATATATAGACATGATACTGAGATAGTGTTTGCATTGTCAGCATTTTAATTTAAATAAAAAATAATGCAACCAATCTCATTTAATTATTTTCTTTTTTAAATAAAAAAATCGGTTCAATAATAAAATAGAGCGACTTTTAAAATAAATAATCAATAAAAAGGAATTTAAGTTATTTATGAAAAAGTCAGCTTAATTGATTGCCTAGTGTCACAAACAAATCTCCAAATTAGATGACATCAAATATCAATCATGGCATGCAAAAAGGGTTAATAATTAACACAAAAACAAATCACATTTGATGTATGTGTGCTTGTCCGCTTGACACTTTTGACCAAAACTTGGCTCTTGATTAAGGTTTTATCATTAGATGCATACATGCGATGAAATTAAAAAATTGAGATTAGAGAGACTAAATAAATTATTATATTATAATTTTATTTTATGAAAAATAATTAAAATGTATTATATTATAAATATTATAAAAAAATATTAAAGAAGCAAATGGTAATGTTTTATTTTGATGATTACTAAAGAAATAATTTCTCAAATAAGAAATCTTTGAAAGAAGTAGCAAAAAAGGAAATTATATGAAAAAATAACGCTAGAAGGAGGGCTTGAACCTCCGACCTTGTGGTTAACAGCCACACGCTCTAACCAACTGAGCTATTCCAGCTTTGTATATGAGACATGTTTTTATTATATTAGTAATCATTTATAGACCTAATCTCATTCCATGTCAAACACATTTAACATGGAGAATTTTGAACTTAAAATTGAGAAGGGTCAAGTATCAGTAATTGATATTCTTAAAATTGGACGAAACTCTTAAATTAATACGGTACAAATTAAGAAAAGCCTACAGAAAAACTTGTTTTTGCTCATAAGTAGATATGAAATTGTGAATAGGGAGAGGTGGGATTTCGATTGACATCAAACCAAAATCTGTTTTATGTTCAATTTTAATATCTAATTTTTGTCGATATTTACGAAAAATTTAAATTGGATAGTTAAAATTAATGAGAATATAAATTTTGATTCAAATCTCAACGTGAATCGGACGAATTTGATCAAATAATTGGATGTCCGTTTGCGAATGTAACACTTTTTAGTGACACAAAAAAGGAAATGTTATAGGAGCAGAACTAGGGTGTGATGCGCTCACACTGTGAGCGCACCTCCTATAGAGCGCATTTTCAAAGTTCAAATAGTCGATTCGAACCTTCCAACGTGTTCTTCATATTAAAATGTGCTTGGAAACCAAATTTTACATTTTTTGGAAATTTTTTACTATTTTTTAAAAATCATTTGTTTTTCAAATTTCAAATTATTGTTTAGTTTCATCAATGATTTTTAAAAAATAGTAAAAAATTTTCAAAAAATGTAAATTTGGTTTCCAAGCACATTTTAATATGAAGAACACGTTGGAAGGTTCGAATCGACTATTTGAACTTTGAAAATGCGCTCTATAGGAGGTGCGCTCACGGTGTGAGCGCATCACACCCTAGTTCTGCTCATGTTATAGAGGAGGTGGATTTCCAATTCATATCACTTAAGATAATATAAAATATTCTAAGTAATATATATAGATTAGTTGTTTGATTAATTAACTTGTTTGATTAAGGCATAATCTTCTCTCTGTCAAGGCATATTTTAATTAACTTGTTTGATGTCTTTTGTGTGTTTTGTGGATATAATGGCATGTAATTTGGATAATTTAGTTAATTATTGTGGTTAGATAATTTGATATGTTGTGTTTAGTTAACATATTCAAAGTGTTTGTGATTGTGGCATATTAATTATTGGCCAAAAAATTTTGGTGGGGGCTGGTAGCATTGAAAGATAATTTAAAAAAAAAAAACCATCAGGATCGACTGTTTAATAATAGCCATATCTTGATAACTACACAACATGATTGGTTGTTACTAAACAACCGTTACTAAACGACCGATCTTGGTAGTCACAACAGGATCGGCCATAAGTCCGATATTGAGTACCTCTACTTTCAGTATCGGCTGGATCATGATCACACCCAAATCCGATCCTGTTGGCATCATTTGACCGATCCTGATTGCTATTTCTCCACTAGTGTGCATACAAGGAATCCAGTTATAATTTCACTTAATTAATTAAAATCGACCGGACTGTTTAATCCATGTCCCATAAGTTGGAATTTATTTTCATTTTACCTGAAAAGCATAATAATATTGTCCCCGTGCTAGTCCGGATCACAAAACGGCTGAGAGTTAATTTCAAACCGTAAAGCGAGAGAAATCTTTTACCGTACTTGGGATGATACGGATCCATCAAATGGCTGGAGCGTCACTTCCGGATTAATTTTTCTTTTGTCTAGGCAATTCTCTGGGGTAGTCACTAGTCACTAGTCACTAGTCAGTTGGTTTTTGCAAGTGATATGGTGAGATTTTGCTGGTTAAATGCTTGTAACGGTAGACAGCAATACTTCTTGGCGTTACAACGATTGATGCATTAATGAATCATGACTGGAAGATGCTTTTGCTTTCTCCAATTTGATTGGGTTAGAGTTGTCTCATCTTTGATTGTTCTGTGGACCTGGTGTTTCCCGACTATTATGTGAACCGCTTCATTAAAACGGGCCTGGCTCAGGCCTCAGCAGAATTTATATCACTTAAGGTAGCTCACCCGTTTGAGTTTGAATTCGGCCTGTTCATTAAATATTGCCACGAATTTTAAAACATCTTGTGAATTTTCAAATAGGTTAAAAGTCAGGAATGTCTCTGATTTTGATCGAACGGCCCAATAACTCACCGTTTTCGTTACTTGAGAGGATATGGACTCGGCCCACCTCAGGCTTTAATGCTTTATGATTTGTATATGATTTTAGAATGATTAGATCTACTATTTTACTAAAACAATTTGATGGAGCAATTTTTATTTTTATTTTGGCAAATTGCCCGTAGGCCGCATTTGGTAACTTTCCAATAAGAAAACTCTTTAGTTATTAGAAGAAGTTTCCAAAATAAGTTGCTAAATAAATTATCTCATTTTTTGATAATCTTTTTGTAAAGAGAAGGAAATTCATCCCCAAACGTTCCGAGTCCATCTTCTAACGCTTTTTTAACAGTCCTCCCAAACTTGGACGGGTTCTATTCCTTCCCTTTTACTTTTGATTGTACATACTTTATCTTCTTATTAATATATTTGTTCTCGGCAATTCGCCGATAACCATAAAAAAAAAACAGTCCTCCCAAACTGCTTTACTTAACCATTCCCACATCTCTCCCATACCCCTGAGTCGAGTGCCGGTGCAAGCTTCTCTGCTACTGAATCGCCTCCGCTGTAGCCGTGTAGGGTTTAGGGTTGAGGGTTGAGGGTTTAGGATTTAGAGTTTTGGTGAATTTAAAATTCTTTAAAAATAAAAGTTAGTAAAAGAAGGGAACAAAAATCTAAATAAAAGATAGAAAATCAATGACAAATTCTCTACATTGGTTTGGTGAATTTTGGGGGAGCCAACCCTCCATGCCCCCAGAAGACACATCCCCTCTTCCCCTCGTGCAAGTCAAATGATCCCTTGCAAAAGATGCTATGATTTTTAGATTATTTTTCATTGATGTGACTCAAAATTTCTTCCCATAAAATCGATTTTGATCTATTACAAAATTAAAGGTTTAAAAAATATATTGCAAATTAATATAACACAATTACATACATTATCGGTTCATACCATATGTGATGAAATTTTAGCTATTATTTTGTAATTTGTAGAGTCTAATTAAATATTCAACAGATATAACATTATTAAATAAAATAAGTTGGTATTGATAATTAATTATTTTTTATAACATTGACAACCAATTCAATGATTATTTTTTAATGGTTCTAGTCAATGATTATTAAAACAAAATGTTCTCCATAATTTAGGTAGGTTGTGTATTTCATTTAATTTAAAAACCATTGATCATTTATCACGTGACTATCAATTTTTATACTATTTTTGAAAATATTAGTGGTATGGATCTAGTCTATCTTATTGTGCGGATTGGATTTTTAACAAGTCTAATATATCTAAATATTAAAGAATGTTATTATCTCTGTGCACACACATATATATGTTTCACCTTTTTATAAAAAATAAAAACATAGATACCAGATTTACAAATAATCTTATTTCAATAAGCAAACAAACAGGATTCAAACTAGAAAACAAGCAAATAATATTTTTAAAGTCTGAACTCGATCACAGATCACTTGATTAAAATGAAGCTCTATATCGTCGTAGTTTGAAATTTAACCTTTTAGTATCCTCTCTTGAAAATTATGCCCGTATCGCTACCTACTAATCGTGATTACATTTTTTTTTTGTTTCATTTGGTAAGGAGAAGAAGGACCTGTGAAGGTAAAATTAAGAGAAGTTTCAAAAAGTGTTATGGTATCTCATGAGGAGTACAATATATTTTAGGAGATTCGGGTTTGGCCACTAAATGTATTAATTTTAAAATTTGAATTCTGTCTATAAATACATAAGTCTTGTAAAATTATATTTAAGATTGAAGTATATCACTAGCTGTCGATAGAAATGGTTGTGACACATTTTACTTTGTTAAGTGAAGCATCATGTACAACTGGAAATCACATTATTTAATTCTGATTTCAATGTGAATGCATGATATATACCCATCTTAAAAGGTGCTAGTTGAGAATAGAAAATTATTACACTACAACAGAATGTTGTTTCAGCGACCGGCATCTGCGACCGGGGACTTCGCCGGCCGCTGAAACTCGTTTTTTCCGTAAAAAAAAAAAAAAAAAAACCATCTCCGGCGACCAGGATTTTCTGCGACCGTAATCAGCGACCGGTGTTTTCGCCGGTCGCAGAAAGTAATTTTTCCGAAAAAATTTAACGCGCGCCCGGGCGATCTCTCGCGCCAACCCTAGCCTAACCCTCCATTTTCTCTCTCTCTCGCTCTCGGCAAGTCGCCACCGCTCGTCGCCACCGCTAGTCGCCACCCCTAGCCTAACCCTAATCCCTCTTCTCTCTTCTCTGTTCTCTGACCCGCCCTCTTCCCTGTTCTCTATGTCTCTCGCTCTCGGCAGAAACGCAAAAATCAGCGACCGCCACGTGTGCCCGACCGCCGGCTGTGCCAGACCGTTGCCTCCGCCACCTTCCTCGCGTTAGCACCTCCACGACTCTGCTGCTCTGCGATAGGTACTCGAACTGAATTGAATTTAGGGTTTGTTTTTTTTGTTTTTGTTTTTGATTTTGTTTTCGTTTTTTTATGGCATTTACTGGAAATTGCGAGTTTTGGGAATTGGTTAGGCTGTTTTGACGTGTACACCAGCAATTACCCCATTTCAAGAACTGCTGCCTCTTCCCAGCTAGAGGCCATAAAATTACTGTAAACAGTACACCTGATCAATCCAAGGCCCAATCTTTTACCAGAACCCAATCAGAACAGTAAACCAGTTGGTTCTGGTAAACAGTACAAAAGTTTACATGAAATCTGAAATATAAAAATTCTAGCAATTTCCAGCAATTAATTATTTTTGAAATCTGAAATCTGATAACATTACTGTATAGCAATTAATTTGGTGCTGATTTGTGAGGCGAGGCACGGTTGCTGATTTGGGACGGTTGCTGATTTTGCGAAAATTCGGTGCATCCTTGAAACCGGCCACTGTTCCGAGTTCTTCGTTGTGTGTTCAAGCTTTCTCAGGTTATTATCTAAATCAAAACTTGTTATGAATTGGTTGTTGTGATTTGCTTATGTCCTTGCCGGGTTGTTGATTTTCCCGGAAGGCATTGGTTGCATGTTGGGAATGTCATTTCAATTTCAACTTGGTTATGGGAATAGTTGTAGAGATGATCTGATTTGATCTTGAACAATTTCTCTGCATATTTAGCTGCTGCTCTGGATAGGTACTGGTTGTGTTGAGTGATGGAGATTAAGCAGTATGGCAACCTTTGTGAGATTCATTAATTGTGAAGTGCCTTAATTAGACAATATTAGTCATACCAACCATAGTATATTACTGGTACATACTATTGAATTCCTAGCACCACATAAATAGAATGTACTAATCACTAAATTCTATAAGGACCCAATACATCTAGAGACCTTTATCCTTCTTTATTTTCTGCACATGTTTTGTTGATCAATGTGGTGTCACTGTGGCCCCTAGTTCCTTTTTGTTAATAAAAATAAACACTTGGATGAAAAGGATAACATGTGCTTTGTGTAGAATATTTCAGATCTAATCCAAATCAGCATCTAATCCTTGGGTGCAAGAGAAGCAAATTGAAAGCAAAGTACTTTAGTCTTTATAGGAACTTTTTTATTGCCTTTTCTTTTTCAAAAAAGTAGCAGAAAGGAGTGTTAATTAATATTGTAAATTAGTAATGAACAAAGGAATATTTTGTTAAAATCAACTTAATTCTCTGTATTTTTGTTAGAAGGCTACTTTATATTCTCATACTGTACCTACCTTTTCACTTTATATTCTCATACTGTACAAAGGAATATTCTATTGCATGTAACTTTACTAAACTTGCTTCTATTGAACATAAATTTTGTCGATATGCATGACATGATTAGCATGACATAAATTTTGGATAAGTAAAATCATAAGCTGTCTGATTAGCATGACATGAGACCAGCTTGCTACTGGTAAACTGTTTCTTTTTCTAATTTTGTCGGTATGCTTTTGGCAAGCAGATATGAGTTGAGTCAAATAATAGTATTCAATTTGATAGATTCTTATGCTGTACCTGTAGGATTGAGGCATTTGAAAATGAATACTATTAAACCATGTGAATCTGACATTTATTCACATATTTCACTTCAATTTCACCAACTTTTGACTTAATATTTTTTAAGATATTTGATATGGCACCGAGAAGAAAGGACAAAGGAAAGGCACCGGCGGGTGACGAGGAGGAGTCGAGTCAGAGGAATGTTCGCGGTGCAAATACATATATTTCACCACCTCCAGATCCGAGTGTGCGACCAGTGCTTCGGTTAGGGGGTCACAGGTAATATTCTTTTTTTTGTGTAAGTTGTAATTATACATTAATTGCAGTGATTGTAATAATCAATATCAATGCAGGACTTTTGATGCAGGGCACCCAGAGCTGACGAAACAAGTCGCAAAAATTATATCGCAGCTAGTACGCACAGCATATCCTGGACCGTACACCAGATACACGGATTTTCCTAATGATAACAAGGAAGTTATCAAGAAAGACTTTTTGGTAAGTAAAATTTTCTGAAACAAAACCTTTAATAATTACTTGTTTTCTTTTTTTAAGCTAACAAACTGAGTTATGCATTGCAGAAGCACTACCAGTTTTCACCGGAGGTACCAGACAGTATTGCATGGGATGTATTCCGCAAAATAGCTGACAAACGCCTACAGGATATGCTTAACAAGACCAGGGATGCAGCAATCAAGTGCTATGGAGAAGAATTGCTCGAGTGGAAGGAGCGTGGGGCTGCTCCTCGACCACATGACTCCTGGATCAAGCCGGAGTTCTGGCCCGGACTCGTCGAAATTTGATAATTCAGTCTAACTTCAATTGTGAACCATGAATCTTAAATTCTAATTATCTAAACTATTGTTTTAACAATCTCACAGGGAGGTTCGGGCTCGCAGCATGCCTCGAGACCCGCTCCTCGAGATGACGAGGATGATGACGAGGGGCAGGGGTCGGATGTTGGTGGTGATGGTACTAGTTAGGTTTAGATGTTTATTGTACTACTTAGGTTATTTATGGTACGGATTTTGATAGATGTTTATGCTACTTGACAGTTCGACATTTATGTTTGTATTACTTGATATTTATGTTTATTATGTTTGATGAACTTTGTTGTATGTTTATGTTTATTTGTATTATTTGATATTACGATATCTATGTTTATGTTGGTACGTTGGTACGTGTCGTACCAAATATTAAATGGTGCAAATTTAAATAATATAATAAAATATAAAAAATTTGACAGAAGAGTATCAGCGACCAAATTTAAGTATCAGCGACCGTAATTATTTGTCTCTGATAATTTATGTATCTGCGATTGTTTCGACTATCAGCGGCCGTTTTCATTATCAGCGACCGTAAACTTTGGTCGCAGAAAGTTTTTGCTGACGTCAGAAAAAAACAACAGCGACCAAAAAAAATTGGTCGCAAAAATATTATCAGCGACCGGTGACGTGTTATCAGCGACCGGTGACGTCATCCGAAGAGTATCAGCGACAATGCTTACAGCGACCGGGATTTCAGCGACCAAAAATGGCTTTCAGCGACCGGATTTACTTTCAGAGACCGGCGCTTTTACTTTCAGCGACCGGAACCCCGGTCGCTGATATCCCTTTTTGCTGTAGTGTTAATTGACACTTTCTCAAGGGTTGAATAACAGAACTTCAAGAAGACTTTGTAGTTATCCAAGAGATTCCTCATCAGTGAGAGCACACAATGTGGATCATGTCCCCTTGATTAGGCCTCTTCTGTCAAGGAAATGGCCTATTGGGTAATGAAGGGCACATGCATGATCCTCTTCTCTCTCTATTGCTCTCTCTCTCTAACACGTGCTTCACAGAAATGATGCATTATCCCGTAGCATTTCTGCATTTCCGTTAACTAGGGAATTCGTATCCTCTGCATTAACTCAAATTTTGAGTTAAGATCTGAACCGTCCTATTGAGATCTGCACTAATATTAAAGTGCACGTGCGTTATAGGAGTGGACAGGATTGGTCCGAATTCTGATCGTATGGTTCATAAATTAACTCAAACAGTGCGTTAATGCAGAGGATACGTATTCTTAACTAGGGGTGGCAACGAGCTACTAAAGAGTGAGCTGGGTCAAACTCGTAATCAGCTTGTTTGTGGACCAAATTGAGCGAGCATGTTTGGATTTTGGATCCCTAGCTGAAATTGTCGCTCAAGACTGACTCGTGACTTGTCCGAGCTAGCTCATTACCAGCTTAGCAGATTCATAAATTTTGTATATTCCTTTCCTGCTATATCTTAAATTTTCATGGCACATCTTATCAATTATGGCTAAAATAAAATGACATTTATATAACAAATTATTGTGTAATAATGTTAATTCAAGTGCAACTAAGAAAATCAACTACCATAAATTAAGTTTGCAGATAAATTTATGCACATCAAAATATCAAATGCCCAAATTCATAGGTCACTAAATAAATTCATGCATAATAAATCAAGCAAGTTCATATAAATTAACTTAGTTGCTTATAATTAATTCACACAGTCCCTACAAAATTACCAATCAACTTAAGCACAGTCCAAAGTGTACGATAATACTGGCTATAACATCCATAGACCATAGTATCCTCTAGTCTGAAGTGAACGGATCCGAGTAAACTATTAAACTATGTATATTTAATAGCTCGTTAATGAACCGAGATGGCTCGTGCCGAGCCAAACCTAACTCAAACTCGTTTAATTTGGCTCGAATCTGTGGCGAGCGGGCTCGTTTTAGCTTGGTCCACTAACGAACGGATAGTTACAAATCGAGTCACAAACTGATACCAAGCGGGCCACGAACCACAGGCTTGTTTTACCAGTCCTAAACAGAAGATATGCGTCCCTTCAAATTTTTTTTCTATACATTAAATTGAATTGGGGAATTATACACGTCTATATAATTACTTTGCTTTCGGGACCCCAAAATTTATTCTCATAAAAACAATTTTGGTAGGCGCCTCTTCAAGGTTTTTTCAATAATTAAATTGATTAACTACGTTACTACATTTTTATATTATTTTTGCTTAAAGGACACAAATTCCCATAAAACGATTCGTTAGTACGTTTTCATATATATATATATATAGAGAGAGAGAGCGATGGGCTACGGTGCTTTGCGAAGTAAATGGTCTTTTTTACTTCACGTCATATTTTCATTTTGACAATCCAAACAACCGATCCGAATCGTTCAACATGTTCTAAATATTGAAATGTGCTTGGAGACTAAATTTTATATTTTTTGGAGCTTTTTTACTATTTATTAAGCCACTTTGGAAATCGCTGATCCTCTATGAACAGTAAAAACAGTAAAAATTTATGGACCACCGGATGAGCGATTTTCAAAGTGGCTTGATAAATAATAAACAAATTAAAAAAAATGTAAGATTTAGTCTCCAAGCACATTTCAATATTTAGAACATGTTGAATGGTTCGGATCGGTTATTTGGATTTTCAAAATGAAAATATGGCGTGAAGTAAAAAAAGACCATTTACTTCGCGAAGCACTGTAGCCCATCTCTCTCTCTCTCTCTATATATATATAATATCAAAGATTTAAATAACATATATAGAGCGAATTCTAATTTGTGAAATCCAAATATTACTACAGAATTACATTTCACTATTATTTATAATTAAGTTGTAAAATCCAAATATTCAACAAAATATAACAAAAGTTAAGAATAAAGTAAGCCATATTGATAACAAAATTGATTTGATAATAAAGACAACCAATTCCGCAATGATCTTCAAAATAAAATGTTCTTCCTAATTTAGTTAAATTGTGTATCAAAAATTTCATTTAAAAGCCACTGATAGTCATTCAAGTAACATAAAAACAAAGCTCCACTTTTAGTCTAATTTGAAATTTAAACATTGAAGTGTCCTCTCTAGATATTAGGCCCGTATTATATTAAGTGATGACAGATCATGAGCAAAAGACGATCGGAAATTGGGAATCGAGACAAATATTAGTTAACGAAACACCACTTTATTTTCACTTGAGAGTAGGTCCGATGGGCATTGGACCTACTTTGGTTCGACGGGTTTAATCACCGTCTATTTGCTTTAAGATTCGTGCAGAACGCTTTACAATTCGTGCGCGTCTGTTTCAATTTTCGTGTGCACAAATTTTAAATTAGATTGGACGGTCATCATGCTCGTTGAACCTAAAAGTAGGTCCGATGGGCATCGGACCTACTCTGCTCACTACCAGAATTTTTGTTTGTAGCATGGGTAGCACTGGTTTGTTGCATGGGTGTTAAGGGCCCATGGAAAAGCTTTGACATTTCTGATTTCGTATACCTTTTTCATGGGGTGACTCATGCAAAACATTACCCATGTAACTGCTAGCTGCTTATCCATGTAACTGTCTCCCATGTACTCATGTAAAAAATTTTGGGAGAGCCCGCCTCTGCCAATCCACTCAGATAGTATATTTTATTAAAGGTACATGCAAATAGTTGACCCTATGCCCATGGAAATAGGTATAAAGTTGTGAGACATATTAGTAGCATGGGCTGGCGCATGCAATTGTTTTGTGGATCCTTTTTTATATTATTTAATGCTAGAGGTCCATGCTAAAACCCGGCCACCATACCCATGCTAATAGTCTGGAGAGTTCAGATCGACTATTAGCATGGGCTGCGCATGCAATTGTTTTTGTTGACCCTTTTTATATTATTTTATGCGAGAGGTCCATGTTAAAACCCGGCCACCATACCCATGATAATAGTCTGGAGAGTTGAGATGGACTATTAGCATGGGCTGCGCATGCAATTGTTTTGTTAAACCTTTTTATAATATTTTATGCTAGAGGTCCATGTTAAAACTCGGCCCACATGCCCATGGTAATAATCTGGATTGTTGAGAATTAGTAGTTGCATGGGCTGCCCATGGTAATACTTTTGAATTAATGGCCAGAAATATGCATTTGATATTTTTCTCTCCCTTTGAATGGTGAATATAACAATAATTCATAGCACCACGAATTAAATCAGTGTATAAAATAACTTTAGTTTTGAAACAAAAGCATTGGGATTTTTGATAAAATTGTCCCAAATTTTTGAGATATGCAGTTAATTCACCAAAATGGGGGAAAAAATATATTTCAATTAATGTTCTCTCAATTAATATAATTAAACTGATAGCTGGACTGTTCCTTTAATTATGTGATTTTACAATTATGTGACTTGATGAAAGGGGGCCATGTGGGCGAAGGGGTGGCAGGCAGAGGGTTGCAGTCCAAAGAGTGGCAGTCCAAAGGGTTGCAGTCACTTTCTATTTAAGCAGCCAGCACAAAAATTCTCTTCCCAAACCTTGTTGAACACCTACAATTGGTAGTACAAATCTGATCAGATTAAAGAATAGAAGAGAAAAACAATTTAGTAGAGTTGAAATGGAAAATCCCAATCCAGCCGAAAATAACAATCATGAGGAAAACCCAAATCCTGTGCATGCCCCTAATCCCAATCCTGTGCATGCCCCTAATCCCGTGAAACAAGAGCCTGAGGATGGCTCTAAACAGCCTTCAAGTGAGTCTGAACAGCCTCCAATAGTTGGGTCACCTGTGATTGAAGTCTCATCATCGGATGATGCTTGGCCACCCGGTTTTCCTTATGGTCCACCCGGTGATACCGATGATGAGGATATTTGGATTACTTTGAGAAGAAGCAAGAGAATATGGGAAAATGTAAACAAGAACGGAGGCAAGCGGATCAGATACTTCTCGCCAAAGAAAAAAGGGCGAGGCAAATAGTGAGCCATGAATAGTTTTTTAGGGTTAGAGGGATTATGTTTGTTATCTAATTCTTACTTTTATTTTGGCTATCTATTTTATGTTTTTCTTACAATATTAGGTCATGTATCATGTAACCATCCCTATACATAAATATATGAAGTAGTAATGTTTTTTATTCCTTGGTAGTTTGTACTATTTAATTTAGGTTTGTACAACTCACTGTTTTGAACATTATACTTTTACAAAATTGATTTTATGAAGAAGAACATGTCAAAATTTGGAATAAAAGTTGTAATACGTGAAAAATGATTGAGGACAGAAAAATCATTAAGCTAGGGTCCTATTAGCAAAAAGGACAGCACCAACCAAAAGGGCAGTGAAACACCCTAAAATTAATGTAATTTAGTGAAACACCCTGCAATTAATATAATTTAGTGAAACACCCTAAAATTCACTGTTTCCAACAGTAATTGAGTGAAACACCCTGTATCCACTGTTTCTATTTTGAATACTGGTATATTCATAATAGAAACACCCTAGTTCTACTAATATTCATAATAATGTATTAATCTAAGTAAAATAAGACAGCCCCAAAAATTAATGCACTTACCCGTATTTTGCCCCATAAAACTGACCATAAATTCTCAATGTTGACCCATGTGCAAGCCTCCTGTAAATATTGGAATTTACTAAGCATTTAGATCATGTTAAGAGGGGCTACTTTCTGTGTTATTATATATATTGTATATTGACAGACTTAAATTAGTGAAAACATAGAAATTTGAAATGTCACCGTACCAATTAAAACCCAAATTCATCGTAATCATCGAGGGTAGCCGCATCAAATCCTTCCTGAATTTGCGTCATGTCAGGCTCCTCCTCTGTGTCATAGCCTTCGTCAACATCAAAATCTTATGTGTTTGTGTTATTCTCCACTGCTGGTGAAGTCTCCATCGTATCGTTTACTAGGTCGAACTCATCTTCTTGAATGACCACATTATCCCAATCAAACACTTCATCATTTGATTCCAAGATAGGATTATCTGTCATTTCCTCTTGGTAAAATTCCAGCAATTCATCAGCGGCATCATCGACTCGAAACTTCCCTTTTGGGCTTGTTTTAATTGCCACCCACCATGGGCATCTTGCCACTGTATCCGATGCATAGGGAATGTAGACCACTTGGATTGCTTGGCATGCCAATACAAACGGCTCAAACCCTTTTAGTCGAGAAGTGTGTTTCACCTCGACAATTCCATGTTTGCTGTCCTTCTTGACCCCGTTTGTTATGTCAAACCGAATACACCTAAAGAGGGCCACCTTGTTGCCTCCATCATAACTTAGCTCTATGACTTCTTGGAGAACTCCGTAATAGTCGTGTTGTACACCATTTTCATCCCACTCTCCTTTGATGCAAACACCACTGCTTTTTGTCGCCTTGTTCTGCCCATAATTTTCAGTGTGAAATCTGAACCCATTTATATCATAAACTTCGTAGCAGCTCACTTGTTTCGATGGCTGGAGTCCCACCTTTCGGATGTATGTTTCACAATCACGATCAGATAGTACCCTATTTCTTATCCACTCGGCGTACCCAGCCTGACGAGCCTTTTCCAGATCTTGCTCTCTTTGCATGCATGTGTCGAACTCACTAAAATCACAGCAATTTTAAAAATTAGTTGTTGTTTGGTTTGGCAATGAATAGGTGTCAAGTAAATCCTAAAGAGAAAGGTTTATTAAGATGCTACCTTTCAAACTTGGAGCTGATTTCCGGACAGTTGCGGAGGATATAGGTGTGTGCAGCTAAAAATTCATCTTCGCCTAGAATCCTTCGATGTTCCTTTCCACCGGGACGGCCCGTACTATAAAAAATAGAAAGTCCCCTATTGGTAGAGTTGGGTTCTGTAACTCCTAGCTTGCCATTTCGAGGGTTTTCTTCAAAATAATGTGAGCAAAATGTTGATATCTCCTTGACAACCGTAGCATCGACGATGGACCCCTCGACTTGTGACTTGTTGGTCACTCTCATTCTTTGTTCTTTGTTACGCATACAAATGCATAAGTGGGTTAGTGTTGTTTGGTACATATATTGTTATGGTTTAGATTATAGTTGTAGGATTAGTGTTTGAATAATTAATAAAAAAAAGATAATGAGAATAAAATCAAACCTTTCACATGGATACATCCATCGGGAACCGACAGGGCCACCAAGTCTAGTCTCGTAGGCCACGTGGACAACAAGATGCTCCATTCAATCGAAGAAACCTGGAGGAAATATCTTTTCCATTTTGCAAATTGTGATGATAACATCCTTTTCCAATTGGTCGATACGTGCTGTTTCAAGCTCCTTGGCACAAATATCTCTAAAGAAGCTTGAAATCTCACATAAAACATCCCACACCGAATCAGGAACAAAGTCTCGAAATGCGATTGGAAGAAGTCGCTCCATAAACACATGTAAATCGTGACTCTTAAGCCCAATTAGGGTGGAAGATGTTAGGTTAACACACCTATTCCAATTCGAGACGTAGCCATCGGGTAACTTTACTACCTCCTTGAGCCATTTTAAAACTTTTTTCTCCTGATCTGAAGTAAGTGCAAAGGGGGCTTTTGGTTGTTTCATCTTTCCCGCGTGTCGTGGATCCGGGGTTAGGTTCTGATTCGGACGATTGCAAATGAGAGCCATATCTTTTCGGGCCTTTTCATTATCCTTTGTTTTGCCCCTCATGCATAAAAGCGTGTTTATCAAATTATCCACGAAATTCTTCTCCAAATGCATCAAATCAATATTGTGGGGCAAAAGGTTGTCTTTCCAATAAGGTAAACTCCATAAATGCTCTTCTTTTGCCAATGGTGAGTCTTACCATAACCTTCAATCTGATTAAGTTTGTTGCCTTTACCCCACTTGATATCATCCAGCAAGCTCACCTCCGCTAGCAGCTCCTCTCCCGTTTTATTTTTTGGGCCCACTACTCTCGGTTTCTCCCTTTAGGAAATTTTTCTTATCTTTCCGAAATGGGTGATCCGGAGGCAAGAGACGTCTATGACTGCCAAACCAACATGCTTTACCACCCCACTTGAGTTGAAAGGCTTTTCGTGTCCCCCTGACAGTAATAACATCCCAACTTACCATGTGTACCCCACCAGCATAGCATCTCGTAGGCGGGATAATCACTAACCGTCCATAGTAGTGTTGCATGCATTCTGAAATTCTCGTTTCTAGATTCATCCCATGTCATTTCTCCAAACTCCCACAAATTCTTCAATTCGTCAATTAAGGGTTCAAGAAGGATGTCAATATCTCATCCCGGATGTCAATTCTTCTTTCATTATCATGCCGGGTGGTAGGTTATAGGGAAACAAAAACAATGGCCAACAGAATATGGAGCCGCACTCGAGTTGAACGGCATAAACCCATCCGTCGTGAGCCCCAACCAAACATTTCTCACCTCTTTCGCGAAATCTGGATTTTTTTTTGCGAAATGCTTCCATGCTTCACCATCAGACGGGTGCATCATAATCCCAGGTTTATCCCGCTTCCCTTCCTTATGCCATCTCATATTTTTCTCCCTCGATTTGGTCATGTACATTCTTTGGGCGTAATAGGTAGATAGCAAAGTATCTTTTGCAGAACGGGCTTTGCATTGGGGTTAGGTCCAGGTAGCTTATATCTTGAGGCTCCACATACATCACAACTTGTCAAATCCTCCTTTGTCTTGTAATACAGCATACAAAAGTTCGGGCAGACATCTATTTTCTTGTGTTCCATACCCATTGCCTCGATCAATCGTTTCGCTTGGTAGAAATTAGCCGTCATTTTTTCACTAGCGGCAGCATGCCTTTAATGAGATCCATCATTCCATCAAAGCATTGTTGGCTAAATTGGTGTTCCGACTTCAATGCTAAGGCTTGTGTCACCGCCGACAATAAGGTGTGTTTTTCGCATTTAAGTTTACCGATCAAGTCCTCTTCCCATAGCGGTGTGTCCGATGCGGAGAGCATATCAAAGAACTTTTTAGCCACTCCTTTGGGGCTGTTATCATCCCAATCGAAATCGTGACCCACGACTGCCCTAACCATATCCGCCATTGGATCAGTTGGTGGAGGGGATGCGCTTGGGGATGAATTTGGTTGTTGCTCCCCGTGCATGTGCCAAACTTCATAGTTGTTGCAAAACCCAGATTTATAAAGATGTATCTTGACTGTTTCGACATCCCTACTGTACTGGTTAGCACAATTTTTGCAAGGACATTTTATGCACTCCCTTCCTTGTCTGTCGAAAGTTACAACGGAGGGTTTATCTAGTGCTTGACGAGCAAATTCCTGAACACCCAACACAAAGTCGGGATCTAGTCTTCCACCCGTGTTTTTCCTGCCTTGGTTCATCCATTGATGATCGGAGGCCATATGATGAAACAATTAACTATAAAATGAAGGGCGGTTAGCACAGGCCACATGACAGGGAAAGGGTAGTTAACAGTTGCCTAATATGGTCATGACCAACCTCAATGAAATACCCAAGATTACAGGAAGGACACCTCAAACAGTGGTCTCAATTTTCGCACATTCTTACCTTAATTCTATACACTGAGTTTGTTAAGTTTCTCAATTTTCGCACATTGCTGGGATTGTTAAGTTTGTCGAAATTTCTCAAAGTGGCCCAAACTGTCCTCCTGTCGCAGAGGGGTTAGAAAGAGAGAGAGATTACAAAATTACCAGAATTTCTTGGGAGGGATGGAACGGCGGCGCCCACAAGCGGCTGCAAATCGCACTAGGTATTCAGCAGATAGGGCGAAATTAGGATGTGTTTACGAGACTTCGGCCGGTAGGGACCTGGAATTCATATCACCGACGGTACCGCAAAAGGGAATCTTTTACAATTACTTGATCTGGACCGTTCTTTTTAACTTCGCACGAATCTCAACGCCCAATAATACTGCCCCTCAGTCAGCTCGAATCCCAAACCGGCTGAGAGTTAATCTCAAACCGTAAATAGCTAATTGTAAATGGGAATCTTTTACGGTACCGTCGAGGATTTACGGCTGAGAGTTAATGCTTATTTGTGTCGCAATACCGATATAAATAGTGGCTCAGCTGGAGTGCATAATATTTTGTTTATTTGCGTACCCAACTTGTACGCTTCAAATTAACTGCTAAGTGCACACCACCATACACAACCCACAATTTTAAAATGAAAAACTAGCCTAAGAAAACAAGCTTTGTAGATAGGTTGTTCACAAATCTACTTAGAATCCACAATTCAAGCATTCAGTAAATCACATCTTAAGTTAAACACAAATCCTACATTAAAACACATCCTAAGTTAAACAACGGAACAATTCATTAAATCACATCCTACTCAATTCATTAAGAAGTTATTACAAATCCCCTTTCGAGAACAGAAGTTTAGATCGAGTACACACATTGGGAGGAATTAAGGCTGATTACCCTCTCCCAATGTGTTTCCTCCCCCACCGGACATGCTCCTTGCTAAAACATCCTACAAAGCAAATAGAACAAATATAACATCAGTGCGAGGTGATTTGCCAAAAAAGTACGTAGTACAATAATCATGACTTGCTTATTTGTATGTTTCTACACTTACGGCAGGATTTGGTGGCTTCACTCATGTTGCCTTGAAGAGCAACTCAAAACGTGCATTGTTCAAGGCTGTATCTGACGAAGCCTTCTCCAGTTCAGCTTTGTGTCGCAGCTCTTGGGCCGCTATCTCACCAGCAAAACAACTACGTGCGGCTGCTACCTTCTCGGCCACTAACTTAGCCACCTCTTCTTCGGTGAATCTCCTGCAGCAATCTTCCGCAGAGGTGGCAGTGCTCTTGGTAGGGCCTGATGCTGATGCCTCCACTGCCTCTAATTCCCGGTTATCCTCAACTTGTTGCCAAAACCGAATAACCGCCTTTTCCTGTCCTCACCCTCCACCGCAAGCTCCCATAATTTCTCTTCTTCCATTTCCTTCCCATGTGCTTCCGATAGTGCCATATACGTCACCTTGAAATAAAAAGAATTAGTTACAAACCAGTTTGTGCTAAGTTGGGTTTGTGCTAAGTTGGGTTTATGCAAGTAGTGGTCAAACCAGTTTTGTAGATTGGGCTCTTTTGTGAAGGTACTATTTTTGTTTGGTTTTAGTTACAAGATTAAGAAGGTACTATTAAGAAGCAGTACTCTTTTGTTTGGTTTTGTAAAGGTACTATTAAGATTGCGAAGGTACTATTTGTTTGGTTTTGTAGATTGGGCTCTTTTGGAAAGGTACAATTTTTGTCTTAATTTTCTTATTTAAGTACTGTGAATACTAGCCTAATAGAGTAAAGCTCAAGTCAAATTGATAATTTCGATTGACCACTACTTGCACTTGACCTCATTCAATATTCACAGTAGTCAAGTGCAGTAGTATGCTACGAAGACCTTTAATGGTAAATTTCAAGTCAAGTGCAAGTAGGCTCAAACCCTTTATAGATGGTGTTATTGCTAAAAGTTACAGGCTTATCAATTTCAACTTGCAAGTAGTGGTAAGAAAGCTCAAATTAAATGAGGTCAAGTGCAAGTAGTGGTCAATCGAAATTGTCTTACCATAGTGTGGCGTGATCTCGTGTTGACGTATTCCTTGCTGCCATCCTTTGCCTTCCTCATGTGGGTTCAATCAAAAACATCCTTCAACGCCACCGAATCTCCCCTCTCAGCTATCTGCATTTAAGAAGAAACACTAAAGATGCATTTATGAATGAATAAACACTATAGAGATGCATAAAACATGGCTTAGGTCAGGTTGGTCTAGTGATTTTGACCAATCCAAAGTTTTGGAAGGAAAAGTATTCCTCAAAGAGATCATAATTAACAGATATAGATAAGGAAATAAAATGTAAACATAAAAAAATGAGCCGGCAAATAGGTCATTAATTCCCATTTAATATATGTACATTCAACAAGTTAAAATTAGAAAAAAGGTAAAAGAAGTTCATAGAATTGTTCTTTTCAGATTTTTAAAGTTGAAACTGATTAACCGAAATTAGTTCTTCAGGGTGTTAAAAATTAAAAAAAAAAGCCAAAAAAACCGAGCAAAGTTTTAAATGGCCAATTTTATCTAATTAAGGTCATATATCCAACAACCAAACATAGTAATCTTATTTCATTCCCAATTTGAACATTAAGTAGGTATACATCCTAAAAGGGCAAAAATCAATGATACTATTAATTGAGTTAAAACAAAAGTATTCCACCAATTGTGAAATTCCCTTTCGCAATTTAATTGCCCCTCTCTCTTTCATCACGTACTAATTAAATTCATAAAGGAAGGAACCTTTATCTCAAACTTTAACAATACGTGTAGAGCACTGTATATCTAATATCTACCAAACGCTAATGAGAGGTGTTATGCGCAGAACGCAACGCAAGTTTCGGTACGCTTGAGAGCGTACCTCTTAAAACCACGTTAACACTCCACGAGTAAGGGATGCAAGTGCACAACCCCTATCGTGTAGTATATTCGGGTATCGATCCACAGGAACGGTTAATTGCGAGGTTAGATTCTATCAAACTCAATCAAAAACTAGAAGTGGAAAAGGTTTGGTTTGGTGTTTAATTTCCTAAAGGTTCAGATCAAACAATTCAAGAAGATGTAATAAAATGCTAGAAGAAATGTAAATTGTGTTTTGATTATGGATAAAAGGCGTTTCCAGGGTTTCAGACTTCATCTCTGATCTGCCTCTAGTGGTACGGCCCGTACCAAGTTGGTACGGCTAGGCCGTACTTCACTTGGTAAGGCAAGGCCGTACCACCCTGGTAAGACCCGTACTGGCTTCCCAGAACAGAACCTACCAGTTCGAGTGAATGCATTCCTTTGCTGGTACCTTGTGCTAAACTCTTTAGAAAGGTTCAATAGACCATACCTAAGGTTCCTAACCCTCAACCATCGTTTGTTGGATCAAGATCTAGGTTGGAATGCAATTGATTGCCTTTTAGGGTTTCTACACCCTAGCTGGTCGATTGGAGGTCTAAGGCACCCTCTAATCTGTCGATTAGAGGAGAATTCAACCTTTCGGCTTCAATTCGAACTATTCTACCCTAAGCATTTGATTTGGATGAAAGATTGAGATGATCACATGACCTTGATAGGTTCGATCTAAACCTAGAGGCACATCATACAACAATCACAGCAAGCAAAGCAAAAGATAACAAAGAAGATCACAATCAATCAAACTAAAGAGTTCATACAAGATACAAGTCAAAGAAAGTCAAAACAAATCAAGAATCGATCTCTAACCCTAGAAACTAAAAGAACTACTCACAGCACATAATCAGATCTAAAAATACAATAAAAGGGAGAGAGATAGCCATGGATCGAAGGGATCGAGAGGAGGAAGCTAGATCCGTCGAGTTTCGCCTCTTTCCTCTTCCTTCCTTCTTGCTCCTAGCTCCTTAGCTCTCTTTCTCTCTCTTACTGTGCTCTCAAATGGATCTGGAATGGAATAGATATCGAAATTGGAGAGTTCCCCGCTTTAAATAGCCTCTGCCAAAATTTGAATCTGTCAGGCCGCCTTTAAGTACGGCCCGTACCAAATTGGTACGGCCTGGCCGTACCAGGCGTGATGAGCTGAAAACGGCTAAGTCTGGTGAGACCCGTACCAAACCTGGTAAGGGCCGTACCTCATCATCCAAATGGCTAAGTCTGGTAAGACCCGTACCAAGCCTGGTAAGGGCCGTACCTCATCATCTGAATCGCCGTTTCTTCGTGTGTTTTGCTCCAAACCTGCAGAAAACAAACAAACACTCAGCAGTACCAAATTCTAAACATATATCGATGAAATGCACATGATTCTGGTGAATTAGGGCACGAATCTGGTACTAAAACAGGCCTAAAATAGACTAAATATGCGAGGTATCAAATTCCCCCAAGCTGAACCTTTGCTTGTCCTCAAGCAAAAAGTTTCAAACTCGGGTAAAAGTGCTGGACAACTAAATCTAAATGCGGATACAAGTCTAAATGTGAAAACCTACGTGAGTCTGCTATAATCAAGAATTTCTAGAATCGATTCGGTTGCAATTCAAACATCCCTTTATAAACCTTGATTCACTCCACCAATTAGTCAATTGAACTTCTTATTTTGAGATGCTTCTAACAATGGAAAGATTAATTACTTAGGTTTGATCGAAACAATTTCATTCTTTTTCCGAGTTAGTGTTTTTATTCAAGGTGATTTTTCTTTTCATTTGCCCTCCCCCAAGCTTGAATCAAGCTTAAGGGTAAGAAAGTTGCGAACGAAGTGTGTTGGTATGAGCAAAATTTTCTTTCTTTACTTCTAATTGGGAGACGAGCTCAAAGGCGCCCATTCGAGGCTTATTGCCAGTACTCTTATTTTCTCCATCTTTTCTCTTTTGTTTTCTTGTTTTCTCTTTTTTTTTATTTTTCTTTTTCTTTTCTTTTTGGTTTGCTCATACCATGAATACACACATCTATTGGTATTCATTCATACCAATGGATATTCCAAACTTTCTTAATTTGAAAATCCCAATTCCTAAAGGCACAGTTCAGTTTTTTCGAATAATCTCGTTCGATTCAATTCTAAGTTTGTTTCATCTTTTCCATTATTAAAAACATCTCAACCTAAGTAGTTCAGTAACCAATTGTGGGTTAGTTCCAATTCACTCAGGTCTATCCTAATCACAACTAAATTGTTTCAAAGTTATTCTCAATTCTAGCAAATCACGCAAATCTTCACCTAACAATGCACGAAAATACGAAAAAATGCAAGGAAAATAACAGTAAAGTAAACATGACCTACATGCAAATGTCATCCCCCCAAGCTTAGCCTGAGCATTGTCCTCAATGCTTCAAGACTATGAGATAAAAGAGATAAAAGAAGCTCGGGGAAAAGAGAGCGAACCTGATCAGCCCTCGGGGTGGTCGTACCAGAGCCAGTCGCTAAACCGCTCCTCTATCCCAGTGACTCGCTGCGTGAGATCCTGAAGTGTGGCGCCCTGCGCACGGAGTGTGGCGCCCTGCTCACGGAGTATGGCGCCCTGCTCGTATAGTGCAATACCCTGCTCCTGACGCATGCCGTACATCAGGTGGTAGACATCCTGGATGGTGGGCTCAGTGACAGGAGGGGGATACACTGGTCGACTGTAGGAGGTGGAGGGGCCGGCAGCGAAGGTGGAGGTGGATGGGTCGGTCTGGTACGTGGTGGGGCCAGCTCCAAAGAGTGAGGTACCTGCACCAAAGGGGGAAGGATGTACCTGCTCGGAGAAGGGGGGAGCCTGGCTGGGGAATGGGTGCACATGAGGAGAGAGAGGATGCGTCCGCTCATGCTGAGCCTGGAGTGGAGAGGTGGTGGCATCAATCATATCCTCATCGCCCTGCGGTGGTGGTGGAGGAGGTGGAGGTGGGGGAGGTGGGACCTCAGGGGCAGGCTGCACGCGGGGCGGACGGCGAAATAACCAAGTGCTCCGGTCAGTGAAGGAGAGAGTGACCGGGAAAGGCATGATATAGATGGTGTGCTGGTCAGGCATGCGCCAAGCCCAAGCACCACGCCCATCGCGGCCTGCTGCCTGCTCGATGAACTTGTAGGTGCAGAACTGAGAGAGAGAGAGAGATCGGGAGCTCCTGCACTCCTCGTCGCCGATAATCTGGAGGTGTAAGCGCTCGGCGATCAGAGTGACATAGGCCGAGATGTAGACAACGCCACCCGGCTTGGGCTGCCTCTGGATGTCGATCCAGTGGTGGATCATGGCGAGCATCAGATCGGGCCGCTCGAGAGAGCTGTCGGGGCGCAGCATATGATCCACCAGCTGCAGATCCTCAACATTGGCGCGGGCGAACGTCTCGCCACGCGCAAAGATGGTGCAACCGAGGATACGCAGCAGGACCCGGATGACTGGATGTGGGACATTGAGCTGCTTGTACTCCTTGTTGAAAGCTGACCCGGCAGGGGCGCCAGAGATCAGCGCCCAGAAGCTGTCGCGCTCCAAGTCCCCAGAGAAAGAGAGGGAGTCAGTAGTTGGGTTCGGCGCAAAGCCAAACCACTCCCTCAAGTCAGACAGCCATACTCGGTGGGTCTCACTCAGCATGCGGAACCTGATGAACGGGTTGTCGTTCCGCGAGTACTTGAGCTCCAGAGAGGAAAGAAACTCCATGGTGAGATTCTTGTAACCCCTCTGGGCGATCATCCAGAAGGCTGGAGTGATCCCGATCCGGGTGGTGATGCGGCGGAACTCATCCTCCAGTCCCAGCGTCTGAAGAGCGGAGAAATCAACAATCCTCGTGTTGTTGATCTTCTTCTTCAGCAGATGTTCGAAGTTCTTGAGCTGCCGACGGGTCGTAATGAGGAAGTATCGCTCGGCGTATGCGTCGGCACGCTGGGTGGCATCAGAGAGGGCCGTATCGGTGCCCATGGAGTCAGAGGCGTGGTCAGAGCTGGGGTCGGAGCTGTGGTCGGAGCCGGGAACGGAGCCCTGGGCGGAGGCCTGGTCAGAGGCCTCGTCAGAGCCCTGGTCCTGGTCTCCAGATGGATGGTAGGATGGGCTCTCCTGTGGGCTCCGATAGCCTGACTGATGCCCACTGGAGGTGGTCTCTCCCTCGTAGTAAATGGGCTCGACAGCGTCCCGAAGGGAAGTACTCTGGCGAGACCCAGACCTGGCTACACTCTCCCGGGAGTGGCGAGATGCTCTCGAACCACTCCGAGACGCACTCCGGTGGGAGTGATGAGAAGACGTAGGTGCAGTAGCAGGAGGGACGTCGGCTGTCGGGCCAGTGGCGGAAGGAATGGAGGTGTCGTCAGAGGGTGCGGCGGAGCGAGAGGAATGTCGACTCATCTCTCTCAGACGTTTGTGGCGTTGGGTGGTAAGGGTCCGACTGGGTAGGTACGGCCTAGTGGTACGGCCTGGTCTGACCTAGTTGGTACGGCCTGGCCTGACCAAGGTAGGTACGGCCTAGCCGCACAGGCTGGTACGGGCCGTACCTAACTTAGGGTTTTGGTGTTGGCTGGTAAGGGCCGCACCAACTGGTACCAGTGACAGAAATTGGAATTTTTGCAACCAAGTAACTCCTAAACCAGTACAAGGATGTTACACAACACAGAACTGGGCTGGTAAGGATTAATTGGTACAAACTGGTACAGGTTTGGTGTCAGTTCAGAGAGACTGGTACGGGCCGTACCTACTTGGTACGGGTGGGCCGTACCAAGCTAGGGTTTGGACAGAAACGGGCAGAACCAAGCAAGGAAGAGAGGAATGGAAGAAAAATGGAGAACAAGTACCAACCTAAAGAAGTAGTGCGTGTCGGACCGGTGAGGAGGTGCGGGTCGGACCAAGTGGGGTGGTGCGGGTCGGACTGAAGAGGGTCGGACCGAAGGGAGTGCTGGTGGTGCGCCGCTCCTTGTGCTCGGTTAGGGTGGAAGAGGAGGTAGAAGGGGTGTAGAAGGAGAGAAAATGGAGAAGGAGGGAAGAGAGAGAAGAGAAAGTGAGGGAGGTGCGGCTGGGAGAGAAGGGGTGCGGGTTCGGGGTTTAAAAAGGAAAAATGCGGCAGTTATGGCGTCGGTTCGCGTCTCTGACCTAGGTACGGCCTGGCCGTACCAAATTGGTACGGGCCGTACCAACCTTTCAATTTCCAGGCCGTACCAATGTGGTATGGCCTAGCCGCACCAACCTCAAATTGTCGTGGTTTCTCTTTTTCTTGACTTCTCAAGCCGCTCGTGATACAATGCAGGAGAATGAATGCATGTCTATCTGTTCCTAAGATGCAAAACAGGTAAAAATGGCTTGGGCTGCCTCCCAAGGAGCGCTCGTTTTAGGTCTCGAGCTCGACCTTCTCTCTTCAGGCTTTGGTTGGAGATGGATCGGAGAGATCCAAGCTCACTCGCATTTCTTGGGGATGATCAGCAATGTAGTGCTTGAGACGCTGACCATTGACTTTGAAAGTCTGCCCCTCCTTGTTTTCCAACTCCACAGTGCCAAATGGGAACACTGCCCTCACCCGGAATGGACCGGACCACCGGGACTTCAGCTTCCCTGGAAAGAGCCTAAGTCGAGAATTGAACAAGAGGACCAGGTCTCCCTCATGGAACTCACGAGGCATGATGCGTTTGTCGTGAACCTGTTTTGTCCTTTCCTTGTAGATTCTCGCGTTCTCGTAGGCATTGAGACGCATCTCCTCTAACTCATGCAAGTCAAGGATGCGTTTCTCTCCAGCTGAGAGCAAGTCCATGTTGATGGCCCGTGTGGCCCAGTATGCCTTGTGCTCAAGCTCCACGGGCAAGTGGCAGGACTTTCCGTACACCAATTTGAAAGGGCTCATCCCAATCGGAGTTTTGAAGGCTGTACGGTAGGCCCAAAGTGCGTCACTCAGCTTGAGTGACCAATCCTTTCTCGTTCTAGCCACGGTCTTCTCCAGGATAGACTTGATCTCTCTGTTGGAAATCTCGGCTTGACCGTTGGCTTGAGGATGGTAGGATGTGGTCACCTTGTGAGTGACTCCATGGCGACTCAGGAGATTGTCGAACTGGCGGTTGATGAAGTGTTTGCCACCATCACTGATGACGGCTCTTGGAACTCCAAAGCGAGGGAAAATGATGTCAGTGAACAGTCGTTTCACGGCATTGGAGTCCGCATTCTTGCAAGCCACTGCCTCCACCCACTTGGAGACGTAGTCAACTGCCACCAGGATGTACTCGTTCCCACAAGAAGGTGGAAACGGTCCCATGAAGTCAATGCCCCAGACATCAAAGATGTCTACCTCTAGAATAGAGTGGAGAGGCATCTCATTCCTCCTGGAGATGTTCCCGGTGCGCTGACACTTGTCACAAGCTGCGACGAAGGTCCTAGCATCTCTGAAAAGTGAAGGCCAGAAGAAGCCGGATTGCAGGACCTTTGAAGCAGTCTTGGAGAATGAAGCGTGTCCTCCGTAGGCTGAGGAGTGGCAGTGCTCAAGAATGGAGCGCGTCTCGTCGTATGGCACGCAACGTCTGTAGATGCCATCAACGCCAATCTTGAAGAGGTAGGGGTCGTCCCAGAAGTAGAACTTGGCGTCCGATCGAAGCTTCTTCTTCTGCTGGTATGACATGGTAGGAGGAAGTACTCCTGAGGCGAGAAAGTTCGCAATGTCTGCATACCAGGGCGCTGACTTGGTGTTCACTCGGTCAGTTGCATGGAACGTCCGATCTTGCACCGCATGAGTCGCGTGCATCGGTGTACCAACCGAGTGGATCTCCTCCATGGCAGAAATCGAATGGAATTGGTCATCAGGGAATGAGTCATCAATTGGCAGGCTACAAGAGCCCTCATCTTCCCAGCGAAGCCGGGACAGATGGTCAGCCACGGTGTTTTCGACTCCTTTCTTGTCCCTGATTTCGATATCAAACTCCTGCAGGAGGAGGATCCACCTAATCAGGCGAGGTTTGGCATCCTGCTTGCTCAACAGATACTTGAGTGCGGCGTGGTCAGTGTAGATCACTATCTTGGAGCCAACCAGATAGGATCTAAACTTGTCGAGAGCGAACACAACAGCCAAAAGCTCCTTTTCGGTTGTTGTGTAGTTCATCTGGGCAGGGTCTAGCACCTTGCTAGCGTAGTAGATAGCACATGGCTTGTTCTCCTTCCGCTGCCCAAGAACCGCTCCCACGGCGTAATCACTCGCATCGCACATCAACTCAAATGGCAAGGTCCAGTCTGGAGGCTGCAGGATGGGTGCTGAGACAAGGGCTTCTTTCAATCGGCAAAACGAATCGACACACTCCTGCGTGAAGATGAAATCAGAGTCCTTGATGAGCAGGTTGGTCAATGGTTTCGCGATTTTCGAGAAGTCCTTGATGAATCGGCGGTAGAAGCCAGCGTGTCCCAGAAAGCTTCGCACAGCTTTGACATTTGTTGGGATCTCCAGCTTCTCGATCACCTCCACCTTAGCTTTGTCAACCTCAATTCCTTTTGAGGTCACCACATGTCCAAGGACAACTCCTTCTTGGACCATGAAGTGACACTTCTCCCAGTTGAGGATCAGGTTGACTTCTTCGCACTTCTCCAGAATTTTGCAGAGGTTGGCTAGACATGTAGTCAAAGCTGGTCCCATAGACAGAGAAGTCGTCCATGAAGACCTCAACCTCTTTCTCAATGAAATCTGAGAAGATAGCCATCATGGCTCTTTGGAAGGTGGCAGGTGCATTGCAAAGACCGAATGGCATCCTACGGTATGCGAATGTACCGTAGGGACATGTGAAGGTGGTCTTGTCTTGGTCGTTCGGGTGAATGGGGATCTGAAAGAATCCTGAGTACCCGTCGAGGTAGCAAAAATGAGAATGAGTTGCCAGCCTTTCAAGGAGTTGGTCGACAAACGGCAGTGGGAAGTGATCTTTGCGCGTGGCATTGTTGAGCTTCCTGTAGTCAATACACATGCGGTACCCAGATACCACACGAGTAGGGACCAGCTCATCTTTGTCATTCCTCACCACTGTCGTGCCTCCCTTCTTGGGCACCACGTGAACGGGACTCACCCACTTGCTGTCAGAGATGGGGTAGATGATGCCTGCATCCAAGAGTTTGAGAATTTCCTTTTTCACCACCTCTTTCAGGTTGGGGTTGAGTCGCCGCTGGTGCTCCACAGACGGCTTGTGATCATCCTCGAGAAGAATCCGGTGTGAGCAGATGGCTGGGTTGATCCCTTTCAAGTCCTTGATCGAGTACCCAATCGCGCCTTTGTGAAATCTCAGCTTCTCCAGAAGTTTGGCGGTTTGATCGGGGTTTAGACTCGCATTGACGATCACAGGACAAGACTTTTTCGGATCGAGAAACTCGTATCTGAGATTGGTCGGAAGAGGTTTGAGTTCGGGAGTCGAACGCTCAGGCTGATCATTAACACGAGTCGTATCTGGGTGATCTGACTCATGTGCTGTCGAGATGTCGGCCTTGGCAGGCTCCGCTCCACTCCTCGTCTCAGAGTGTGATGTCTGATCCTCCAGATCCTCAGGAATCGCATCTGCAACACAAATCGACTCGCTCGCCTCGCTTGGCAACTTGGAGAGGAATTCAGCGTCTTGGCGCAGCGAGTTGTTGACTTGTTCAAGAAAGTAGTCCTTGACCAGATCAGCCAAGTACTCCTCTGTCCTGTCAACTCGGAAACACGTCTCGGATCGTGACGGATATCTCATGGCGCGGTCGATTTGGAATTTCACTTTCTCCCCTCCAAAGTTCAAAGTCAGGATGCCCTGCTTCACGTCAATTATCGCGCCAGCTGTACTCAGAAAAGGTCGCCCCAAGATGATTGGGACTTCCTTATCTTCTTCCATCTCCATGACGACGAAATCGACGGGCACGAAGAACTTCCCGACTTGAACTGGCAGATCCTCCACCACACCAAGTGGAAGTCGGACTGAAGAATCCGCCAACTGCAATGTCATCCTCGTGGGCTTGAGCTCCCCCACTCCTATGCGATCATAGATGGTGCGTGGCATGAGACTCACGCTCGCTCCTAGATCACACAGGGCTTTCTTAATCGTCGCCTTCCCAATGCTGCACCATATTGACAACCCCCGGATTGAAGTTCGGTTACTGTCCTGGAATGTGTGGCAGTCGAATCGCACCTCGCGCATCTCCAGCTCTCGGCACGTTGTATTCTCGCAGCGTCCGAGGCATGAAACCATCAGCTTCGTAGTCATGCGGCCTTCTTCTTCTTCGCGCCTTTGTCGATCTCTTTCCCTGGCCTCTGCCTCCATTCTGAGTCGGGCTTCGTGGTCTGCCTCAGCCATCTCTTCAGGTACGGGTGTCTTGGTACGGGTCGGACCAGATTCGGTACGGGTCGGACCAGATTGGTGCGGCCTGGCCGTGCCTGAATTGGTACGGGCCGTACCAGGGGGTGGCTGAGCAGTCTCGGCTGAGTCTGGAGGAGTTTGGTAGAACAGGGGCCCCTTGCTTCTCAGATTATATTTCAACCTGTATTTTCCTGCAGGGGGAGGTTCAAAAGCCAGTTTTTAGTGATTTTGAATAAGAAAAAGCAAGAAAGATACAAGATAAAATCTAGATTAACTAAGTAAGGTAAAATCTAACTAGGCAATTGGTTACCGTTCCCCGGCAACGGCGCCAAAAACTTGTTATGCGCAGAACGCAACGCAAGTTTCGGTACGCTTGAGAGCGTACCTCTTAAAACCACGTTAACACTCCACGAGTAAGGGATGCAAGTGCACAACCCCTATCGTGTAGTATATTCGGGTATCGATCCACAGGAACGGTTAATTGCGAGGTTAGATTCTATCAAACTCAATCAAAAACTAGAAGTGGAAAAGGTTTGGTTTGGTATTTAATTTCCTAAAGGTTCAGATCAAACAATTCAAGAAGATGTAATAAAATGCTAGAAGAAATGTAAATTGTGTTTTGATTATGGATAAAAGACGTTTCCAGGGTTTCAGACTTCATCTCTGATCTGCCTCTAGTGGTACGGCCCGTACCAAGTTGGTACGGCTAGGCCGTACTTCACTTGGTAAGGCAAGGCCGTACCACCCTGGTAAGACCCGTACTGGCTTCCCAGAACAGAACCTACCAGTCGAGTGAATGCATTCCTTTGCTGGTACCTTGTGCTAAACTCTTTAGAAAGGTTCAATAGACCATACCTAAGGTTCCTAACCCTCAACCATCGTTTGTTGGATCAAGATCTAGGTTGGAATGCAATTGATTACCTTTTAGGGTTTCTACACCCTAGCTGGTCGATTGGAGGTCTAAGGCACCCTCTAATCTGTCGATTAGAGGAGAATTCAACCTTTCGGCTTCAATTCGAACTATTCTACCCTAAGCATTTGATTTGGATGAAAGATTGAGATGATCACATGACCTTGATAGGTTCGATCTAAACCTAGAGGCACATCATACAACAATCACAGCAAGCAAAGCAAAAGATAACAAAGAAGATCACAATCAATCAAACTAAAGAGTTCATACAAGATACAAGTCAAAGAAAGTCAAAACAAATCAAGAATCGATCTCTAACCCTAGAAACTAAAAGAACTACTCACAGCACATAATCAGATCTAAAAATACAATAAAAGGGAGAGAGATAGCCATGGATCGAAGGGATCGAGAGGAGGAAGCTAGATCCGTCGAGTTTCGCCTCTTTCCTCTTCCTTCCTTCTTGCTCCTAGCTCCTTAGCTCTCTTTCTCTCTCTTACTGTGCTCTCAAATGGATCTGGAATAGAATAGATGTCGAAATTGGAGAGTTCCCCGCTTTAAATAGCCTCTGCCAAAATTTGAATCTGTCAGGCCGCCTTTAAGTACGGCCCGTACCAAATTGGTACGGCCTGGCCGTACCAGGCGTGATGAGCTGAAAACGGCTAAGTCTGGTGAGACCCGTACCAAACCTGGTAAGGGTCGTACCTCATCATCCAAATGGCTAAGTCTGGTAAGACCCGTACCAAGCCTGGTAAGGGCCGTACCTCATCATCTGAATCGCCGTTTCTTCGTGTGTTTTGCTCCAAACCTGCAGAAAACAAACAAACACTCAGCAGTACCAAATTCTAAACATATATCGATGAAATGCACATGATTCTGGTGAATTAGGGCACGAATCTGGTACTAAAACAGGCCTAAAATAGACTAAATATACGAGGTATCAAGAGGTTCATATCATAGCATGAAATAACAGACATACAACTATAAAATAAATGCATATATAGAGAAAAAATCTGAAAGAACAATTCTATGAACTTCTTTACAGGCCATTTTGAACACATTACATAAAGATGCACTAAAGATGCATTTAAGACGTTAAACAATTACATAAGCAGTTTACAGGCCATTTTGAACATTAGGATTATTATACACTAAGTTAATATTTGAGAACGATAAAAAACGGCAATACCATCTTTTGCTTGTGCCTGAACGTGCTCCTGGAACCCCCCACATGACTGGCGACTGAACTGCACTTCAATTTATTGGCCCGGTTTTTCTACTCGATTGTTGCTCCCAAATTGGAGTAGACCATATATCGCATAGCCCCTTCCAAATTTCTTCATTCTTGCACCACCTCGGACAGTACCCTTTCCACTCCTTATTTGGCCCATATTTTTCGAGACACACCCTCCTTGTATCGGTGAGCACACGGCTGTATGCCTGTGCTGCTATATTCTCGAAGACATCAATGCACCGCAAGACTTCTTCCTCCTCACCCCATGAATACCGCTGCAAGAACTACTTAAGGTATCGAACCTGGCACCCGAAGGTAACGTGTTGTAAGACCTAAAGGTCCTGGAAGGTTCGCTAATGTAAGAAGCCTTATTGTGGCAACCACCTTTGTATCCTGTGGCTCCGATGTGAACTCTGCATCTCCAACAACCATCAGTTTAGGTCTGTCAGCTGGTTTGGACGGTTCACGAGGCTTGGCAAGACCGCGTCCATTTAACCTCCGGCTTCTTCCCCTTTGTTCTTCTCTTTCTCTTGCCAGCTGCAACTCCTGATGCCGAGTTATCATGTTCTAGCCCGCTCAGTAACCGGGCTTTAGGTATGGAGCATAGTGGCCTACGCATTCTGCACCTCCTACTGCCGTCATCATGAAAAACCCCTTACGGAGGGCTTGACTGGTCTGAATTCATTTGCTCGGCCCCAGACCCCTCCGACTGACGTTGTGGGTCTGGTTCTGGCCCAGCTGGGGATTGGCGAGGCGGTGATTGCGCGGCGGCGGTACTTGCCTCTTTCAGCCCCGCGCCAGGCGGCGACTGCCCTGCAGCAGGACTTGCCTCTGGCCAGGGGGGCCAGGTGGCCTGACGGGGCGGCGACTGTGCCCCCTCAGGGGCAAAGGAGGTGGGGATGTCTCCCGATGTCGGGGATGCTGGATTAGGGGATGGACTGGCCTCCCTCTGCCCCTGAGGGGGCAGCGACTGCCCTGCAGCTCTTGTTGGCGTCCGAGGAGGTGGGGGCCAACGAGCGTACAGGCTTGGGTCACACCATGGAGGTTTTACAGTGGGTAAGGTTTTCCCTGATCTCAGAGTCCGCACAGATCTGAACGACTCTGCACTGTTCGATCGCACTGACCGAGGGGATAGAGAGGCTGTGCTTTCGGAATCCACATCTGACGCAGGATTGGACTCGGGGTGATTTGTGTCGGCAGTTGTATTAAGGATGGGAACATCAATAGGATTCAGCCTAGCCGATCGTCGGCGGCCTATTGAGTCGCATCCCCTCGGTTTTGGTCGAGCATTGACCTTCCTATGTTGCCTTGGAGGGCCTTGCGGAGGATTTGTAGATTGGAGGTTTGTGGGAGGACAAGGTGGAGGGTTATGGCAAACCGGTTCTGTCTGACGGGGTGGGATGACCGGTCTGTCTGACGGGGTGGGCTGACCGAGCCTGTCTGATGTGGTGGCCTGACGGGGTCTGTCTGATTGGGGGGGATGACGGGTTCTGGATGAGGGTGGAGATCAACCGGGTCGCTCTGATGGTTTAGAGTGACCGGTTCAGGCGGAGTGGTTCTGTCAGTGGCTGATGCAAAGCGGGGTGGTTCTCCCCGCTCCTGTCTTTCCCGAGCAACCATCTCGTATTGCATCTTTCTTGTTCGAGAAACCATCTCAACATAGCTCGAACTTTCTGAATTGATAATGGGCATGGGTCTCGGGGATTTCCGGCGAGAAGCCATCTCCGGCTGAGATGCATCACCACTGATATCTGCCACAATGTTAACTGTCAAATAATATTCAACATCTATAACAGCTGTTATCATAAAATGGAAAACGAAATATTTATGTTAGGCTCAGGGATACACCGAGGCAAGAGATAATTTTTTTAAGTCATGTTCTTGCACATTGCAAAGAAACCAAATTAGAATTGTATTTGAAAATTACAAGGTTCGCTCTTGCCTTTGCACTATATAGATGGTCAGTTCTATAAGGTCACAAAATGTATTTGAATTTCAGATTAAAAGTTGGATGCAAAGAACATACATATATGTATATGTAAGCTCAATTCTGATCTTCAGTTTGATACTCAGCAGCCTAGGTTGGGAGAATAGAATTAATGAAGCCACAGTTATGGTGCTTGATAAAATGCCTGAGCTGGCACGTGTACCCAATGTGGACCCAAAATAACTCCTCTTATATATGGGCTGTGCAAGAGAGCTGAAACTGATAAAATGCCTCATGTCTTGACCTATAGCACTCTTTTAGATGGGCTGTGCAAGAACAGTGAAATTGAGAAGGCAACGAATTTTCTAGACGACATGAAATTTAAAGGGCCTGAGCCTAATGTCGTGACCTATAGCACTCTTGTAGATGGAATAAGCAAGAAAAGTCAAATTGATAAGCCTTGAGTTTTCTACATGACATGATTTGTAAAGGGTTTGCGCCTAATGTCATAAACCTATAACACTCTTATATATGGGCTGTGCAAGAGAGATGAAATTGATGAGGCAAAGGGTTTTCTAGATGACATGATTTGTGTAAGTTACGAGCCTAATTTGTGATGTATACTAATCTTATGTATGGGTTCTGCAAGAAAGGTGAAATCGACAGGGCACCAGATTTTCTATGTGAAATGATGTCTAAAGGGCACGAGCCTCATGTCGTGACCTATAAAACTCTTTCAAATGGGTTGTGCAAGAATAGTGAAATTGAGAAGGCAACGAATTTTCTACACGACATGAAATTTAAAGGGCCTGAGCCTAATGTCGTGACCTATAGCACTCTTGTAGATATTTACATGAATTTACACGACATGTATTTAAAGGGCTTGAGCCTAATGTCAAAAACCTATAACACTCTAATAAATGGGCTGCACAAGAAAGTTGAAATTTAAAGGATTTTCTATATGACTTGATTTCTAAAGGGCATCAGCCTGATATCGTGACTATAGCACCCAGATTTGGGGGCTATGCAAGAATGGTGAAATTGAGAAAGCTTTGGATTATCAAACTGAATATTGGTCTTTGGGACGGTTAAACCCTAAATTCCTTCCTAATTTGCAGGACAATCACCAAAGTCAAAAGGAGATTAAAATCAAGACCACTTACCAGCTTGTCCGTGGAGCGTGGACTCCGATCGATCTTGTTCACGCGTCTCGTGCGGGGTCCCCTCGATTGTTTTACCGCCGCCATTGGAAAAGAGAGAGGATAGAGGGATCGGCGACTTGTCGGATCAGGTCTGGAGTCTCCTCAAATAGAGAGATCGGGTCGAGAGGGATCGAGCAATGAAAAATCGATTTAAAATCCAAGTTCTGAGCTGGGTTTCGAAGTTCTAAGCTGGGTCGAGAGGGATACAGGGAAGAGGAAGGGGGAGAAGAAGAAAGCTGGGTTTCGAAGTTTTGAGTTTAAAAAAAAAACCCAAGTCCAAAACCCTTAAAAAACCCTCCGTCTACTATTAACTGAGCTTCACCCACCCCGGTGCGAAATATCAAATGCAGTAAGTAATTAAAAAGGTTTTACATCCGGGCCATCGGACCATATCTCGCACGAATCTGGACGAACTCCTCTTAGTCGGATGTTAATCTAAAGATTGTGTTACCTCAGAGAATTGGACTCCCTAACCACAGCTCAAATTAAAGGAGATCTCCATTGAGAATCAGGACCCTTGAACGCACATCAGACGGACCTGATATTCATTTTTTTCCAAGATCTGCAAATTTATGAAGAAAATGTTATTTAAAATTATGAAAAAATTATTACAATTTTTTTAACAAATAACTTCCACAAATTGTGCAATGAAAAATTTGTTTTTGATGAACCATAACTGTTTTGGCTATGAAGAATTGAGAAAGATGATACGGACCGTTCGTTTTCGCATTTAAAATCAACGGTCGATTTTTGATTAAATCAGTCCAAATCTCAATTAAAATGATCAAGGTAAAACAAAAAACATAAAATGCAAACCAAACATTTATTTCAAATACGTTTAGACTTCGATCGGACATGAAGTATTTATAGCCACACGATGTTCTCATATTATATCGGATGGATGGATAGGCAAATGGAGAAAAAAATTAATCAAAATTTCCAACAATTAAAAGAATGTTATAGTCTGTGATTTGCACGATTTGGATCGTCAATTGAACGACACAAATGCACGTGTCTTCATTAGCTAGCGCAACGAAGATTGATGTTGCATGTTCTTGTGTAAATAATGTGGGAAATTTGTACATCAACATGTAATGTTTTGTACACAAGATTCAATAATCTTTAATAGCGCGAGGAATGTGTTTATGTGTTTGTTATAAGTATAATTAAGGTTCGTTATACTATTTTTAATTTAAATATTAATAAAATTTAACGTTACAATTTAGCTCGTTAATTTATTGTTTAATAAAAGTTCAATAATTGATCAAACATGATACATTATCTAGAGTTCATTCTACTATTGAGTTACTTAAAAAACTAACAAATACTCTCCTCATTTTACAAATTATATTTGGTATGAATAATTACAATCAATCAATAAAATATACATTCAACTATTAATGTATTACTACATACTATTTGAAATACCCGTTTCAATAAATAGAACATTACAATTAATACGAACTACCAAAGAATTTAATTTTAAAAAAAATAAATTTAGAGATCAAATCGAAAATTTCAACATAATACACTGATCACTTTTCAATCACTAGAATCATCTATTTAGATTTAATACAATGTTTTACAATTTAGTGTTTATGTGATTGAATTCAGATGGGTTGGAGGGAATCCAACTTTGACATAAAATTTTCAATTTTCCACAGTAGTGGGCTGGAGGGATCCAGCTGGCTCGGCCACATTGACAGAGCGGATTCCAGCTAACACAGCTCAGTGCCTTTACACGAAAAGATACAATTACAACGATCACCACCTACAATAAGTCAAAAGTGCTCTGTTAATTATATAACCTAATCTTTCGGTTTTTCCCCCCCTTTCTCACAGCAAAATTTTCGCCGCCCGCCCAAAGGAGAATGACTAACACTGAGAGCGCCCCCTTTTCCAGCTTTCCCCCCATAAACCAAACTGCTAAGTTCCCGGTCTCTCTCTCAATCTCGCTCACTTTTTCCAGCTTTCCTCCCATAGACCAAATTAAGAAGCTCCCCGTCTCTCCCTCAATCTCGCCCATCCGTGATTTACGAGCACGGCCTCTACCACCCTTGACCGTCACCTACAACCGATTGTCAATTCTCGGAGGCAATCCAACCACGCCATGTCCTGATTAACAAAAGCTTGGGTAAATCTTTACATTTTCCTTCGTTATTTTATTCTTCGAAACTGTTGGTCGCTCTTCTTCTGTTCTATAATGATGTACGTGTTTTCCTAGCTGGAATTAATTAAGTAATGCTGCCATCTATTTACAATCTTTATTGTTTTTTTGCATGTTGTCCTAGCTGGGTCCAAATATTGTCTCAGGATAGCATTGTAATATTTGTCAAATGTTGGGCTGGCATTCTACTTTTCTATGCAATCTTATGTGATGGTATATGGGGATCATTTCTATTTTACGATGGATGTGGGTGGGTTCCAGTAGATGTGTATGTCTTGGGCATAAATTCTGTTTTGTTTCTGGTACCGATACAAAAGGTCACTTACTTGAACAAATAGATTGGGCTTAAGTGACTGGTATTAGCTGCTAATTTGTGATGGTATTAGGTACTGGTGTTAGGTGCTAATTTGTGATGCTAACCTTGTAATATGCATTAACAAACACTGTCTCATAAACTCATGTTAAATAAGTTTGCATTTGATGTATTTCATCTTTGTATTTCGAATTATTCTCATGCATATCTTATTTTTACAATCAGGTTTATAATTGGTAACCATGTCTATATCAGTGGTAGAACACTCTAAACCAATCCCAAAATGTTGAAGAATAATCTCAGAAGTTAAATTCATCATAGATTAGGGGTATATATGCAAAAGTGTAAATAGGGACAGCTGTAAAATTTTAACCGTTGAAGCAAATGTAATATAAAGAGAAACATCTCCACTGTAAAAAATAGAACCAAGAAATAAGAAATATATTGAACAGTGGAAGCAATTTGGGGAGAAGAAACCTTTTTTTTTCCAACACAGTGCAACAGTAATAGGTAACACAGGTTTGTTTTGATTATTAGGACATCAGATATGGCACCCCGAAAAAACCACACCGCAAGAGCAACTGCAGTCAAATACACTAAGAGAAAGCGCACAAACAACCAACAACTCCACACTGGGGAGACTTCAAATGCTGCGCCGCAAGGGGAAATTACTTTATCCCAACCACCAAAGAAGAAGGGACGAGGCCCTGGAAAGGTAGTAGACTCAACACAGGACATAGCAGACCGACCAGTGATATGGCCAATTAGGGAACACGAGTTCACCTGCGATGGAGACGCGCGGCAGATAGTGAAATCAATAACTAGGCTGGCGCTCAACTACATGCCATCACCATTAAGATCTTATCACAGCTTTGATCTACAAACAAAAAATGCAGTCGAGAAGGCCTTCTTGGTAATATTATCCATAATCTTTTCACAAACCTAATGTGATTCATCATGATCATATATTAAATAATTGAGAACCTTCATTGGTAATGAACTGATCTGTGCTTTGTAATTGATTATTGATATGTGATTTATCATGAGAACCTTGATTGACCATGAACTGATCTGATTTGTGCTTTATAATTGAGGACCTTGATTGATAGTGAACTGATCGTATATGAAATATTTGAGAACTGATCTGTGATTCATCAAATATAACCTTTATTGACAATGAACGGATCTGATATGTACTCTATAATTTAATATTGTAAGTAAATATAAGTACATAACCCCTGAATTTTAGAGTGTTATATTATGGCTAATTGTCATTTTTGTTGTTCAATCTAGTTTGTAACATGGTGCTTGTAAATGAACTGATCTGATTGACAAAGAACTGATCGCAATTTTGGTTAAATTTCATTTCCCATTTGAGGTGTTTGTTCAATTTCAATCTCTCTAAGATATCCCTATTCATTGATTGTTAATTTTCAGTAATTATACATGATATAACGTGTTACCACATATTAGGCAATCTTCAATGGAGCTCTTTATTTTCTTTTCAACAGGAAAGGTTTACATACCGGGAAGGGGAAGATCCTGACCGTTGTCGGGAAGTCCTGGATGGCATAGCTGGCAAAAGATATGGTGAGGAGATGAACACAGCAAGGGACAAATGCTTCAAAGCATTTGGTCAGAACATAGACAAATGGAAGGGCATGGTGCCACACTGGTGTCTTAACACCAAGTACTGGCACGAACTCTGTGACATATTCGGCACAGATGAGTGGCAAGGTTTGAGTGCTCAAAACAAGTTGAACCGTACCACCTCCGGACTTACGATCTCGCACTTTGGCGGAAAGGCAAGCGCACACCAGACCTAAAAAAAACTTGTAAGATTCTGGACTTTTGTGTTAAAAAATTACCATCATCCTAAAAAAACTCACTCAATTGACATTACCGCCTTCTTGTTTTTTGCTTTCCTATGTGGAGAAAAACTTGCTTAATGGGACAGAGCCGACAAAGGAGCAGCTTTATCTCCACACCCATTGCAAACTACCAAATGGCAAATCACCGGTGTTGGCCCAAATAGAGGCTTCCATTGCGGCTGCTTCCCAACCTACTGACGATGGTGATAGTAATGGCCTCGTTAACCCGTCAAATGCGGGACTACCATACAGGACAATCCTTTTGATGTCAACTCTTTCCAATTCACCAACAAGAGATCACAGGATGTGTATGTAAGTACTTATTTCTCTCCAGTTCACCAATGTGCATTTCTGAAAAGCGAGTTTCCTGGCTAAGGTGCCTTTCAGTTTAATTCAAATTTACCCATTTAACTTTTTGAATTGGAAATCTACCACCTATTAGTCCTATCGAAAACTGTTGGCAAGTTAATTATAGGTTACAGCCCCAATCAGTTACATGGTTGGGAGCAACAGTGCTAGGATTAGTTGTACAAAAGTATTTCTAGGTACATACATCCAAACGGGAAAACACAAAGCTAAGAAATTTAGGTTTGCCACTTTTGTAATGTTCCCAATGCTAAATTTTATACAAATAAAATAGGCCTGATGCTTCACTGAATTCAACACCAATAGAGGGCCTTTCACAAATAAAAAGCGCAAAAGAGCTAATTACAAGGTTAACTTGTTCCAGGGACCAGAGATGTGGTGGTGCATTATTAGAAGGTAGAGAAATTCATGGACTTGTTGTCCGGTCGCTATTGTGACATTAATAGCCTTCATGCACCCACTGTGGTATAAACTCGCTTACTGCTGTTAAACCTGCATTTAATTCAGAAATTTCTCCAAAATGCCCTTCCCTTCTTGAAAGAGCATCTGCCACCTTGTTTTCAGCTCCCTTCTTGTATTCTATTTTCTAATTTAGACCAAGAACTTGCTTAAGCCTCTGTGTGGCATGGGCGAGGTTTAATCCTTTGCTCTAGCAAGTAAAGAAGGTACTAATTTTATAAGTTCAAATTAGAAATTCATTCCCTAGAAGGTAGTGCCTCCATTTGGTGATTACTGTAAACAAAACTAGCAATTATTTTTCATAAGTTGAAAGTGCTTGGCTCTGGATTCCCTATTTATTGCTTAAATGGGCTATGGGTCTATTGTTTTGTATTAATACTGCACCTATTCCAGTTAAGCTTGCATCAGTTTCCACAATAAAGGGTTGAGTAAAGTCTGGAAGTGTAAGTACTGGTGCAGTACTCATAGGAGTTTTCAATAGATTAGGGAGGGTCCTACAGAGTTATGGGCTGGAGATCAGCTTTGTTGCGTTCCATGCTTCCCAGTTCATTTTTTTTTTTGGGTTAATTTTTCATATAGCCTTCAAGTTGTCTTAAATTTTCTTATTTACCCCTCTAGAGTTTAATATATTGTATATACCCTCCAACTCTTCAATGTGTTTCTTATTTCTCCTTATCAATAAGATTGCAGCTATCATGATCATCAACTTGCGGAGACACCCAAGTTCTATTCCCTCGTACTGTGAATACTAGCCTAACAGTAGTAAATTTGAGTGGTAAATTTGATATACATGAGTTAAGGGAGAAATAAGAAATTGACACTGTATTGAAGGGCATTTAAGAAATTAAGCCTTTTTTCTTTAACTTCATTTATCAATATACTATATTTTTAAACTGTTCAAAATTACAGGTGGATGTTACCGAAAAAATGGCTGATGAGTCAAATGCTGAGAAGGACGAGAGTGCTCTCTTCATCAATGTGGTTGGCGGTGTGAACCGTGGCAGGGTCCGAGGATTTGGACATGTCCTCGACAATCATTTTTCACCATCCAGGCGAGTCAGGCCAAACTGGGCCGTATCTTCTGTTTCTGGCATCACAAGCCTTAGGGAGAGAACTTTCACAGAATCACAATGGAGTGCTATGCTAGAAGAACGTGATCGTTGGCAGGAGGAGGAGCGGGAAGAGAGGAAGAGAGAACAAGCAAACAATAACCATCTCTTCAGCCAATTATTCTCGTTGCTTGCCGGCAATCAGACTAATTTCACAGTATGTAAACCTAACTATCATTAGAAAATAGTGTACGAACAGTGTTAGGCAACGTCATTTATAACCTCCCCACTGAGTAGTTTACCCATGGTTTGTTGTTATTTTAGGCCTATTCCAGGGATTTCAATATGAGTTTCATAACTCACTTTGGTATTTTGTTGAGTGCAAAAATCGTCATATCATCTATTACTATGAATAAAATGTAGCAGGATCTAATTTAATTCTGGTTACTATTATGTGGATGTGATTTTGTTATTTCTGGCATAATACTAAGACTTTAACTGCATTTTTTATGTAGGCTCAAACAATCAGTTCTGATAAACCAGATGAGGTCGTAGTGGGTAATATGCATCCTAACTTGCAGGTCAGAACTAAGCTTACAAAACAAAATCCGGTTTAAGTTACTCTCATACAAGTAATGATATATGGTTCTTGCAACACTGGTCAAAATAATGTATGATCAATGAGGTGAACTTTTACTCAACTAACATGTTACAAATTTTTGTGAATTATTTCAATGCACTCATATTGTGATATACTCTTCTTGCAAAAAATGGTACCATAAATTTATGATCTAAACTAACCTACATACTTTGGCAATGTGGTATACGTAGGAACTAGCTACGGCTATTAGAGAAGTTGATCAGGGAGGGAGGTACCAAACAATACTAAGTCAGGGACAGACTGGACAGGAGGCAGCAAGTAGTGAAGCCGCAATGAACCAATGATTTGGGACAGACACCTAGAACAATGGCGAGGCATTCTACTAAACCTTTTAGCATCAGTATGGTATTTTGAAGTTCTAACATGTGCAAAGCCTTGGGGGATATAATCTTTTGTAAATCTTTGTTTATGGTTTAACCATGTATTTTGGGTACAGGCACAAGTGTATTACATTAATGTGGCTGTTATGCTTGTCTGTTTTTGGTACAATGCATGCTTGCTGACAGTGTTTGTTAATGCATATTACAAGGTTTCTCCTTAAATTGCAATGTGTTGTTACTAATGCTTATTTATTTCAAATACAAATGTTTAATGGGTGGGAATTGGCATCGTACTGGGGTGGTATACTATTGGTACTGGATGGTACAATTAGAAAATGGTGATTGTTTTTTCAATTTCGGATCTATTATTTACATCGCAACATCCAACCAAATAAGCACGTACAAAACCCTGGCAATTACCTAGGTGGGACCCACGTACCTGGCCATGCAATTAATCATGTGGGGCCCACTTTCGCTGCCCATGTAAAAAACCAGGTGGGGCCCATGGCCTCAATCCATGCAAAAAACAAGTGGGACCCACATGAATTATCCTTGGAAATACTCACGTGGGGTCCACGCTCCTATCCTTGCAAATACTCACAAGCTAGCCTTGCAAATACTGAGATGGGACCCATGCTTCTATCCTTGCAAATACTCAAAGGATATCCTTGCAAATACTTAGATGTGACCCACAGTCCTATCCTTGCAAATACTTAGATGGGTCCCACGTTTCTATCCTTGCAAATAACAAGATGGATCCCACGTTTCTATCCTTGCAAATACTCTAGCCAGGCGCCAACCCTGAAAGTTTTTACATGCGTAGTTGTTTCATGCGGGAGCGCATGCAAAAGGCAGGGAAAAGGTATTTACATGCGTGTCCATGGAAATACTGAGTATTTACAACGGGGGTATAACCATGGGTAGTATTAACATGCGTAGGCGCATGCAACAAGCCATTTTCAGACCCATGCTACAAACGAAAATTCTGGTAGTGGCTCTCCTTTATTTTAATTAAAAAATGGAGTTTGTTCTCAAAAAAAAAAAAGTTTAAAATATTTTTGAAAAAAAAAGGTTAAAATATTTCGCAATTATAAAACTGGAGAGGGGACCCATCTGCGGTGGCATCTGTTAGAATTCAAACTGGAGGACAGGATTAATGGTCTAAACGAGGACTGAAACTGAAGAAATTGGGTTGCTATTAGAACTGAAGAAATTCATTATAACTTAAACCCTGCCTATCTGTCCTTCTCCGACACAAGATTATAATCTCACATCAACCACCACTTCCTCTCTAGCAACCCCCTGATCGATCAATCCCTAATTCCTGCACCTTCCCTCACTTGCCCACTCTCTCTCTCTCTTCTCCTACCAAGTTGAACACCAGATCAAATCTTCTATCCTCAACCTGAAAGAGCAACCGTGCCGGGTGAGTGTCATCAACTCTCTCTTTTTACTGGGTTTCACTTCTGTATCTGTCACTGATTTCCTACCCATCCTGTTCTGTTCTGGCTTCCATGGAGGAGCCTGATCTGTTGACTGGGCCAAGGTCTTGAGGTTCAAGTTTCAACAGTTTTCAAGTTGGTAGCATTTGATATATTTTAGCAACACCATAATGTGAGATTGCAGTTATCTCACCATCTATAGTACTTCTTTAAATGTTTCTTTTGCATTTCAGTTACTTGGTGGAGCTTGCAGTAGAATTGGATTTGGTCATATAATTTTATCCAGAGAAAGGTGAGATTATAGAGGAGATCACAAATCACAAATAAGCACCCGGATCAACTTGCTCAAAGGTATTCTCTATATTTTGGAAAATTGATATTTGGTCATATAATTTTATCCTTTGTGGCATAAGATACCAATAGTAATAGTATGATTGCTATTTCAAACTTATTTTTATAGGTCATGAATAAAACTAGATTTCTTCTTTTGTTTTATTAGAAAAGAGTACATAATTTTCTCTGGTCTACTTGATAATCGATAAAAGCACCCTTGTTTTTGTTTTTTAAGTAAACTGAGAATTAAGGTGACCCTACTTCCTTTGAGGGTGCACTGCTACTTTTCAATTCTAGTTGCAAATAACCTACTTTGAGCAGCGTACAACACTGCCCGAAGAACAAAGCAATTTTATATGTATTTCTGCAACTTGATTCTTTATTTTCTTATAGATAAAGAGCTCCTCATAGCAGTGTTGGTGAAACACTTTTGTCTATTTATCCGACCCATATCATATTCAATAAGACACGTAGGGGTAAGGCTTTTTTTATTTAGCTTATTGGGTACGCCTATGAATAAAGTATTTTCCATTAGCTTAATGGATAAGGATAGAAATAAAAACTATTTTGTACCTGTTTTCAATAAGTAATTATAAAAAGTATAATTTTCTGAAACTTCTATGCAATAAAAATATATTTCACGCATTTGTACTTTTTTTGTTTTTTCACATTGTATTGAGACAACCAAAAAAGAAATTAAATTACTAAAATACGTTTACATTTAATCTAATTTTGAGATTTTAACAATGCTTATATATGTCAACAGATAGATTTGGACGCAAACAAAACTTATGTCTTAAACTGAAATTTATAATGTAGCGCATCCTAAAACTGAAACCAATGATATCAATTCGAAAACATATCTTAAGATACCAACTGGTAAATAACAAAATATATTTGCCAATTGCTCTCCGATACTTTTTGATCTATGCATAAAAAATAAAATTGATAAAGTAAATGCACCGTAAAGATTAATTAGCATTCTAATATTTCGTATCATTGTCAACTCTAATCTTCTTTACTTTTCTTACTTCATACAGACATACTTAAAATTTTATAAATTCTTTTATTTTAAATTCAAACACATGTTTAAACACATATTTAATTAGGGAGCGCAAACTACGGATGATCATGTGCCCTCATGCATAACAGATGAGGTGCGTCTCTTGTAGTTTTCCTTCAACATATGAAATCGATTAGGATATATATTATATTTTTACATTATTTTGCATTGGTGACACAAAATGTTTTCCCATAAAAACAAATTCGGTAGTAGGTTTTCATCTATTATAAACATACATGACTAAAATTTGACTTAACTAATTATATTGTAGAATCCAAATAAATATTCAACAAATAATGACAAAAGTTGAGAAAAGAGTATGTCATATTGATAAATAACTCATTAAATTGTTTTGATAATATATAATAACAACAAATCTGATGATTGTTAGAATAAAGTGTTCTTCATAATTAAGATAAATTGTGTATAAAATTAAATTCAATTTGAAGATCACTGGTCATTCAACTCGTGGCTCAAAAAATATATCAATGAGTAGAAGGTTTTCAAATTACAGTAAAATTAATGCACGGTTATCAATGAGTATAAGGTTTTAAATTACTTAAAAGTTTTTAACAGTCTCCTCTCTCTGGGTTTGACTTATTTCTCCATGTTGAGGAATGATCTATTTACAAGGTCTCTAAGGTCGGGAGTTTCAAGTTTCAACAGTTTTCAAGTTGGTAGCATTTGATAAATTTTAGGAACTCCGTAATATAAGATTTCAGTCCTGCACCATTTATACTACTTTTTTAAATGTTTCATTTTCATTGCAGCTACTTGTTGGAGCTCCCAGTTGAATTGGATCTGTGGGAGGGAGGGAAGGAAAATTTAAACGGTTTCACTTAACAAGAATAGCAAGACAGATGGAGGAAGGGATGGAAGATGGGATGGAGTTAAAATGGAGGAAGGGATGGAGGGAGGGATGGAGGGAGGGATGGACTGAGGGATGGAGGCGGGGATGGTGGGAGGGATATAGGAAGGGAGGGACGGAGGCAGAGATGGAGGGAGAGATGGATGGAGGGGGGATGGAGGGAAGAGGGATGGAGGAAGGGATGGAGGGAAGAGGGATGAAGGGAGGGTTTGAGGGAGGATCTACAGAGGGACAGACAGAGGGATACACCGAGGGAGACAGGCAGGGATATAAGGAGGGATTGAGGCAGGGATGGATGGAGGCAGGGATGGAGGGAGGGATGGAGGGAGGAATGGAGGGAGGGATGGAGGCGGGATGGATGGAGGGTTGGAGGGAGGGATGGAAGGAGGGATGGTGGCATAAATGGAAGAAGAGGGAGGATGGAGGGAGATATGGAGGGAATTATGGGGGGAGCGAGGAATGGAGGGAGGGATGGAGGGAGGGATATAGGGAGGGATCGAGGGAGGGATGGTTGCAGGGAGGGATGGTGGGAATGATGGACGGAGGGGTGGAGCAATGGAAGGATTTTGATAAATTAGATATTGGTGAATTAGAAACAGAGAAAACAGAGATAGAAGTCATGCATTACATAAAAAAATGATATGTCATCCCTCCTTCGAATCCTTTTTATCAAAAGGGAGTTATGATTCCTTTGGGCGGTATCCTGTTAATGAACTGATAAAATATCTAAACTTTGTTGAGATATTCCTGCCGACAACAACCTTCAGGGTGCAAAGTGAGGAAGAAAGGCAGCTTTTATTTGATAACCTGGTAATAGTAGCCCATTCTGTTATGGACTTTATGGGGGAGAGTGCAGCTTTGTTTGGAAAGCAGTTCCCCAGGTCCCAGAGTTATGATTTCCGTACACAATGGAAAACTATTTTACGGGATTTCTCTGATATCCACAAGAAGTGCGAAAAATGGGAGTGTGACAGGGAAGGAAGAAAACAGTCAATATCCGAAGTCATAGATGCAGTTAGAAACGCATCGGGCATAATACCTGATTCCTACAGCACGGCCGTCCTCCTCAACAAAGCTTTTCCAGCTCTTCGTGAGCTCAAAGAATCTTCTGAAATGTTCAACTTCATATCAGAGGTAATCGATGAACTGGACAGACCCATTACAGATATTTGCACTTTATGTGAAGCAAATTGTCTATCATCTATTCATCTTATAGGAGGTCTCCTTTCGTTCAAACGATCCCGCAGTGACGCATGGATAAGGGTACATGAGGATCTCAGGAATGTCATAGAGATAGAGCGTCATCCAATTGTCGATATTTCTCAAGATCAACTCAACCGCCTCTCTTTGGAGCATGATTACAATAATCGCGATAATTTTGGAGCCATTTTTAGCTACTGCTTCCATGATTTACCTGAATTTCTCCAAACGTGCCTTAAATATTTAACATGTTACCCTTTAGATTCTGATATTCCTGCAACCTGGCTAACTAAAATATGGATTGCTGAAGGATTTGTTAAACCAGAGAAAGGAGAAACTCTGGAAGAGACTGCAAGCAACTACCTGGAGCAACTTGTTCGAAGGTATTCTTAAATTTTTCGAAAAAAATATTGCCATTCAGTTTTATAATTTATAGGTGCCTATAATTAGTTCCAAAGTTTTTCCTTTGCGGCATAAAGGAGATCACATTTGGTAATAGAATAACTGCCACTTCAAACATTAGAAAATAATTTAATGAATTCATCAATAAAACTGAATTTTGTTTGTTTTACTACAAATTAAAGAGTAGAAAATTTTCTCCGGTCAACTTGATGATCAATTAAAGTACCTTTTTTTTGTTTGTTAACTAAACTCAGAATTAAGGTGTGATGAAAATTAAATGAATTGTAGATATGAAGAGATGATTTATAATCTTTCTTTACTAAATGAGGAGTACAAGTGAAAGGATTACAAGAATTTATTTTCTTTCCCGTATCTTCTCTTATATATGCATCTTACAACCAACCATACCCATTGAGTTTTTATTTGCACTTATTGTAAGAGTTTACAAAATATATCTAGAATATTCATACAAAAGTTCACAAGGTATCTTTAGACTATTCATAGGCTTACAAGATACTTCTAGAATGTTCTTACATAGGTTTAGTGTATTTTAGATTCGTACAAACTAGTATATTTTAGAGTAATCTAGTGAATTAAAGGAACTAGTTTAACTCTACTATCTCAAGAAAGAAGACTAATGACGGTTCACTATTGGGTTTTATATTCATTTCTGCAAATTAACTGATCTTTATTTAAAAAAAAATAAAAAAGGTCCTCTTGTTCATCTAGAAATTTTGTTCCTTTATAAATATGTAATTGATGTTTATTTAATTTTGCTTGTTTGTTTGCAGGTCGTTGGTTTCGGTCTCCAAGAGATCATACTCCGGAACAATCAAATATTGCCGAATACCTGATAGTAGTATTCATGAATTTGTCATCAAAACAATCGAGAAGTATGATTTGCCGTTTTTGGCTGTCAATCCTCGTGATCATGATAAATCCGGCATCATGAACCGTATAGCAATCCATCCCAATATTAAATACCCAGAGGTCAAATTTAAACCTTCACGTTCTTTTTTAGCTTTTGATTTGGATAGAGATGTACTAGGAAGTGCCACGTACCTGAGAGTGTTGGAACTGAGGAACTCTTCAGTCCAAGAAACAACTTTACGAAAATTACGTCACCTACAATATTTGGGCTTGAGGGGTAGTAACATACGTATGCTTCCTGAAAACATAGGGAACATGAAAAATCTGAAAACCTTAGATGTTAGAGATACAAGCATAGAAACCCTACCTGAATCTCTATGGAACATCTCATCACTCCGTCATGTTCATGTCAATCCTAAGTCCCAAATTCAAGGCCCACCCCCTACAGCAAATTTATCAAACCTACAAATCCTCAAAACAGTTGTGGTTCCGGAGTCATGGCTCGAAAACTATCCGCACTCTATGATCAACCTTCGAAAGTTAGCACTTTCAAATATGGGCAATCCAGCCTGCAAACCAAATCCATACTGGGAATCTATTTCTAACCTGTTGAGTAAAGTGGTTAATCTCCTCTCGATGACAATCAAAGGCGACATCGTACCGGCAGAGTTTGTCGATACGAGGGCATTTCCAAACCTCAAGTCGGTGAAGTCTATTAAATTAGAGGGAAGGTGGAATTACTTCAAACTTACCATAGACAATAATGAATTTCCACCAAATCTTACAAAACTCACCCTAACCAAATCTGGTTTGAAGGAAGACCCCATGCCCAGGCTAGAAAGACTACAAGCTCTGAAATATCTAAGCTTAAAAGATGGAGCATACATGGGGAAGAAAATGGTTTGCTCCGCAAATGGATTTCCACAATTGGATTTCCTAGAACTTTCCGAATTGAAGAACTTGGAGATTTGGGAGGCGAATCCAATGGCTATGCCACAACTTACCAAACTGCGTGTTGATAAATGCTGCAAACTCGAGAACCTTCCCGATCTAGAGCATGTTAGTGATAAAGATATAGTTAAGTGAAAGGCAGCTTTCACTCTCTTCTTTTCATTTAGTTCCGTTTTCCTTTTTCTTTTTGGGGTGGATTTGTGTCCCTTGTTCTTTATGTTTCTATTTTAGTGTATGTTATGATTTATGTATCAGTGTATTAATTATAATGTATTTTGGGATTAATTTTGAGTAAATTAAGTGGTTTAAATGTAATTGGTATTTCCATTGAATCAAACGGTATATTTACTCTTTTATTTATTTTTATTATGCATGTTGTGTTTTGATTCTAGAATTGTCATGATTTTATAATTAGCATAGTAACAAAATTCACAAATAATTCATAAATAATGGTTTATGATTTATTAGTTTTAAGCGCGTTTCGATACAGACGAACAAATTAAACGAGCTTTGGACCTTCAACTTTTCACATAAGGTTGTGTTTCTTTTTAAAATGTTTAATTTTTTAATGTATTTATACAAATTATTTTCAGATCTCAAATTAACTTGTTGCTATATATAGATGCTGTGCTCGAACAAATTATTTTTTGCCTCTCGTTTTCCATTAATTTACTCACTGACGGAGCTCTCTCTCTCTTCACACCTCTACTCCGTCAGACTCTCATAGTCTCGCTCCATTTGGGAAACTTTTTTTATTTTTCATAATTAAAAAAATTATTTTTTCGTCCATTACTTTTTTTAACAAAAAATGGAAGTACCGAATCATAGACTCGGTTCTTCCTGTGGTGCATCGATTTTCAATGTAAAAATATCGATGACACGCTGATACTTTGTACAATCGTTTTGACAAATTATGTTAATACCTTAAAAGAAACAAAAACAGGAGGACCGAACCAAGAATTTGGTCTACCCATTGATACTTTATATTTATGATTCGGTACCCCTAGGGAAGGACCAATTCAAATCATTAATTCGGTAATTACTTTTTTGTAAAAAAAAATTTATCAATATCTTTTATTTCATCCCTTTTTATGTCATACGAAATTCATATTATAGTTAAATACTATGACGATATGAAATTTTGTATACTTATGTTCTTGGTGAATTGACTGAATACTGATGTAATTGCTTTTTATGAGATAATTCAAATTTTTTTTCTACATATTCAGCTTATAAAACAAAATTCACACGACAGCTACATAACTGAGCCCAACCTAACATACAATTAGATTTATTCTCCTTTGTCTTTCTTCTGTCATCACTGGGCCCCCAACAATTCTGACAATTGCTGGCCCATCTGTCAGCATCTCCCTGCCATGCTTAATTATTCATACTAGGCCCAAACTGAAAGTTCCAGCCCACTTATTGTCTCTTCTCCTATCGTGTTCTCACATCCTGAGCCAATGGCTCTCCCCAAATCAGATATGGGCCATATGGCCATAGCCCATAGCCCATAGATAACATAAAATGGATAAAAGAGAGAACCCATCGCTGGGAAGGGTGAAAATGGGAAGAAGAAAAGGAGCAAATTTAGTTCTGGTCGATTGGAACCGTGCGATCGACTTCAAGATTCATGTTAACCATTTTAAGATTCGAACTATTTTACTAAAACAATTTGACGGAGCAATTTGTACAGATGAACATGTACCTGGTTAAAAATACAATTGTTTGGGATTGCAGAGGTAACTTGTTTATTTTTATTTTTCGCAAATTGCCCGTAGGCCGCATTTGGTAACTTTCCAATAAGAAAACTCTTAGTTATTAGAAGAATTTTCCAAAATAAGTTGCTAAATAAATTATCTCATTTTTTGATAATCTTTTTGTAAAGAGAAGGTTTCATCCCCAGTTTCCATTTCTCAGATTTTTCCCGAAAGTTCAGAGTCCATCTTCTAACGCGTTTTTAATGGTCCTCCCAAACTGCTTTACTTAACCTTTCCCATATCTCTCGCCGTTTTTAAATTTAAGATCTCTCTCCCCCGTTCTCTTCTCTTCCCCTGGCGCCGCCCCAGCCATTGCTCTGACCATGGCTCTTGATACCTCTCCAATCGCTTCTCCCCCGCACCTCCATTCACTTCAACACGTACCAACAGAGACTCCTGGACCACCCTTGAGGGCAGGGGCGGAACCAGCATTTGAATATAGGGGGGACTAAACATCATTTAAAAATAATGAAAAATAAATTTTTTTATAACACAAAATCTTTCAATATTTGACTTCATAAAAGATACAATAAATAACTAGCACCAATAAATACCATGTCTATCAAAACTAAATTAAAAACATAAAATTCATATATTATTTAAATTTCAACCTATGATTTCCTAAAAAATCAAATTCAGCAATAAGTCAATAACATCATCTGAAGTAATCTTATTAGCTAGTTCATTCTCAATATAAACAAGCATGTAGTCTCTGAGAAAATTTGTCACCCATCTTATTTCGAAGCGAAGTTTTAACGAGCTTCATGGCTGAAAAAACTGTAGTAGGAGTTGAGATAGGAAGAAGTTTTCTGAATTAAAATTGAGACAAACAAATCAAATCTCAATTAAAATTGAATTTCGCAGCTCTTCTTTAACTTTGTTTTCTGAATTCCTATAGATACGCTCTGTGGGATTTCGCCACTCTTCTAAAATTTGATTAATTTTCTTTTTTTTTGGTGAACTGGAGATGCTTAGTGAGATTTCTTTCTTTCAATCATTCAATGACATTTCCTTTTATTTTTAATTTTCTTTATACGTTGAACTTTCCAAATTCCAAAAGCAAGAAGTTTCCTATTTTTTTAATATTGATGGTGCGGTAATCGAGGAGTCAAAAATTTCAAGTTATTTATTCTTAAGACCCTATAAATTTATAATATTACATAGGGGAGCCACTATGTACAAAAAATAAAATTTACTTGAACTTCTATATACTTGATTAAAAAAAAAAAATGAAAGGGTGGCTTAGCACCCCTGGGGTCTACTATGTTCCGCCACTGCCTGAGGGGTCGAGCGCCGGAGCAAGCTTCTCTGCTACTGAATCGCCTCCGCTGCAGCCGTTTAGGGTTGAGAGTTGATGGTTGAGGGTTTAGAATTTAGAGTTTAGGTGAATTTAAAATTCTTCAAAAATAAAAGTTAGTAAAAGAAGGGAACAAAATTCTAAATAAAAGATAGAAAATCAATGACAAATTCTCTAACATTGGTTTGGTGAATTTTGGGGGAGCCAACCCTCCATGCCCCCACAGGACACATCCCCTAGCCTCTTCCCCTCCTGTAAGCCAAAGGACAACCATTCCTGATCAAACAAAATAATATAATAAGAGCGTTGAGAAACAAAGCAATTAATTAATACATATATAATTATATATACACCTTACTTTCTCTCTCTAATGGCATGCTTCACATGAAATGATCCCTTACAAAAGATGCTATGTTTTTTAGATTATTTTTCATTGATGTGACTCAAAATTCTTCCCGTAAAATCGATTTTGATCTATTACAAAAATAAAGGTTTAAAAAATATATTGCAAACTAATATAACACAATTACATACATTATCGGTTCATACCATATGTGATGAAATTTTAGCTATTATTTTGTAATTTGTAGAGTCTAATTAAATATTCAACATATATAACATTATTAAATGAAATAAGTTGGTATTGATAATTAATTATTTTTTATAACATTGACAACCAATTCAATGATTACTTTTTTATGGTTCAATTCATTGATTAGTAAAACAAAATGTTCTCCATAATTTAGGTAGGTTGTGTATTTAATTTAATTTAAAAACCATTGATCATCTATCAAGTGACTCTCAATTTTTATACAAAATTTGAACATATTAGTGGTATGGATCTAGTCCACCTTATCGTGTGGATTGGATTCTTAACGACAAGTCTAATATATCTAAATATTAAAGAATCTTATAATCTCTGTGCACACACATGTATGTTTCACCATTTCGTAAAAAAATAAAAAAAATAAAAAGAATACATACCAGATTTACAAAAAATCTTATTTCAATAAGAAAACAGAACGGATTCAATCTAGAAAACATGCAAATAATATTTTTAAAGTTTGAACTCGCAGACTTGATTAAAATGAAGCTCTATTCCGTCTTACTTGAAATTTAATCCTTTAGTGTCCTTTCTTGAAAATTATGCCCATATCGTTACCTACTAATAACGTGACGATGGTTTTTTTTTTTTGCTTTCATCTGGTAAGGAGAAGACGGAAATGTGAAGGTAAAATTAAGAGATAAGTTTCAGAATTTGTAGGATATTCGGGGTTGAATTAATCGGGGTGTTCCCGCAAAAAAACAGGGCACATTCGGGGAAGTTTATCATTAGCTGTAAAATTAGGTTTAAGATTGAATTAAGTTTATCATTAGCTGTCGAGAAAACTGGTGAAGACACATTCTACTTTCTTAGGTGAAGCATGTACATCTGGAAATCACAATATTTAATACTGATTTCAACGTGAATGCATGATATATACCCATCTTCTGATATGTTAGCTGAGAATAGAAAATTATTAATTGACAATTTCTCAAGGGTTGAATAGCAAAACTGGAAGAAGACTTTGTAGTTTTCTAAAAAATCACGCATCAGTGGAAGCACACAATGTGGATCATGCATGCATGTGCCCTTCATTACCCCACAGGATTTCTGTTGACGAAGAGGTCGTAATATAATATCCCTAGGCATAGCTAACAACTACCGAGTTCAAACTGATCGATCAGCTACAGATCATACAATGGTAACCATATATGTATTCGTTATTATTTTTCAAATACAGAAACATATTGAATATTAAAGGCATATAAATTGGATATCTGTTTTTCAATACTATTATTTATTAAAAAGTATATAAATATTATTAAAAGAGTGAGCCTGTGGTGCTATGCATAGCACGGATGGCTAGTGTACTACGGCTCAATATGGTACTTTTTAAAATCCTAACGGTCGATTCAACTGTTCAATGTGATAATCATATGAATATGTACTTGCAAACTAAATTTTATATTTTTTCGAATTTTTTTACTATTTTTTTAGATAGGTAGAATTTTGATGGTCCAGAATTTTCAAAAAACACTGATTTTTCTACCTATCTAAAAAAATAGTAAAAAAATTCGAAAAAATATAAAATTTAGTTTGCAAGTACATATTCATATGGTTATCACATTGAACGGTTGGATCGACCGTTAGGATTTTAAAAAGTACCATATTGAGCCGTAGTACACTAGCCATCCATGCTATGCATAGCACCATAGGCTCACTCTTATTAAAAATATCGAAATTCATAATCTTTATCTAATTATAACGGTGAATAAAATAATTTTTTTCATAATATATACTATATATATTATATGATATATATCTATTATTCGGATATAAATAATTAAAATTTCAAAACATATTCGTATCCGTATCTATTCAGAATATCGGATATCCATATTTAATTTTCAGGTACAGATTCGAATACAAACATATAATATATTAATATATGATCCGTTTAATATCAGCGTTGACAAATTATCTATCCCACCTCTCTCTCTCTAACGCGTGCTTCACATGAAATGATGCCTTATTATCCGGTACCAAGTGTATTAACAGAAGAGATGCGGTGCGTCCCTTCAAATTTCTATCTCTATATGAAATTGAACTGGGCAATACATTTCTATATTACTTTGCATTCGTGACCCCAAAATTTGCTCTCATAAAAACAATTTTGGTAGGGCGTTTTAATCTATTATAAAATATATATCAAAGATTTATAGAACATATTACGGATTCAAATAAGACGTACACTATCAGTTCGTACCATAATTTACAGAACCCATGTCGCATGAGCTACGTACTTGTATTCTCACAACCCTAGCTGATGTTTGTAATAAAGATGGATAGAGCAGTCATGGGGGTGGCGCTAAAACTCTAAGAGAGAAATATGTGAGTGGAGAACTGAGAGGATCGAGAGAAATAAATAGGAAGAAGAGAGAAATTTATATGATTTGACAGCATGCATATGGGTTCTAAGAATTAAAGACAGAAGTCGAAATGGAGAGAAAAAAAACTCTACAATATCGGTTCGAAAATCCGGTAGAAGAATAACCTTTTGATATCGGTGACTAAAAGGGAACCGATAAGACATATCAATTCTACTTAGCCAAAATATAAAGATATAAACAATATATTGGAAATCAATATAACACAATTTACATACATTTTCGGTTCATGCCATATGTGATTAAATTTTAGCTATTATTTTATAAGTTGTAGAGTCTAGTTAAATATTCAACAAATATAACATTATTTACAATGAAATTAGTTGTATTGATAATTAAATGTTGTTGACAACATTGACAACCAATTCAATGATTATTTTTTAATGGTTCAAGTCAATGATTATTAAAACAAAATGTTCTCCATAATTTAGGTAGGTTGTGTATTTCATTTAATTTAAATACCATTGATCATCCATCAAGTGACTATCAATTTTTATACAAAATTTGAAAATAGTAGTGGTTTATATTGTGCGGATTGGTTTCTTAACAACAAGTCTAATATATCTAAATATTAAAGAATCTAATTCTATGTGCACACACATATGTATGTTTCATCATTTCATAAAAAAAAAAAAAAAAAAAATACATACCAGATTTACAAATAATCTTATTTCAATAAGAAAACAGACCGGATATTTAAACTAGAAAACAATGAAATAATATTTTTAAAGTTTGAACTCACAGACTTGATTAAAATGAAGTTTTATTTCGTCTTAGTTGAAATTTAATCTTTTAGTGTCCTCTCTTGAAAATTATGCCCGTATCGCTACCTACTAATTGTGATGAGTCATATTTGATTTCGAGTTTCAATAGCGGGTTGAGACCAGGCATTGGGTCAAAATTCAAGTTTTCTTTTTGCTTTCATTTGGTAAGGAGAAGATGGAAATGGGAAGGTAAATTAAGAGATAAATTTCTGAAAGGGATGATATGATATCTCATGTGAAATGATTACAATATATTGTAGGAGATTCGGGGCTGAATCGAGGTGCTCCCGCAAAAAAAGGGGCACATTCGGGGAAGTTTATTATTAGCTGTAAAGTTTGGTTTAAGATTGAATTAAGTTTATCATTAGCTGTCGAGCGAACTGGTGAAGATACATTTTACTTTGTTGGGTGAAGCATATTGTACATCTGGAAATGACAATATTTAATACTGATTTCAACGTGAATGCATGATATATATATACCCATCTTATGATATGTTAGTTGAGAATAGAAAATTATTAATTGACAATATCTCAAGGGTTGAATAGCAAAACTGGAAGAAGACTTTATAGTTTTCTAAAAAATCATGCATCAGTGGAAGCACACAATGTGGATCATGCATGTGCCCTTGATTACCCCATTCCTTTGACAGAAGAGGTCGTAATATAGTATCCATAGCTAACAACTATAAGAGTTCAAACTGATAGATCGGAAACAGATCATATAGTGGTAAAATCATATATATGTATTTGCTATTATTTTTTCAAATACAAATACATATTAAATATTCAACGCATATGAATTGAATATCCGTTTTTCAATACTATTATTTATTAAAAATATATAAATATTATTAAAAATATCAAAATTCATGATATTTGTCTAATTATAACGGTGAATAACATAATTTTTTTTATAATATATACTAAACTCTATAGTATATATCTATTATTCGGAAATGAATAATTAAATTTCAAATCATATTTAGAATATCGGATATTCATAATTTTCAGGTACAGATCTGAATACGAACAGATAATATATGATCCGTTTAATATCAGCGTTGACAAATTATCTATCCCATCTCTCTCTCTCTCTCTCTCTAACGCGTGCTTCACATGCAATGATGCCTTATTATCCCGTAGCATTTGCGTTACCAGAAGAGATGCGATGCGTCTCTTCAAATTTCTCTCTCTATATGAAATTGAACTGGGTATACATTTCTATATTACTTTGCATTGGTGACCCCAAAATTTTTTTCTCATAAAAACAATTTTGGTAGGGCGTTTTAATCTATTATAAAATATATATCAAGATTTATAGAACATATAACGGATTCAAATAAGATGCAATCGGTTCGTACCATATATATGTGATATTTTACTTATTAATTGTGTATAACAAAATAAAACAGAACTTAGAAAACAAATAATTAAGTTATATTGATAACAAAACTGTTTTGACAACTACCTTAGTAACACATAGATAGATTGTACACTTGCAACTATCTTTCATTGAATATTTAGATTTATAAATTTAAATATAAAAATTGTATTAAAAAGACCCAAGAAATGTATACCTAAAATAAACAATATGGGGCAGTCCCTGGAAGTTTTTTATTCACAATTACAAATTAAACTTTTCCTTTCGCATTCTAAAAATTAATCCAAAATCAGAACCAATCCCATTGATTCAATTTGTATAACTATTTATTTATTTATTTTTAACCCCACAAAAAATCGACATATCAATTTGTATAACTAATAAATCCCATTGATTCAATTCAAACGTTAATCTCATTAACAATAAACTAGTAAGAATATATACAGACTTAATTCAACACAAGCGGCTCTGATACCAATGTTGGGAATTCAGGTAGAGTATAGATGCAACAATTCAATTAAATTCAGTCAATTCGTTACTAGTTGAAACACAACCCAATTGTAAAATTAAATCCAAGATAAAATTTATCACTAGACGTGCAACGGATATCTATATCTAGTTGTAGGAGCAGTGACCTTCTTCTTCTCCTTTCTCGTGTCAGACTGACAACTTTTTTTCTCTCTCTTTCTATCTTGGTTTCTTAAATGGTGCAAAATAAAATTGAATCGCAAAAAATGAACTGTGCATATATATTTATAATATTATGCAGTTGATCGCACCCATTGATGCTCACCTTTCAGACATACTTATCCAGAGAGAAGAAATTCGGGTCCATATATTCATCCAATCGAATTAGGTTTAGCCATATTTAATTTAATTTCAGAAATTATTAATTTTGGCCCAAACAATTTTGCCAGTAGAACAATTCTAACAAGAACATGAGCAAAAGATGATGGGAAATTGGGAATCGAGACAATTAGTCAACGAAGCACCAATATTTTTTTTAATTAAGAAAAGTTGCTTACTTCACATTGATTTGGTAAAAGCTAATAATATTTCGAAATTACAAAACTGAAAAGGGGCCTTCTGTTGCAACAATTTTGTGAAAAATCCCATCTGCGGTGGCATCTGTTAGAATTCAAACTGGAGGACAGAATTAATGGTCTAAACGATCGAGGACTGCAATTTATTAGAAAAACAATATTTTTCTTGGCTCTTACCTGTATCATAAATTCATTATAAATTAAAACCTCCCACTTTGTGCTTCTCCAACACAAGATAATAATCTCACATAAACCACCACCTTCTCTCTAGCAACCCCCTGATCGATCTATCATCCTAATAACACCACCTTCCATACGGACCATAACTTACCCTCTCCTTCTCTCTTCTCCTGCCGAGTCAACCACCAGATCAAATCTTCTATTCTCAACCTGAAACAGCAACCGTACCGGGTGAGTGTCAACTCTCTCCTTTCTATTGGTTTCACTTCTATACCTCTCACAAGATCAAATCTTCTATTTCCTGGCCATCCTGTCCTGTTCTGGCCTCCATCGGGGAGCCTGATCGGTTGACAGGGGCAAGGTCTAGAGTATCAAGTTTCAGTAGTCTTCAAGTTGGTAGCATTTGATAAATTTTAGCAACTCCATAATGTGAGATTGCAGTTATGCACCATTTATAGTACTTTTTTTAAATATTTCTTTTGCATTTCAGTTACTTGGTGGAGCTTATTTCAGTAGAATTGGATTTGAGATTTTGTAACACCAGAGAAAGGAGAGATTGTAGAGGCAAATAAGTACCTGGATCAAATTGCTCAAAGGTATTCTCTATATTTTGGAAAATTGACATTTGTCTTTTTTTTTCTCTTTCTGGCATATAAGACGTCCCATAGTAATCGTATGATTGCTATTTCAAACTTATTTTATAGGTCATGAATAAAACTAGATTTTTTTTCTTTCTTTTTATTACATAGAAGTACATAATTTTCTCTGATCTACTTTGTGATCGATGAAACCACCTTTGTTTTTGTTTTTTAAGTAAACTGAGAATTAGTTGACTGTACTTCCTTAATGGTGCAAAGTTTTCAATTCTAGTTTCAAAACACACCTACTTCAAGCAGCGTGCAACACTCCCCCAAGAGCAAAGCAATTATATGCATTTCTCCAACTTGAGTCTTTATGTACTTATAGATTAATAGGTGCTCATAGGGGAGTTAATGAAACCCTTTTATCTATTTATCCGACCCGTATCATATTCAATAAGACAGACAGAGGTAAACTTTTTCAATTTAGCTTATTGGGTATGCTTATGAATAAAGTTTTTTCTGTTATCATAATGAACAAGGATACAAATAAAAACTACTTTATAAATGATTTCAATAAGGTTATTATAAAACTGGAATTATTATGATCCACGCAATTTTCTGAAACTTCTATTCAATAAAAATATATTTCACGCATTTGTACTTTTTTTTTGTTTTGTTTTCACAGTGTATTGTAGAAGACAACCAAAAAAGAAATTAACAGGAGTAAATTACTAAAATACGTTTACATTTAATCTAATTTTGAGATTTTAACAATGCTTATATATGTCAACAGATAGATTTGGACGCAAACAAAACTTATGTATTAAACTGAAATTAATTTGCCAATTGCTCTCCGATACTTTTTGATCTATGCATAAAAAATCAAATTGATAAAGTAAATGCACCGTAAAGATTAATTAGCATTCTAATATTTCGTATCATTGTACTAATCTAATATTCTTTACTTTTCTTAATTCATACAGACATACTTAAAATTTTAAAAATTCTTCTATTTTAAATTCAAACACATGTTTAAACACATATTTAATTAGGGAGCACAAATTACGGATGATCATGTGCCCTTATCCATAACAGATGAGGTACGTCTCTTGTAGTTTTCCTTCAACATATGAAATCGATTAGGATATATATTATATTTTTACATTATTTTGCATTGGTGACACAAAATGTTTTCCCATAAAAACAAATTCGGTAGTACGTTTTCATCCGTTATAAACATACATGACTAAAATTTGACTTAACTAATTATATTGTAGAAGCCAAATAAATATTCAACAAATAATGACAAAAGTTGAGAAAAGAGTATGTCATAATGATAAATAACTCATTAAATTGTTTTGATAATATATAACAACAATCAAATCCGATGATTGTTAGAATAAAATGCTCTTCATAATTAAGATAAATTGTGTATAAAATTAAATTCAATTTAAAGATCACTGGTCATTCAACTCGTGGCTAAAAAAATATATCAATGAGTAGAAGGTTTTCAAATTACAGTAAAATTAATGCACGGTTATCAATGAGTATAAAGTTTTCAAATTACTTAAAAGTTTTTAACAGTCTCCTCTCTCTGGGTTTGACTTATTTCTCCACGTTGAGGAATGATCTATTTACACGATCTCTAAGGTCGGGAGTTTCAAGTTTCAACAGTTTTCAAGTTGGTAGCTGTAACATTTCGTCACAATTAATTTTATTTTAATATAGTTGAATACAACCATTTTTATACAAATAAAATTAATACGATTTAATCAAAATCTCATCTTAAAAATTACCTCCTAAATCCCTCCGAGCTGAATTCAAAACATCATCACATCTCTAGTTAATTTCACATTCTACGTTACATAACTACTGAACTTAATGTATTAATATTCATATCACTTATTTCATTATTTACGAACAATTAAACTTATCACTTGATGTAACTACATATAATATTATATATATATCATCTCACTTGTTAGTTCAATCACTATATCTCTGTTAGTTATCTTTTCAAGGTATTCAATTACTTTGAACAATTTTCAATTTGAAAAGTTACAAACGTACATAAAATAGGAAAAACTATATATATAGAAAACAATGTTGTCCTATATAGTATATAGAAATAAATATATAGAAATCTAACTAGGAGACCAACGAGTTTGATAATTTGTGCTTTCTCATATTTTAACGTACAAGTCTCAATATGTGTATAATAGATAGGTACATTGATTCTGCTTCTGCTCATATCAATTTCTTCTAATATACTTACTATACGTTTAATTGAAAAAAAGATCTCATCACCTATCTAACTCTTGACAATGCAATTACCATCTCTCAAAATAAAATAAAAGAAGATAGCAGCGCAAAGAGCTCCTGCTTCCATTTCATATGCATCAAATATTCAAACTTACCATCTTCGTTCAAACAAAAAAAGAAAAAGAAAAAAAGAAGATTATTTTCTTATTTCTCCTTTCCTTAAAATTTGGTCATTCCTCCTTTGTTTTCCCGCCTACGTGACCTGCTCCCCTTCGCCAGCTAGCAGCCTAGCGCCAGATTCCCCCCTCTATAATAGCCCCTTCCCTCCCTCTTGCACTGTAACCCTAGCAGCCCCTCACCCGTCCTCTCTCTCTTTCTCCTTCTTTGTCTAGAACCCCAGCCGCCCGAGATGCACAAGGAGCTGTAACCTGTAAGGACAGCCGTCACAGCTGCATGCCATGCACTGCACCCCCCTGCACTACCAACCACCGCCAAAGCAGCCGACCACCCGGCAGCCACCACGGCCCAAGCGCCATCCCTTATCTTTTCTCCCACGTGCCTTGCTCCCAAGGTAAACCCAAATCAAAAGTTAGTTATTTAACCATTGTACGATGATTATATGTTTAGATGAATTTATTAAATAATAAAATTAGTAGTAAATAGTTGTTAGTTAATAACATCATACGTTAACGCTTCTTCTGTTATTCATGTTTCTGTTTTACATCTATTGAACGTATCTTCACTTTACTACCCTCTTAATATTATTATACTTTTTAAATAATATCAAACAGTATGTTTATTCTTGTTTCAAAGTTTACAAATATCTATCTTAGTTCTCATTTATGTTATCTTTATACTTTACCGTTATTCATTGACTTCTAAATCTTTATTTAAGTAACTATATTAATTTTTACTAAGTACTCTAATTATTTTCAACAATGAGGATAGATAAAATCGCAATTACTAAATAGCTACATTTTAAAGTACTTGGTTAAATAAAGTTATGATGTATTATATATATAGTATTTCCTTTCGGACTTGTAACCAACCTTTTGATGTTAATTAGAGTCATGTTTACGTAATTTAGGTTCGAATCCCGAAGTGTTAGAAGAGTGGAAGAACGAATAAGAAATTACTACAATAACAGGTGCGGGTTTCCTAGACTTTATAAAACTATCTTACTTGCCTATTGTCATGCAACTGTTTATTATTATTGCATTAGTTGGAATTATGCATGTTGTTTTTCGAACCATTCGTATGCCTAAAAGGATAGGATTCATACATTGACCAATGGACTTGCATGAATAGGATGTATTGAGCATGGCATGAATTGTGTGATTGAATAAATGTAAGTGACATGAACGAACAAGGAAACTGAACAGGGGCCGATATGCTTGCATATTGGGATGTATACATTGGGTCTAGTGTTCGACTGGACCCCTCGTTAACGTGACTGTAGGCGAAAGCGGTCCTGTCACGGATGTGATTGTAGGCTGACGCGGTCCTGTCGCGTACGTGATTGTAGGCGCAAGCGGTCCTGTCACGGACGTGATTGTAGGCGGAAGCGGTCCTCTCACCGCCAAGACCTAGCGGCATATGAATTCACCGTCTAGTGAGGCACACGAAATAGATTAACATAATTTTAAAAGTAAATGAAAGTAGCAAGTAATGATAGGATTTGCATTGCATTAGAAGAAGCATACACATTTTAATTATGTATATTCATATTTGTGAGAATAAGTAAATGTTTTATAAGCTCTGGGCTGGAACTAAATCCCGCACTGAGAGAAGGTTTGATCTCTCACCCGCTCCACTTTTATGTGGGTTCCAGGTAACGAAGAGGAAGGATTCGAGCAAGTACAAGAGTGAGACCAAGCGGGAAAGCTTATGATTGATAAATTGTCACATGTTGTTTAGTGTTATTTCCATGATTCAATAATTGATACATTGAGCAGGCATGGCAGTGTTGTGTTACTAGCCATGTCTGTCGTGATCGTTTGTTAAACTCTTTTGATTATGAAATAAATGTGGTTTTATTTATATTGTATGTGATGTGCATATGCCTTACGTAGTAATACGTGGCAGGTTGTCTCGGGGTGTGACAGTAGCATTTGATAAATTTTAGGAACTCCGTAATATAAGATTTCAGTCCTGCACCATTTATACTACTTTTTTAAATGTTTCATTTTCATTGCAGCTACTTGTTGGAGCTCCCAGTTGAATTGGATCTGTGGGTGGGAGGGAAGGAAAATTTAAACGGTTTCACTTAACAAGGATAGCAAGAGAGATGAAAGATAGGATCGAGAGAGGATGGAGAAGGGATGGAGTTAAGATGGAGAAGGGATGGGAGAAGGGATGGAGGGAGGGATGGACCGAGGGATGGAGGCGGGGATGGTGGGAGGGATATAGGAAGGGAGGGACGGAGGCAGAGATGGAGGGAGAGATGGATGGAGGGGGGATGGATGGAAGAGGGATGGAGGAAGGGATGGAGGGAAGAGGGATGAAGGGAGGGTTTCAGGGAGGATATACAGAGGGACTACAGAGGGATGCCTCAAGGGAGACAGGCAGGGATATAAGGAGGGATTGAGGCAGGGATGGATGGAGACTGGGATGGAGGGAGGGATGGAGGGAGGGAAGGAGGGAGGTATGGAGGCAGGATGGATGGAGGGATGGAGGGAGGGATGGAAGGAGGGATGGAGGGCGGGATGGAAGGATGAGGACCTAGGTATAGAGCCGAATGGAGGGAGGGAGGAATGGAGGGAGGCATATAGGGTGGGATGGAGGCAGGGACAGTTGCAGGGAGGGATGGTGGGATTTATGGACGGAGGGATGGAACACTGGAAGGATTTTGATAGAGTACTTATTGATGAACTAGAAACAGAGATAGAAGTCATGCATTACATAAAAAAAATGATATGTCATCCCTCCTTCGAATCCTTTTTATCAAAAGGGAATCATCATTCCTTCAGGCTGCATTATCTGAATAAACTTAAAGAACATCTAGACTATGTTGAGAAATTCCTGCTGGAAACAACCTTCGGGGTGCAAAGTGAGATAGATAGGCATGGTGTATATGATCGCCTGGTAGTAGTAGCCCGTTATGTTGCGGGATTTATGTCGCAGAGTGCTGCTTTGTCTGGAAAGCAGTTAACCAGGTACCCTTATGATTTCCGTACAGAATGGGATACTATTTTACAGTTTGCCTATAATATCTACAGGAAGTGCGAACAATGGGAGTGGGACAGGGAAAAAAGAAGGCAGTCAATATCCAAAGTCATAGATGCAGTTAGAAAACCATCGGACATAATACCTAATTTCAACAGCAGGGACCTCCTCCTCAAAGAAGCTTTTCCAGCTCTTCGTGAGCTCAAAGAATATTCTGAAATGTTCAACTTCCTATCAGAGGTAATCCATGAACTGGACAAACCCATTAGTGGTATTTGCAGTTTATGTGAAGAAAGTTCTCCATCATCTATTCATCTAATAGGGGGTCTCCTTTCGTTCAAACGATCCCACAGTGATGCATGGATGAGGGTATATGGGGATCTCCAGAGGGACCTTGATAACCACAGTGATGGCAATAAATTTCGTGCCATTTTTACCCACTGCTTCCGTGATTTACCTGAATTTCTCCAAGCGTGCTTTCAATATTTAGCATGTTACCCTTTAGGTTCTGATATTCCTGCAACATGGCTAACTAAAATATGGATTGCTGAAGGATTTGTTAAACCAGAGAAAGGAGAAACTCTAGAAGAGACTGCAAGAAACTATCTGGAGCAACTTGTTCGAAGGTAATTTTAAATTTTTCAAAAAAAATATTCCCATTCAGTCTTATAATTTATAGGTGCCTATTAGTCCCAAAGTTTTTCCTTGGCGGCATAAGTGAGATCACATTTAGTAATAGAATAACTTCCACTTCAAACATTAGATAATAATTTAATGAAATCATCAATAAAACTGAATTTTGTTTGTTTCACAACAAATTAAAGAGTAGAAAATTTTCTCCGTTCTACTTCATGATCAATTAAAGTACCTTTTTTGTTTGTTTGTTAAGTAAACTCAGAATTAAGGTGTGCTGAAAACTAAATGAATTGTAGATATGAACTTTCTTTTACTAAATGAGTACAAGTGAAAGGGTTACAAGAATTTATTTTCTTTCCCGTATCTTCTCTTATGGATCTTACAACTAACCATAACCATTGAGTTTTTATTTGCACTTATTGTAAGAGTTTACAACATATATCTAGAATATATTCATACATGGGGGAATTTCACATATCCCTCAAAATTACGTATTTTCCCCCTCTAAAGTTTGAAATTACGTATTTCCCCCTCTAAACTTTAAATACTCACAAATTTACCCATTTTATTGTCTTTTATATTAAAACTCATTCTAAATATATAAAATACCCATTTTACCCTTTATTAAAAACATATAAAGCCCATCAGAATCAAATTTGAATTTGAACGGTTCATCTACCGTCCAAATTGTTTTTAGATCTGTGCGCGCAAGATCGGCACAAATCTTGATGCGGACACATACGCATATTGAAGCGACATGCACAGATCTTAATGCAATGCACGTGGATCGAAATTGTTTTAAGATTCGTGCGTGCTCGATCAGCACAAATATTGAAGTAATGTGCACAGATCTTAATGCGATGCGCGAGGATCGGACGGTAGATGAACCCTTCAAATTCAAATTTGAGTCTGATGTACTTTTATATGTTTTTAATAAAGGGTAAAATGGGTATTTTAAAATTTTAGAACGAGTTTTAATATAAAAAACAATAAAATTGGTAAATTTGTGAGTTTTTGAAGTTTAGAGGGGGAAATATGTAATTTCAAAGTTTAGAGGAGGAAATACGTAATTTTGAAGTTTTTGAGGGGTATACGTGAAATTCCCCCTTCATACAGAAATTCACAAGGTTTCATTAGAACATTCATAGGATACTCCTAGAATGGTCTTACATATATAGGTTTAGTGTACTCTAGATTTGTACGTCTCTATGCATCTCCTAAATATACAAACTAGTATATTGTAATCTAGTGAATTGAAGGAATTAGTTTAAATCTACTATCTCAAGAAAGAAGATTAATGACGGTTCACTATTGGGTTTCGATTCAGTTTTATATTCATTTCTGCAAATTGACTGATCTTTATTTTACAAAATAAAAAAGGTCCTCTTGTTCATCTAGAAATTTTGTTCTTTTATAAATATGTAATTGATGTTTATTTATTTTTGCTTGTTTGTTTGCAGGTCGTTGGTTTCGGTCTCCAAGAGATCATACTTGGGAACAATCAAATATTGCCGAATACCTGATAATATTCATGAATATGTCATCGGATCCATTGAGTCGAAGTTTTTGGTTGTCAATCCTAGTGCAGAAATATCCAGCTCGAACCGTATAGCAATCCATCATGATGACTATAATCCATGCGTAGAGGTCAAACTTGAACCTGTACTTTCTTTTTTAGCTTTTGATTTGGATAAAGATGTACTAGGAAAAGTCAGGTACCTGAGAGTGTTGGAATTGAGAAACTCCCCAGTCCAAGAAAAAACTTTACCAAAATTACATCACCTACAATATCTGGGCTTGAGGGGTAGTAACATACGTATGCTTCCTGAAAACATAGAGAACATGAAAAATCTTAAAACCTTAGATGTTAGAGATACAAACATAGAAACCCTACCTGAATCTCTATGGACCATCTCATCACTCCGTCATGTTCATGTCAATCCTAGTCCCCAAATTAAAGGCCCACCCCCTACAGCAAATTTATCAAACCTACAAATCCTCAAAACAGTTGTGCTTCCGGAGTCATGGCTCGAAATTTTCCCGAACTATCCGCACTCTATGATCAACCTTCGAAAGTTAGCACTTTCAAATATGGACAATCCAGCCTGCAAACCAAATCCATACTGGGAATCTATTTCTAACCTGTTGAGTAAAGTGGTTAATCTCCTCTCGATGACAATCAAAGGCGACATCGTACCGGCAGAGTTTGTCGATACGAGGGCATTTCCGAACCTCGAGTCGGTGAAGTCCATTAAATTAGAGGGAAGGTGGAATTACTTCAAACTTACCATAGACAATAATGAATTTCCACCAAATCTTACAAAACTCACCCTAACCAAATCTGGTTTGAAGGAAGACCCCATGCCCAGGCTAGAAAGACTAAAAGCTCTGAAATATCTAAGCTTAAAAGATGGAGCATACATGGGGAAGAAAATGGTTTGCTCCGCAAATGGATTTCCACAGTTGGATTTCTTAGAACTTTCCGAATTGAAGAACTTGGAGATCTGGGAAGCGAATGGATTTCCACAGTTGGATTTCTTAGAACTTTCCGAATTGAAGAACTTGGAGATCTGGGAGATCTGGGAGGCGAATCCAAAGGCTATGCCAAAACTTACCAAACTGCGTGTTGATAAATGCTGCAAACTCGAGAACATTCCCAAGCTGGAGCATGTTACTGAGAAAGATATAGTTAATTGAAATGCAGCTTTCACTCTCTTCTTTTATTTTAGTTCGTCTTCCTTTTTTTCTTTTTGGGTGGATTTATGTGCCTTGTTGTTTATGTTCCTATTTTAGTGTATGTTGTGATTTATGTATCAGTGTGTTAATTATAATGTATTTTGGGATTAATTTTGAGTAAATTAAGTGGTTTAAATGTAATTGGTATTTCCATTAAATCAAACGGTATATTTACTCTTTTATTTATTTTTATTATGCATGTTATGTTTTGATTCTAGAATTGTCATGATTTATAATTAGCATAGTAACAAAATTCACAAATAATTCATAAATAATGGTTTATGATTTATTAGTTTTAAGCGCGTTTCAATGTATAGACGAACAAATTAAACGAGCTCTGGACCTTCAACTTTTCACATAAGGTTGTGTTTCTTTTTAAAATGTTTAATTGTTCAATGTATTTATACAAATTATTTTCAGATCTCAAATTAACTTGTTGCTATATATATATGCTGTGGTCGAACAAATTTTTTTTTTCTCTCGTTTTCCATTAATTTACTCACTGACGGAGCTCTCTCTCTTCACACCTCTATTAATTCTCTGTCGGACTCTCATAGTCTCGCTCCATTTGGGGAACTTTTTTATTTTTCATAATTAAAAAAATTATTTTTTCGTTCACTACATTCTTTCACAAAAAATGCAAGTACCGAATCATAGACTCGGTTCTTCCTGTGGTGCATCGATTTTCAATGTAAAAATATTAATAAAATTGAGAAGGAAAATGATGAATAAAATTTTCTTGTATATTATTCTGATTCTTACAAGTCTATTATATAGATCTTGGTCACAATATGACTGTTGCCTTGTTGCCTAATTTACAATATGACTGTTGCCTAGTTGCCTAATTATAATTGCTAAGTATGGTATGAGATTACAGCTGGGTACTAATTATTATGAGGCCAGCTGTCGGTTGCTCTGTTTCCTTTGAGTTATGATCGATGATGATATTCTGAGATCATGTTGGAATCACATTCCTTTTGTGTATTATTCTCAATACTCCCCCTCAAGTTGGTATCAAATAGGTTGATTGATCGCAACTTGAATAGGATATTTTCGAATGGTCCTTTCTCCAGTGCTTTTGTGAAGATGTCTGCTAATTGTTCTTTACTCTCAACAAATGGAGTCTCGATTTGTCCAGATTGAACATTTCTCTTATAAAGTGGCAATCTACTTCTATGTGTTTGGTTCGTTCGTGAAACACTGGATTTGATGCGATGTGTCTGGCGGCTTGGTTATCACAGTACATCTGCATTGGCTTATCGCAATGAATCTTCATGTCTTCAAGCACTTGCTTGATCCAAGTCAGCTCACTTGCGGTTGATGCCATTGCTCTGTATTATGCTTCTGCGCTTGATCTTGCCACCACATTTTGTTTCTTGCTTTTCCAAGTCACAAGATTCCCACCAACAAAGGTACAATAGCCCGTGGTTGATTTTCGATCATAACTACCAGCCCAATCTGCATCAGAGTAACTGACAACATTGTTAGTGTTATTTTTCCTCATGCATATGCCTTGACCTGGTGACTTCTTAAGATACTTAAGTATCCTTTCAACAGCCTCAAAGTGACTGGTTCTAGGTGCATGCATGAATTGACTTACCGAACTAACTGCAAATGCAATATCTGGTCTGGTCACAGTTAGGTAAATTAATTTACCGACAAGTCTTTGATATTGTCCTATATCTTTCAATGGTTCACCAGTTTCAGAATCAAGTTTTTTGTTAGGTTCCATTGGGGTGTTGGCTGGTTTTGCACCTAACTTACCAGTTTCCTTTAGTAGGTCAAGAACATATTTCCTTTGAGATAAAAACAAACCTTTGTTTGAATGAGCAATTTCAATTCCCAAAAAATATTTAAGTTTTCCTAGGTCTTTAATGTCAAATTTTTTTTTTAGATAATTTTTGACATTTTTAATTTCTCCTTCGTCATTTCCAGTAATAATAATGTCATCTACGTATACAAGAACTATGGTTGTTGTGGAATTTGTATATTTAATAAACATAGATGAGTCTGCTGAACTCTTAACAAAATCATGAAGTAAAAGAGAGTGACTGAGTTTGCCATACCATGCTCGAGGAGATTGCTTAAGTCCATAAATTGACTTGTGTAGTTTGCATACAAGATTATTGTCATCATTCTTGTAACCTGGTGGTAATGACATGTAAACCTCTTCCTCTAGTGTTCCTTGTAGGAACGCATTTTTAACGTCCATTTGGAACAAACTCCACCCCGAATTCACAGCCACAGATAACAGAATCCTAACAGTGTTCATTTTGGCCACTGGTGCAAAGGTCTCTTGGTAATCTATGCCATACGTTTGTGTAAACCCTTTTGCTACCAATCTTGCTTTATATCTTTCTATTGTTCCATCACTTTTATATTTTATTTTGTAAACCCACTTACATCCTACTGGTTTTTTTCCTTTGGGTAGAGGCATAATGGTCCAAGTTTGATTTTTTTCAAGTGCCTTAAGCTCTTCTTTCATAGCCTTGAGCCATGTAGGGTTTTCTTTAGCATCTAGGTAATTGGTGGGTTCACTTTCTTGTGAGATTGAGGTTAAAAATGCTTTGTGGTGTGTTGTGATATTATCATATGAAATATAATCTTGAATAGGATAACTTACATTGTATGTTACATAATCATGTAACTTGGATGGTGGTTTTGTTGGGCGACTTGATCTTCTAGGACCAGTTTCAGAAGAGGATGCGGCCTCTTCTGAGGAAACCTCAGGAGATGCTTCGGCTTCTTCGGAAGAGGATGTGGCTTCTGTACCATTTTCTCCCCCTGAGCTCAATTCCTCTTCCACATTATTTTGCTCAATTGTTCCTTCAAAAAATATTAGTTCTGGCAAAACAATATTATTCGTAGATTTTTCTTGTTTGTTAGAATTGTCCTCATTATCTTTATAGAATGGCACATTTTCAAAAAAGGTTATGTCTCTTGAGATATATAATTTTTGTTTGATGGGATCATAATATTTATACCCTTTCTTTTGTGATGAGTATCCTAAGAATAGAGTTTTAACTTCATTTTTATCTAATTTATCTAGCCGTTTTATATGTACAAAACACGTACACCCAAATATTCTGAGATGATCTAAATTTATTTTTCTATTATTCAAAATTTCTAGGGAACTTTTATAATTTAAAACAGTGCTAGGTAACCTATTAATGAGGTAAACAGCCGTGAGCATAGCATCAGACCAGAATTTTTTAGGAACATTTGATTGAAAGAGTAATGATCTAGTTACTTCTAATATGTGACGATTTTTCCTTTCAGATACTCCATTTTGTTCAGGCGTATTAATGCAAGTTGTTTGATGTAAAATTCCTTTTTGTTTTAAAAAATTAGAAAATTTTTTATTGATATATTCAGTTCCATTATCGGACCTAAATATTTTTATTTTATTGTTATATTGATTTTCAACATAAGTTGCAAATTCTTGAAATTTTGAAAACACTTCATCTTTTGTTTTTAGTAAATAAATCCATGTAGTACGAGAATAATCATCAATAAAGGTAACGAAATATCTAAAACCATTATACGAATTTAAAGGTGCAGGTCCCCAAACATCGGAGTGAATCAATTCAAGTATTCTAGAGGTCTTACTTCAGACAATGAAAAAGGCAGCCTGGTTTGTTTGGAAAATCGACATACATCACAACAACTAGAATTTAAATTTGATAAAGAAAATAACTTATTTAGGATTTTATCGGATGGATGACCGACTCTATAGTGCCATAGTCTATTAGGTTCTATACTAGCATTCAAACAAGCTTTATTTGGAAAATCTAAAATATAAAGTCCATTTCTTAATTGACCTTCACCAATCTTCTTCTTCGTTGTTTTGTCCTGAAATGTCACATTTTCAGATGAGAAAATAACATTGCAATTTAATTCTTTAGTAATTTTACTTACAGATAATAAATTAGATTTGAAAGTAGGCAAATATAATACTTTAGATAATTTTTTTGAAAAAAGATTTGCATCCCCAATTTTTGTCACATGTACTTTTGAACCATTTGCTACTGTTACAAGTTCAGTATAATGGGGTTCAATTGAATTATATAAAATTTGAGAATTTCCAACCATATGGTCAGTGGCTCCTGAATCTACAATCCATCTGTTTAAAGTCCTAGAAACTGAATTATTATCTGAATTTAAACAATTACCTGTAAATTTACCTGAGGAACGCTGATTTAATTCTTGCAACAGCTGTGTGATTTGGGCTTGGTTCAGCTGGTCCAATACGGTTTGGTTTACCTGAGCCGGTCCAGAGAGGGTTGATTTGGGTCCGCCCCATTTATCTTTTTCGGATCCGCTCCCTTCACAAGCCATTGCCTTCTTTTCTCCTTCTCTCTGTCCCGCTCTAGGGTTGCCGCCCTTCTCTCCCTTGCGCTTTGGTCGGAGGTGTGGGTAGAGGAACCAACACCTCTCTACCTCGTGGCCTTCCTTCTTGCAGTTGGTGCACTTAGCGGCTCCCCTCACCTCCGATCTGAAATTAGGGTTTCCGCCTTTTGCCGCCATGGCTTGATTCTCGATTACCTGGTATGGTTCTGTGTGCATGGCTTTACGCCTTGATTCCTCTTGCTCTATTGTGGCTACTACACTATCTAATGAAGGCAGAATGGGACCAAGAAGGATTTGGGTACGGACTTGTTCAAAACTTGGATCTAAATTCGCTAAAAGCTGGTAAATCCTATCTTGTTCTTTTCTTTCCCTGATTTTTTCGGGGTCTGTTGTTTCTGGTATATGAATATCTATCTCATCCCATTTTGCCTTCATTGAGCTATAGTATTGTGTGAATGGCTGGTTATTTTGTTTAATTTGCACAATATCTTGTTTGATTTGGAAAATATGTGCAAAATTGTTTCTTTTGCCAAATATTTTTTGAATACTAAACCACATTTCACAAGAGGAATTTGCATAACAAAATAACTCACTGATATTGGGTTCCATGGAATTGAGTAGCCATCCCATGATTGTGTTGTCGTTGAGCTCCCAGTTATCTGGATCTTTTTCGGGTTTCTTCTTTTCACCAGTGACATATTTGATTTTGCCTCTGCCCTTCAAGATGATGGTCATGGCCCTAGACCAGGGGAGGTAATTCTTCCCATTGAGGAGGATATTTGTAAGTTTTGGATTTGCATTGGTGTCAATGGGACTGTTCTGATTTTTGGGAATTGTCTCTGTTTCGTTCTCTGCCATCTGAGGGGTTTTGGGTGGCCTTTACTGGCACTTGTCGGAATTTGGTTTTTTCTGGATCTATTGATCCTGCTCTGATACCATAATAAAATTGAGAAGGAAAATGATGAATAAAACTTTCTTGTATATTATTCTGATTCTTACAAGTCTATTATATAGACCTTGGTCACAATATGACTGTTGCCTAGTTGCCTAATTTACAATATGACTGTTGCCTAGTTGCCTAATTATAATTGCTAAGTATGGTATGAGATTAAAGCTGGGTACTAATTATTATGAGGCCAGCTGTCGGTTGCTCTGTTTCCTTTGAGTTATGATCGATGATGATATTCTGAGATCATGTTGGAATCACATTCCTTTTGTGTATTATTCTCAATAAATATCAATGACACACTGATACTTTGTACAATCGTTTTGACAAATTATGTTAATACCTTAAAAGAAACAAAAACAGGAGGACCGAACCAAGAATTTGGTCTACCCATCGATACTTAATCTTTGTGATTCGGTACCCCTAGGGAAGGACCAATTCAAACCATTAATTCGGTAATAACTTTTTTGTTAAAAAAAAATTATCAATATCTTTTATTTCATCCCTTTTTATGTCATACGAAATTCATATTATAGTTAAATACTATGACGATATGAAATTTTGTATACTTATGTTCTTGGTGAATTGACTGAATACTGATGTAATTGCTTTTTATGAGATAATTCAAAAAAAAATTCTATATATTCAGCTTGTAAAACAAAATTCACAGGGGCTTATTCTCCTTTGTCTTTCTTCTGTCATCACTGGGCCCCCAACAATTCCGACAATTGCTGGCCCATCTGTCAGCATCTCCCTGCCATGCTTAATTATTCATACTAGGCCCAAACTGAAAGTTCCAGCCCACTTATTGTCTCTTCTCCTATCGTGTTCTCACATCCTGAGCCAATGGCCATGTTTGTGAGTAAATGCAATTATTTAAAATATTTCTTGGCAGTATATGTAGTTGAACTCATGTTTGTGACGTTCTAATTAACATTTTATATAATTATACAATAAACAATTTCCCTGTCTAAAGATTAGATATAGTGTTTATAACATTTCCCTTGTATTCATTATCACTTATCAATTGGTACATTTTGTACACTGCTTGGGCACCTAGCTGACCAAAAATTATTGTTTCATAACTGCAATTGATCATGATATTTACATGACCTTCAGATATGATTTACTATAATTAATGTCATAAATATTATGACATTATAGTAAGGTCATGATCATTATAGTAATATTTATATGATCATGACCTTCAGATATGATTTACTAGAACACGTACACTACATAAATTACAAATACAAACCATTAATTTTATGTTATTAAATACAAACTTTTTAAAAATAAATATATATAAATAATAATTTAATTTGGAGGTGCATGCATACAAGGGATCCAATAATAATTTCACTTAATTAAAATCGATCGGCCTGTTAAATCCATGCCGCATAAGTCATATTATATTTTGCATTTTAAATGAGAAATTTTAATCTGATTCCCATGGTAAAATTTAATTTGACACAACATTGTATCGATTTATTTTCTCCATTCACCATAGTAAACTCGTTTACATTTATATATCATGCATGTTTACAAATTTACAAAAAAAAAAACTTCGCCTACAATGATTATTTTCGATGAACAAAGTACTTCTCATGGCATAACGCAACAATTAATTAAGTTAATTCTCTCTAATCTTTTACTGGACTTTCTTTAAATTCTCCCTCTTTTCTCTTTTCCAATGAATAGGGCATGCAAGTCCATATGAGAAGAAGAAGTACGCGACATGTGGCATCATACCACTGGCTAAGAAGGCGAGAGCCCACCTACAGTATCCATTAATTTTGTAGATCGCCCCGAAGGCGTATGGTACGACCAAAATATGGTGCTTGGAGTGGATGTGCTTGTACAAAAGCTTGTTCATGTGCTTATAACGGTGTCTGAAGTATTGCCATGTGCGAGGATGAACATGGCGATGACAATTTGAACAGCGATAATCTAGATTGGGTTTCGGCACACTGGTTTCATCTTTTTAAAAGCTGTATTTATGGTGTTCTTAAGTTCACCAAGTCTCTTTGTGAACTTAACTCTAAAATCTATCGTATTCGCTTCAAATAACAAATTCGAACCTTTAAAACCCATTGACCTTACGAGTGATGTGTCTACATTTTAAAAAAATTAAACTTTCGTATTAATTTAGTATAAAGTCAAGCAGTCAAATAGATAGTTTATAAATTAATTTTAATGCACTCATTTTTGAATGTTTTTTTGACAACTTTACTCTATAAACAAGTTCTTTCGTAATGCTCCTAAGATACATTTGCCTCATATTTGTTTCGAGGACTGCATAATTTGCTGCTAATTTTGTACATTTTGTACAGTGATGGGCCCCTGGCTGACTACAAATTATTGTTCCATAAATACAATTGATGTTAAGTAATAAAAGTTTAGTCTAATCTTAAACCATATAGTTCTTTTGTAATGCTCCTAAGATAAGTCACCAAATAGTTCTTTTGTAATGCTTTACTTTCAGACACGAAAAGGGCAAATTGGGAATAATCAATGATTCCCTCAAATGAAAGGGGGATATTAGCAGCTATAATGAGGGGGATGCAGAGGCTTGCGATTGAATCGAAGATGTGGCAAGAGGTGGGGGTATCACTGGCCGGGTGGAGGCAAAACTGGGATGAGCGCATGTTCTTTTATTGATTGACAGCGGCTTTCATTAACTGGGATAAGTTTGAAAAATATAAAGTTCAAAGTAATATTTGCTGATATAACGAAGTGACCGTCTATTCCCTTAGTTCTTGACTTAAAACATAACTGAGCTTCATTAATAAAAACAATACTGTGCTGTTTTTTCCATATTTTGATGGACCGAAAACTAAATTTGAAAGTTAATTAATTATTTTTTGTGCTTGTTCTTTAGCATGGTACTGAATCTTATTGCAAAACTAAGTTCTTAATTTTTTCTATGTGACACTTGCGCTATTAATAAGTTTTATTCAGAAAATAAATATTCCTATGTCGTAAGATTTTGCGCCTATATGAATATAAAATTTCTTTACAATTTTAATTAGAGTTGTTCATCAGAGAGCGATAAAAGGAATTCAATTATTCATAACGCAGTATTATTATAGATCCTGATATAAGCATGATTGTTCAATTGAATCTACTCATGAAAATAACCAATTTAGAAGTGATTTATTATTATTAGAAAGATTATTCAACTGTATGTTGTGAACTTCTTCAAAATTGAAAATCAACTAAGTATTGTATGTTAATTTATGTTAGTGAACTGAAGAAAATTGAGAAGACAGTTTTCTAGAAAAAATTGATCTTTTTGCAGATTTACCAGTGTAATAATAACAGCACTTTGTAGGGTTGCACCGTGTGAAAATGCCTTTCAGACTGTGCAAAAATAATAATTGGATGCTCTATTTTGTGTGTTTTTTGTGTCAAGGATGTTGGGAGCATCTTTTCTATGTTTATTTGTGAAGGGTATTTGTAAAAAAACATATACATATATCGACAAAAGAATCAACGGTGTAATTTGATGTGCCAGCTAGGGTTTCTTTTATCACATTGTCCGCTATTAGTTTACAAACACTCATTTTTAACTCAAATTTATATGTCACCACATAAATTATGAGAGATAATTTGTTTTTTTTACAGAGTTAATTAATCAAGTCAATGTTTTTTTTTACATCATGTGTTTCAGTTTATGATGAAGAAATGACATAGCTATGATTACAACGTCCAACTTTGTGGTGAATCATTTGGTGCTTTGCAAACTATTTTATTCGTGAAGAACTTGCCATTTATATATACAATTGGGACATAAAAATTAGGCTTACGTTGAGTCACATAAATTATTATTACAAAATATTTGCTGGCACACGCACATTCTTTATATTGAGACAATCAATAAAGTAGAATGTTTGAAAAAATTGAATTTAACAAGTAATTCTACCCAATTAATGCAATTTTCCTTTTCCAGATACAATTGGGAAAATAAAGCTTTAAAGGATATAAACAATTAATTGTGACGGTCCAATTTCCATGATTCGTTGCTCTTCTCCACACTAACACATCCCCTGCAATTTAATTAATTTGCACCCACTGGCTGTCTCAATTTCCTAGGTGATTTTGAGGGTGGCAATATTAATGATTCTGTGAATTAAAATCCTATATAACAAGAAATGTTCTCTTGCGTACAGAATTACAATCTTTATTCTATAAACCAATATATATACACACTCTCAAGGGTAATATATACTAAAATGGGTTCATCAGCTCAAGCTAACAGTCATCAAAACCAGGAGACAGCCTCAGCATTTCGGACAGAAACCATAACTGGATCACATCTGTTTAAGATTTATGGATATTCCCTGACTAAAGGGATTGGTATAGGTAAAAGCATCAAGTCCGATGTCTTTACTGTTGGAGGATATGATTGGATAATTAAATTCTTTCCTGATGGATACACCCAGAATGACCAAAATTTTATATCCGTTTACCTTCGACTTCAAAGTTATGACACTGCTGCGAAGGCAGCAATAACTTTAACCATACTTCAACAAAATGGTGCCCCCTCTAACTGGTGCTTCGCAACCCCAGTTTTGACTTGGTATTATAAAAGTTTACCAAGTTTCTGCGGTGGTAAAAGTCAATTTGCAAAGAGATCTGAATTTGAGGCATCAGAACATCTGAAAGATGATGCGTTCACAGTGAAGTGTACCGTGAATGTTATTAAAGGAACTAAGCTTGAGCACCCTTATGGCGTGGTTGTTCCGCCGTCGAATTTGAATCAAAATTTGGTTGATCTTCTAGATAGCGGAAATGGGGCAGACATTACGTTTGTAGTGAAGGGAGAAAAATTTAAGGCTCATCGGTGGATGCTTGCAGCTAGATCAGCTGTTTTCAAGGCCGAGCTTTTTGGTGGCATGAAAGAGAAATGGATAAACACTGTAATAGTTGAAGATATTGAAGCACCAGTTTTCAAATCAATGCTTTACTTTATTTATTCTGATTCACTGCCTAATTTTGAGGAGACTAGTGGTGATGATGGTGAAAAGCAAGATCTGAGGTTGATGGCTCAACATTTGGTCGTAGCCGCAGATAGGTATGCATAAGTTTTTTTTATATTTTTTCTCTTTTCACTTTTCTTTGACTAATATTAATATATACGAACAAATACGTGATATGTAGGTATCAGTTGGAGAGGTTGAGGTTGATATGTGAAGATTTACTGTGCAAGAATCTTGGTGCGACCAACGTTGAGATTACATTAATTCTTGCCGAACAACACAATTGCAGTCAACTTAAAACAGAGTGTCTCAAATTTCTGAGCACTCCTCAGAATTTTAAAGCTGTGGCGAAGACTGATGGATTTCACAATTTGATGAAGATTTGTCCAACTTTGAAGGATATCTAAGTTAATTGTTAAAAAAATTAACCTTGTTAAAGATTTGTTCATATGTCTTTTATTTTCAGTGTTAATTATGGCTTTTAATTGGTAACTGTTTATGGAATTTAGAATAGCTGATTTCCATGAATATTCTCTGTGATAATATTATCAATCATTTGATGATTTTATACTATTAAATTATTAATATATATAATCTGCCTTAACTTATTTTTGTACTGAAGTTGATATGAAACTCTTAGCATTTCATTTATTAATTAGCTTAAATTCAGTCAACAAGTGCAGTCCCAAAAATAAAATTCTTATTTTATGTGTAATGTAGCTGCTAACGAGTTCTTGTTTTGTTTCATTTGGCTG
>JAJGRW010000906.1:360335-568866 GCA_025461045.1 Carex parvula
TGGACGAAACTCTTAAATTAATACGGTACAAATTAAGAAAAGCCTACAGAAAAACTTGTTTTTGCTCATAAGTAGATATGAAATTGTGAATAGGGAGAGGTGGGATTTCGATTGACATCAAACCAAAATCTGTTTTATGTTCGATTTTAATGTCTAATTTTTGTCAAGATTTACGAAAAATTTAGATTGGATAGTTAAGATTAATGAGAATATAAAATTTGATTCAAATCTCAACGCGAATCGGACAAATTTGATCAAATAATTGGATGTCCGTTTGCGAATGTAACACTTTTTAGTGACACAAAAAAAGAAAATGTTATAGAGGAGGTGGATTTCCAATTCATATCACTTAAGATAATATAAAATATTCTAAGTAATATATATAGATTAGTTGTTTGATTAATTAACTTGTTTGATTAAGGCATAATCTTCTCTCTGTCAAGGCATATTTTAATTAATTTGTTTGATGTCTTTTTGTGTGTTTTGTGGATATAATGGCATGTAATTTGGATAACATGTAATTGGGATAATGTAGTTAATTATTGTGTTTAGATAATTTGATATGTTGTGTTTAGTTAGCATATTCAAAGTGTTTGTGATTGTGGCATATTAATTATTGGCCAACAAATTTGGTGAGGGCCGGCAGCATTAAAAGATAATTAAAAAAAAAATACCATAAGGATTGACTGTTTAATAATAGCCAGATCTTGATAACTACACAATATGATTGGCTGTTACTAAACAACTGTTACTAAACGACCGATCTTGGTAGTCACAACAGGATCAGCCATAAGTCCGATACTGATTACCTATACTTTCAGTATCGCCTGGATCATGATCACACCCAAATCCGATCCTGTTGGCATCATTTGACCAATCCTGATTGCTATTTCTCCACTAGTGTGCATAGAAGGAATCCAGTTATAATTTCACTTAACTAATTAAAATCGACCGGACTGTTAAATCCATGCCCCATAAGTTGGAATTTATTTTGCATTTTACCTGAAAAGCATAATAATATTGTCCCTGTGCTAGTCCGAATCCCAAACAACTGAGAGTTAATCTCAAACCGTAAAGCACGAGAAATCTTCTACCGTACTTGGGATGATACGGATCCATCAAATGGCTGGAGTGTCAATTCCGGATTAATTTCTCTCTTGTCTAGGCAATTCTCTGGGGTAGTCACTAGTCACTAGTCACTAGTCCCGAAATTTTTATTTATAACATTAAAAAAAAAATAAACCAAATAATCATCGTTTGGTAGGATTTCGAATTCTAGCACGGCCGCACCGGCATTTTGCGGACCCAAATGCTGAAGACCACACAGGCGTTCTGCGGACCCATTTTTTTTTTGTTGTTTGACCGAGTCACCTGCGACATATCTCAATTTTTGGTTTTTTAATATTTTTTGGTTTTCTAGGAATGTGTTACGTTAAAAAAAAAAAAAAAAATTTGTGCTGCTGGACCCTAAAACGTCCCAGACGTTTGTTAAAACGTTCCAGACGTTTTCAAAATTGAAACTCGATTTTCCAATTCCTGCGAGTTTAGTTAGGTCGTTCCCAACGATTATAAAACGTTCCCAACGTTTTAAAACGTTTCAAAACGATTGGCTCTGTAAAAATTTGATCAAAAAACAGGATTTCTAAATCTTGGAATTTAATTAAAACGTTACAACGTTTTCGAAAACGTCCAAAACGTTTTATGGTATTTCCTGAACGATCAGGGTCTATTTTGCAAAATTCTCTCTCTCCCTTCATTTCTCCCTGTGTGGTCCGATCCCCTTGTGCTTGTGTGTGTGTGTCCGCCAAAACAAAGAGAAAAGAGAGGGATCTTCCTTCTCCCTCCAAAAATCCATTAAAAGCTTTGAGAAATTGAAGGAAGAAGTGGAAAATCTTGATTATTTCTCTCTCTAGTGCTCCATTGGTATTTCCCTTTTCTCTCCTCTATTCTCAAAATTTCGAATTTTTCTCCATTGTTAGGGTTTTGTCCTAAATCCAAAATTTGTGTATAAATTGGGAGTAATCCCTCCCCATTAAACTTCTATACATTTGGCAATTTATTTCCCAATTTGTGCTAAATCTCGATTTTCTATCTAGGGTTTGGTTCAAACCCGAAAATTGAGAAGAATTGTGATCAATCTAGTTTAATCCAACCAATAGAGGTGTTAATTGGTGTAGGCTTGGTTGAGCAAGATTTTGCGGGACCTTTCGAGACGTCCGAACCATAAGTGCGAGATACGCTCTTCGTAATCAGGTGCGGGGTTCTTGGACTTGTTTGATGTTTTATTTTCAGAAATTGAATTCTCTTTCGATTGTCATGTTGGATTATTTGATTGTTGCATAAATTGAATTGTTTGATTCATGTGCATGACCCAATTCATTTAAAACTGAATTGTTGTGATATGGTTGATTTGCATATTCGTATGGTTGTCATTTCGATTGTTATCTTATGATCTGATTTTGGTTGAAAGTAACCACAAATTTGTGGTTGTGAAATGATATGTGGATTGTGGTTATACATATTTTATATGTATATGGCTCGGTGGCATTATCCGTAGTGGTAATGCAAGGTTTATGGCTCGGTGGCATTATCCGTAGTGGTAATGTAACGTCTATGGCTCGGTGACATTATCCGTAGTGGTAATGTGTTTGGATGGTCAATTGAATATTACGACATTAAGAATGATTTCCAATGAATTTTCATTATATGACTCTGAACCATACTTTAGTAACTGGTTAAGCCAAAGCACTACAGATGGGTGTCTGATAAAGGGTCCAGCTCGGTGGAACATCTGTAGGTGTCTGTAACCCTACAAATGAGTGTTTGATAAAGGGTCCAGCTCGAAAGAACATCTGTAAGTGCTACCAGCTCTAGAAAATAAATAGGGTAAGCCAATATGCATTTCATTCGAATTTCATCTTGAAAAACTCCGCGAGTTGTGTTTCATTTGATTATTGTTGTGGAGCATATGCATACCTTTATATATTGATATAGAACTGTTAAAATGCTATTGTATGGATTTTATTTTTGAAAATGGATTCTGATTGCAAGTCCAATAACCTGGTTGTGGCAAATTCGCACTGAGAATTTATTCTCACCCCCCTCCCTTTGGGATCTTTTTACAGGTTACGGTATGGCCGGTTCTGGAGAGGCACACGAGTAGTAGGCCTTTGGTATATGTTACCATACTACCTTAGTACCTGTTTTGTTATTTGACTAGAGATATACTTAGGTTTTTGTTGTATAGATCTCTATGTCATACCTTATGGATAGTATCCGTATGAGATACATTTTGTATATTCTACTGTTACCAGACTTTTGTACCTGGATTATGTATATAAACTTGTTTTATATTCTTTTATTGTGCTATGATGAGTTATATCGTAATTGCCTTGTAAGCATACATGGAGTTGTATGCTTACGGCGGGGCTCTGTCACTACTAATGGCCGCGGGGTGTGACAGTTCTCTTTGGTGGTATCAGAGCCAGGTTTAAGCCCTAACCAGACTGATAGGATACGTGAGTGTGGTACGTTATAATTGGACCATCAAGATTAACGACTTATCTAGTATAGTAATAAGTAAATACAAACTTAATGAAATTCTTCTTCTTATTTAGAATTATGGAAAGACGTCGAGGTAGGGGACGACCCCGAACGAGAGATCTTGATAATATTCAGGATCCAATTATCGAACCAGCCGCACGTGGAGTTGAGATTGGACCTGCGGGGCCTAATGTTCAGGGAGCTAATCTTGGACCTAGAGGTGTGCAGGACCGGGATCGAGATTTAGACGAGAGGTTGATTGCGGCTTACGAGAGAGGTCGCCAGGCTGAGAGGCGTGATGTGGTACCTGAGGTTCACAGAGGTGCTCCTGAGGAGTTCAGGAGGTTGTACGACTCTTTCATCCGCCTTAATCCACCTCATTTTGATGGCACTGGTGGGTATGCCATAGCAGAAGAATGGCTCGCTAATGTTGATAAAAAGTTGGTCTTATGTCGAGCACCTGAGGAAGATAGGGTGGAACTGGCAGAACAGCAGTTAGAGAGTGATGCAAGATTTTGGTGGGATGGAGTCAGACGTAGTTATGTTGGAGAGGAGGTAAAGATTCCGTGGGAGTGGTTTGAGCAACAGTTCAATCGACGATTTCTAAGTAACTTACAGCGAGAGGCATTGAAGAGGAAATTTCTAGATTTAAAGCAGAATGGGCGACCAGTGGCAGAGTATAACAATGACTTCCTCGGCTTGTCAAGGTATGCAGCGGATGTACGGAATGATGCTGAAAGGTACCGTAGGCAGTACCTGGATGGGTTGGATGGAGGTATATCGATGATAGTAGATACCCCAGTAGTTACCGAGCTTCAGACTTTGATGGATCATGCAGAGCAGGTAGAGATGCATGGTAAGAGGAGGAGAATGCAAATGACAGAGAGAAATATTAAGCAGAGAGAGGATCCGAACAGGCAGATAGTGAGGTCAAGGGGAGGTTCGTCGGCTGCTAGACCACCTCCTGGGCAGATTATGGCACCTAGACCACCTCCCAGACAAATAGCAACACCTGGATTCAGACCGGGTTTTGTTCCAATGTGGTGCCATATATGCAACCAGGCTCATTATGAAAAAGATTGCAGACGTCTCAACCGTACATGCTTTACTTGTGGCAGCGGAGATCATTGGGCGAGAGAGTGCCCGAACGCTACATGGGGATTTCAGAGGGACAGTGGTGCTGGAGGACCTGCAGGACGTGGGCAGGGTGGATCACCATCCCGTGGTCGAGGTGTTCCTCAGTTCAGCGGAGGCAGGACTGGAGGACGAGTGTCTGCACATGCGCTTGGGGTGTCGGAGGTTGCACAGGACGTGACAGAGACTCTAGGTGAGGGTGATGACATGGTACCTCCTGATTCTCAGGCTGATGTGATGACAGGTATACTTTCTATCTCGGATCATAGTGCTTATTGTTTGATAGATACCGGGTGTAGCCATTCTATTGTATCGAAGGCATTGGTAGAGAAATGTCATTGGTCAACTGAGACTGGTAACCAAGTCCTTAGTGTTCAAACCCCTTTCGGTTCTACTGACCGAGCAATCACGATATGCCGAAACCGACGAGTCAGAGTTGATGGAAGAGATCTCGAGATAGACATGTTAGTTATGGATATTACCGGATATGATGTTCTATTAGGGATGGATTGGTTAACACGGCATGCAGCGACAATCGATTGCCCGCATCGCATGATCCATTTTGCATCTTCAAGAGGTATGTCATGCATGCTCAGATGTAGAAAGATTGGAGACTTAATGCCTTGTATTTCAGCTGTGGAAGTTAGGCATTTGATTGATTCCGGGTGCAGCGCATATCTGGCGGCGATAGTTTACACTACTACGGAAGTTCCCGAGATTTATACTATCCCGGTGGTTTCAGAATTCACGGATGTGTTCCCGGACGAGATAGTTGGACTACCACCCGAACGAGAAGTAGAATTTGGTATAGAATTGATACCAGGCACGACACCAATTTCTAAGACTCCATATCGCATGGCTCCTGCGGAATTGAAAGAACTCAAGGCACAATTAGAAGAAATGCTGGAAAGCGGGTTCATTAGACCAAGCACGTCTCCATGGGGTGCTCCCGTGTTGTTTGTGAAGAAGAAAGATGGAACCTTGCGGTTATGTATCGACTATCGCGAATTGAACAAGGTAACAGTCAAAAATAGATACCCGTTACCTCGCATTGATGATTTGTTTGACCAGTTGCAAGGATCTTCTATTTACTCCAAAATAGATTTGAGAACGGGGTACCATCAGCTAAGAATACGTCCGAGTGATGTAGACAAGACGGCCTTCCGTACACGCTACGGGCATTATGAGTACTTGGTCATGCCGTTTGGGCTAACAAATGCCCCGGCCGCCTTTATGGATCTTATGCACCGAGTGTTCCATGATCTATTGGATTCTACAGTGGTGGTTTTTATAGATGACATATTGGTGTATTCGCGGTCACGAGAGGAACATGAGATACATTTACGAATAGTGTTGCAGAGATTACGAGAGCATCAACTGTTCGCAAAATTTTCCAAGTGCGAGTTTTGGCTTGATAAAGTGACATTTCTAGGTCACGTGATTTCAGGAGAAGGGTTGGCGGTGGATTCAGAAAAGATTCGGGCTGTGACCGAATGGAAGAGACCGGAGACAGTTACGGAGATTCGTAGTTTTCTGGGTCTAGCTGGGTATTACCGACGATTTGTACTCGGGTTCTCACAGTTGGCTAGTCCTCTCACGAAGCTGTTGCATAAGGGTGTGAAGTTTGGTGGGGCGCCGCTCAAGATCAGAGTTTCCAAGAATTGAAGAGTCGATTGGTATCTGCACCGATTCTTGCAATGCCAATTACTGACAAGGATTATACCGTCTATACCGATGCATCTCGATCGGGTTTGGGATGTGTATTGATGCAAGATGAACACGTTATTGCATATGCATCTCGACAGTTACGGCCGCATGAACAGAATTATCCGACACATAATTTGGAGTTAGCAGCAGTGATTTTCGCATTGAAGATTTGGCGACACTATTTGTATGGAGCCAGATGCCGTGTCTACACGGATCACCAAAGTTTAAAGTATATTTTTACTCAAAGAGAGTTGAACTTGAGACAGAGAAGATGGTTGGAATTGATGAAGGACTATGATCTGGACATTCAGTATCACGCAGGAAAGGCGAATGTGGTAGCAGATGCGCTAAGCAGGAAGAGTCAGATAAATCTGGCATCTATTATTACAAGTGAGACACATCTTCTAGAGGAAATGCGAAGGATGAATTTATACGTGGGTGCATCCCGCGAGTTCGCGTTAGAAACGTCATCTCGTTGGAGTGGAGATAGAGCTAGTGCGGGTACATCCGCATTTGCATCTATTATTATGGCTGCGGTTGAGGTACGACCAGAATTACATGAGCGTATTCGAGTAGCACAACAGGAGGACCCTAAATATCAGCAGTTTCGAAAACATTCTGAATCTGGTGAAGACTCACATTTTCGACTCTATGAAGATGGTATCCTACGATTCCATGACCGTATATGCATTCCTAATGACTCGGAGTTAAAGAAGTTGATCCTATCCGAGGCACATGACTCGGGATATACCATTCATCCCGGTGAAGTCAAGATGTATCAAGATTTGAAGAGACACTTGTGGTGGCCAAAGATGAAGAGAAATATTCAGAGCTACGTCGAGAAATGCCAAGTTTGTCAGCAAGTCAAAGCCGATAGACGAAAGAGATACCCGCATATAAGTTTGAATCGATTACCATGGATTTCGTGTCCGGTTTCCCGAGGACTGTCGGACGATACGACTCCATTTGGGTTATAGTGGATAGACTGACCAAAATTGCACACTTCATTCCACTACGGACTGATACAACCGGAAAAGAATTGGTTGATTTGTTCTTGCAATATCAATTTAAATACCATGGTTGCTCACGAAATATCATCTCTGACCGAGATACTCGTTTTACCTCGCATTTTTGGGGAAGTTTTCAAGAGTCCATGGGTACAAAGTTAAGATTCAGTACCGCACATCATCCGCAAATAGATGGCCAATCCGAGCGCACGATACAAACGTTGGAAGATATGCTTCGATCCTGTGCCCTAAGTTTCCGAGGCTCTTGGATCGATCACTTGTACTTGGTAGAGTTCGCATACAATAATAGCTACCATTCGAGTATCGGAATGTCACCACAAGAGGCACTTACGGGACAGCAGTGTCGCACTCCGTTATGGTAGGGACCCGCAAGTACGTACTCACCTACCGGACCCCAGATGATACAAGAAGTGGCTGAAAAGACAAAGGTTGTTTTGAGTCGGCTTAAATCAGCTCAAGAGCGACAAAAGAAGTACGCCGATGTTCATCGAAGACCGTTGGAATTTCAAGAAGGAGATCACGTGTGGCTTCGAGTTTCCCCTGTTAGGGGTGTGCATCGATTTGGTGTTTCGGGTAAGTTGACTCCCCGGTATATTGGACCATTTCAGATCACGCAACGAGTTGGACCTGTGGCATACGAGCTTTCATTACCTCCCGCGTTGGACCGAGTTCATCCGGTATTTCACGTGTCACAATTACGCCGGTATGTGCGAGATCCATCTCATTGTATTGATCACTCCGACTTGCACGTCCGAGATGACTTATTCTATCAAGAAGAACCGATGCGGATATTGGACCGAAAAGAACAACGACTTCGAAGCAAAGTGATCAAGCTTGTTCTTATACAATGGGGACGCCACTCGGATAAAGAAGCGACGTGGGAACTTGAGGCAAGTACACGTGAGAAGTACCCAGAACTGTTCGACACTTCAGGTATGCAATTCAGTTCAGAGGACTGAACTTTATTTTAAGGGGGGAGAAATGTTACGTTAAAAAAAAAAAAAAAAAAAAAAAATTTGTGCTGCTGGACCCTAAAACGTCCCAGACGTTTTCAAAATTGAAACTCGATTTTCCAATTCCTGCGAGTTTAGTTAGGTCGTTCCCAACGATTATAAAACGTTCCCAACGTTTTAAAACGTTTCAAAACGATTGGCTCTGTAAAAATTTGATCAAAAAATAGGATTTCTAAATCTTAGAATTTAATTAAAACGTTACAACGTTTTCGAAAACGTCCAAAACGTTTTATGGTATTTCCTGAACGATCAGGGTCTATTTTGCAAAATTCTCTCTCTCTCCCTTCATTTCTCCCTGTGTGGTCCGATCCCCTTGTGCTTGTGTGTGTGTGTCCGCCAAAACAAAGAGAAAAGAGAGGGATCTTCCTTCTCCCTCCAAAAATCCATTAAAAGCTTTGAGAAATTAAAGGAAGAAGTGGAAAATCTTATTATTTCTCTCTCTAGTGCTCCATTGGTATTTCCCTTTTCTCTCCTCTATTCTCAAAATTTCGAATTTTTCTCCATTGTTAGGGTTTTGTCCTAAATCCAAAATTTGTGTATAAATTGGGAGTAATCCCTCCCCATTAAACTTCTATATTGTTCATTTGGCAATTTATTTCCCAATTTGTGCTAAATCTCGATTTTCTATCTAGGGTTTGGTTCAAACCCGAAAATTGAGAAGAATTGTGATTAATCTAGTTTAATCCAACCAATAGAGGTGTTAATTGGTGTAGGCTTGGTTGAGCAAGATTTTGCGGGACCTTTCGAGACGTCCGAACCATAAGTGCGAGATACGCTCTTCGTAATCAGGTGCGGGGTTCTTGGACTTGTTTGATGTTTTATTTTCAGAAATTGAATTCTCTTTCGATTGTCATGTTGGATTATTTGATTGTTGCATAAATTGAATTGTTTGATTCATGTGCATGACCCAATTCATTTAAAACTGAATTGTTGTGATATGGTTGATTTGCATATTCGTATGGTTGTCATTTCGATTGTTATCTTATGATCTGATTTTGGTTGAAAGTAACCACAAATTTGTGGTTGTGAAATGATATGTGGATTGTGGTTATACATATTTTATATGTATATGGCTCGGTGGCATTATCCGTAGTGGTAATGCAAGGTTTATGGCTCGGTGGCATTATCCGTAGTGGTAATGTAACGTCTATGGCTCGGTGGCATTATCCGTAGTGGTAATGTGTTTGGATGGTCAATTGAATATTACGACATTAAGAATGATTTCCAATGAATTTTCATTATATGACTCTGAACCATACTTTAGTAACTGGTTAAGCCAAAGCACTACAGATGGGTGTCTGATAAAGGGTCCAGCTCGGTGGAACATCTGTAGGTGTCTGTAACCCTACAGATGAGTGTTTGATAAAGGGTCCAGCTCGAAAGAACATCTGTAAGTGCTACCAGCTCTAGAAAATAAATAGGGTAAGCCAATATGCATTTCATTCGAATTTCATCTTGAAAAACTCCGTGAGTTGTGTTTCATTTGATTATTGTTGTGGAGCATATGCATACCTTTATATATTGATATAGAACTGTTAAAATGCTATTGTATGGATTTTATTTTTGAAAATGGATTCTGATTGCAAATCCAATAACCTGGTTGTGGCAAATTCGCACTGAGAATTTATTCTCACCCCCCTCCCTTTGGGATCTTTTTACAGGTTACGGTATGGCCGGTTCTGGAGAGGCACACGAGTAGTAGGCCTTTGGTATATGTTACCATACTACCTTAGTACCTGTTTTGTTATTTGACTAGAGATATACTTAGGTTTTTGTTGTATAGATCTCTATGTCATACCTTATGGATAGTATCCGTATGAGATACATTTTGTATATTCTACTGTTACCAGACTTTTGTACCTGGATTATGTATATAAACTTGTTTTATATTCTTTTATTGTGCTATGATGAGTTATATCGTAATTGCCTTGTAAGCATACATGGAGTTGTATGCTTACGGCGGGGTTCTGTCACTACTAATGGCCGCGGGGTGTGACAGAATGCGTGCCACACATATATCTCAAAGTTTGAAAACGGGTTGAAAAAAGGGTCCGCATCGGCATTCTGCAGCCCGCTGAAATGGGTCCGCAGAATGCCGGTGTGGCTTTGCTAGAATTCGAAATCCCACCAAACGATGGTTATTTGGTTTATTTTTTTTTTAAATGTTATAAATAAAAATTTCGGTCACTAAGTCAGTTGGTTTTTGCAAGTCATATGGTGAGATTTTACTGGTTAAATGCTTGTAAGAGCATCTTTATCGACTTGCAAATAGAATTGCAAATGCAGACATGGCTCCGACGTGGTAATTTCACTCCCTTTTTGAGCGATGCAGACGGACTTGAAAATTTGAAAATATGAAAGCTTTCGTAAAATGAAAGCTTTCATTTTGCTGATATCGCTGACGCTGATATTGCTGAAATCAAATTTGCGAGACTTCGTCGCGCCGTCTCCATCGATCAAGCTGAAGGCTCTTTTCTCCCCCCTTCTCTTTGCCTGTTCCCGTTCCTCTGCTATCACCTTCAAAACCTCTCCGTCGCTACCTCTTCAAAACCTCTCCGTTGCGAGACAGAGGAGGAGCTCCACCGTGAGATCGACCACCTCCAAACACATTAGGTAATTATCAGTAGTTTAAGCAGCCCTTTATGACAAAACCAATGCGATTGAGATTTGAGAGAATGGGAGAAGAGACGGAGAAAGAAGAGAAGAAGAGAAAGGCATCTCTGGCGTCAATTCCCGCCTTTAATTCCAAATCCAAGGTCACTCAGTCCCAAATAAACAACTTCAAGGTCCATCTCTCTTTCTATCTCCCCTTCCCTGTAGTAATTCTAATGGTACAATTTTTTGCATTCTATTTTGGATCACTGTTCGGGCTTACGGTACCTATCTCAGATCAAACCATCTTACAAGCTAAGACTGGTACAGTGGGATATCTGTCTGGATCGACCAGAAAATGGGAATGTCAAAATAATTCACACAGAAGATTTTGAACAATCTGGAAAATGGGAATGTTAATATCTCTTAGACAATAATGGATTTTTGAAAGGATAAAGAATTTTTGGCTATTGACACCAATGGAGTTTTTGTTAATGATAGTTTATGTTAAGAATAAAAAAGCCCAACAAAGGCCATTTTCCTGCCAGTGCTTGTACATACTGTACCAGAACCTGAATGCTTAATTAAGAACCTTTACATCTCAAATTACCAAATGAGGCAGTCCTTCCTGTAACAGTACTGGCATGCATCAAGGAAGATATGGTCTTTCATGCCTTGCTAAACTTGACATTAATTCCTGGCAGGAATTGAATCAGAAGCTGTTGCAGATTAAAGAGAGACAACCAAAAAATAAATATAAAAGGTGATACCTTGTCTCATCCCTTTCGTTTTTTATGTTATATTTATTTTACTGTCTACAATAACAGCTTTTTAATAGGAGGTAATGAGCCAATCGAGTAAAGGTTTAGGTCAGACCTATTTGGGTTCAGGCCTATGTGACCTATTTGGGTCATGTGGGTCTGATGTTTTGGGTCTCTCGTCATTTGGTTCTGGTCATACTGGTTCAAGTGACCGCATTATTGTTTTACCTGGTCAATTGGGTTAAGATTTTGAACTGCTATCTTTTACATATAGGCAACTCAAATACACGCAAGAGGCCATGCGTAGAGCTCGAACCCAAAGCTAACAAGGATGCTTCTGTGACTACTAAATGCACAGAGCCAAAGAGACCTCAAATTTTTGAACCAGCTCAAGTGGTAAAACGTTGGCAACTTTGTCAATCTGTATTTCTGTTTTGTTTTCATGTACTATCTATGATCTCAGAATTATCATTTAGATTTGCTATGATTGTAAGATTTTTGTGTATGTGTGTGCTGTTTTTAGGAGGAACCAGAACATGTGGGTTTTTTTTTTTAAATAGAATTACTTTAAATCAATTTAACGGAACAAGCCTTTGCTGGACCGATTTTCGAAAACTAGCCTCCACCGATCCTAGGGACCGGTGGAGCAAAAAAAACCCAAGCTACACCGGTCCTAGGGACCGGTGGAGCATGTTTTGCACCAGCCACAGCATACTACACGTAATACTACACGAAAAAGCCCTGCACCGATCCTGTGGATCGGTGGAGCTTCAAAAATGCCTCCACCGGTCCTGTGGATCGGTGTAGGTAGGTTTAGGGTTAAAACGAGGCAGCCGCACCATTCTTCTCCTATCTTCTTCTCTTCCCAGCCTCCATTCTTCTCTCTTCTCTCTTCTTTCTTTTATTATTTCGTTTTTCTCAAATTCAATAGAGGGGTTGCCATATGAACAGATCGCCACCACCATTGTACTCAGCATCATCTTCTGATTATTATTGTGAGTTTTTTTTTACTCGTATGTTTATATTTAGTGTTGTAAAATTGAAAAATATTTGGAGTTAATTTGGTGTTTGAATTTTGTTCAGCAAAATGTCACTGCTATTGATCAATGTGTATTATGGTGGTAACCTCCAAAGCACTTCAACCGGTGTTGGTTATGACATAGGGGCTGCATTTACCTTTACCGTATCTGATTCTACCAGTTTTGCTATTATAAGACGGCAAATATACGTTGGACTTGAATTGCTTCCAAGTCGAGTCAAATTGACAATCAGGGTACGTATGAACATAGCACAACCCGGATCGTACCATTTCTCACTATTTCGGATAGAAAATGAGGAAACTTGGGATGTCATTAAACAAACTGAAGCTCAAGTGGCTGGATTTAATGTTATAGAATTGGTAGCTGAGGCACACCAGGGTAGAAACCAAATCGGTTATGATCCGTGTCCAGATAGTTTGCCTGGAGGTAGTAACACACCGTCGGTTCAGACCGGCTTTCATTCTGACTCGGGCAGTGTACCTGTACCCACCTACACACCTCCGGTTCAGGCTGGTGATGACCCTTGTGAGCAATCAGATCAAGACACAGAATCTGATACAAGTTCTTTTGATGATGACGATTCGGCTGAAGCATGGGACGCAGATATGGACGAATATGAGGCTGAAATGAACGCCCGAGAAATATTGAAGGATTGGCACGAGTTGATCCCATTCCTCAATCGAGGACTTAAGCATCCATGTTCATCATTCAACGATGAATTGCCAATGCCATACAAGGATCGTGCATTTTTTGCGAACCCCCCTAGGTTAGATGAAAAATTTGCTGAAGGTCAAATGTTTGAATACAAAGCCAAACTAAAATCAGAACTTGCTGATTTTCACCTACCCCGAAACACAGAGTTAGTCGTGCTAAACAGCAGCAAAACTAAGTATAGAGTTAAATGTAAATCTTCTAAATGCCAATGGAAATTGTATGCAATTGTAGTACCAACAGGTGCATGGACAATTTCCACCAATCCGTTTATCCACACATGTTTTGGAAGTGCTGAAAGGTTGGATAGTCATCAAATGACTGCCAGAGTAATTGCTGATATTATTAAACCGGCTTTGAAAGATGATCTGGAGTTAAGCATTAAAGCGGTCAAGCATATGGTTAAAGTTAAATTTGGGTCAGTAGTGCCCTCGTATAACAAGTTGTGGAGAGGTAGGGAACTTGCAATTGCTGACTTGTTTGGGAGCTGGGAGAAGTTATCTCTATACGTGGCTGTACCACCTGTAAAAAAAAATATAAATTTTAAAAAACAATTATAAATCTATTGAAGTTATCTCGAATTATAAATCTTTTTACCTAAGTGAGGGTTCTCTGGCCACAAATGAAAAGTGGTCCACTTCACACCGAAAGCATTCCTCGTATCCTCATCGGCACCACGTGACAACTCGTATCCTTATCGGCACCACCCCCGCGTGGCAAGCACGTGACAACTCTCGATAGGGATGTGCAAGTACAGCACCTCCCCAATTGTATTCTCGTGGAGTCTCTAGATCAGTGATGAATTGCAAGTACATCGCAGGGACTCCATCCGCACTTGAATCTGGAAACATAACCGACCCGAATAAATCCATACAAAAACCTCGAGTGTACCGTGCAACTATCTCATCATTGTGTCAATCTTCTAAGGGTAAACTAAATTGCGCCCGCAACCATTTTAGTCTAAGCGCATAAGCAGAGATGGACAATCGTTCTTTCGATGTGTTAGGATTATAAATCCTATATTTATATGGCATTGTCTGATGGAGGTGATTGTAAAAAATAGCCGGATCAGCCCCTAAATCAAACTCTAAGTATGGGTCCCAATCAGTATCGCTGGTGCCAGTAATCGCGTCACCTGCAAATTAAAAGAATTATACAATTAACAATTTATTTTTTATAAATAGGTAATTAAATTAACCGATAAACAACTTCTGATTATTAATTACCCTTAGACGATAAGCCCCATAGACATGCAACATCTTCCAACGTCACTGTCACTGTCACCTCACCGACAGGTAGATGAAATGTATTGGTCTCCGGCCTCCACCTCTCAACCAGAGCAGTAATCAAATGCGGATCAATCTTACAATCATTAAGGCGAGCAATTTGATACAACCCTAACCTCTTCAGAGCACCGTCCATCCGACCGTTGTAAGCAATACTAGTCTGATGTGAATGTACCTGCAATGAAGAGGTAGGCTGCCAAAAAAAATTAAAACATTATAAACCCTTCAAATACTTCATATAATATTTATTTGCAACAAATAATTAATAAATATAATCAAAATTACCATATCACGAACTTGCCATGCCCTGTGGTTCTGTGGTGCTAATTTCAACAACTCTGGATAATCCGGATTATCCATTGACTCTGTTAGAAAATTTGATAAACAAATATTTTTGCAACTGATGAGAGTCATCACACATAAATATATAAACAAATATTTTTTCAAGCATATGGCTACAATAATGAAAATTGAACTATATGTAAACAACATATCATCTAATTTTGATTTTAAAAATAAACTTCATGAACACTTAATTACACAAAATTATACTACATATTACTAATTTTACACATTTATAATTTTATCTAATTTTAAACTTCATGAGAGTCATCACACATTTATCTAATTTTACAAAAATTATAATACATATTACTAAAAAGTTACATTATACTACATGAACACTTAATTACACAAAATTATACTACATATATACTAAATTACACTAAATTAACATCAAATAAACTCTAAATTAACACTACAGTAGCACTACATTACACTAAATTAACATCAAATGAACTCTAAATTACACTACATTACCACTAAATTACTAAATATACTCCAAATTAACACTAAATTACACCAAATACTAATTTAATACTACATTTCACAAAAACAATCTAAATATACTAAACAAACTAAATTAAATTAGTTATTCATTTTAATTCGGCTAAAATAAAAAATTATAAAAAGAGGGATATTTACCTCGTCAAAATCGTAGATCCGAAGAGTTTCTAACTCTCTTAGACGATCTAGAAATTTTAAAACAATTGGATGGAGAAATGGTTGAGTAAATTGAGAGGATAAAAGAAAAAAAAAACAAAAAACAAAAAGAGTTCGGAGAGGAAACGAAGAAGGAGAAGAAAGGGAGAGACAGAGATGGAACCCCTCTCGGGCAGAAATTCGGAAATCAAGCTCCACCGGTCCTAGGGATCGGTGGAGGTATAGATGAGGATTTTCTGTGGCGAGTGTATCCGCTGGTGCAAAACATGCTCCACCGGTCTCTAGGACCGGTGTAGCTTGGGTTTTTTTTGCTCCACCGGTCCCTAGGATCGGTGGAGGCTAGTTTTCGAAATTCCGCCCAGCCAAGACTTGTTCCGTTAAATTGATTAAAAGTAATTCTATTTAAAAAAAAAACCGAACATGTGCCACAGAAGTACAAAAGGAAGCTACATTGGGGGTATATTTTATTCAGATAATTAAAATAATTTATAATACATGTTTTTAATCTCTCCTGTAATATGAAGATTTTAATGCATCTATAAAATAGAAGGACGGCTTTATTAGTATGTGCTTGTAGCTTAATTTTGAGTTGTTGTACTGGTGGTCAGATCCTGACGGGAACAGATTAGGTAATTGTCAGTAGCCAGGATTACCAATCTCCAAAACTCTAAAATTAATATACTTGAGTCCAAGTATTGTGAGTACTAAAACTGTAAACTATTTTGGGTGGGAATCCTACAAAAAATTGCAAGTGTAGAGAATTATATAATATGATACATAATATTGCTAATGGCATATTTGGCAGGCTTGATACCAAGGAAAGATGGGAGAGGAAGTCAAATATGTGATGGATAAAATGTTGTCAGAAACAACTTTTGTTCTACATTAGGCTCAATCCAGTTGCTCCTTTTTTGAAGTTTTGAATGCTTCATCCTACTCATCTTTACTCTGATTTTGGTTTTAAATTGTTAAAAAAACTGAGTCTTGGCGCACTGCTGTTGTATACTGCAAATTATGTTTTAGGATATTGCAGTTCTCTAAGAGCACTTATTATTGAATTGTGCAATCAAGTATATGATAACATTTGGAGAAAGTGCTAATTTTGATGATTTTACAATTTGAAATGAGGTCCAATTTAATTAAATAGGACCAATAGATGCACACAATGTGCTTGTAGATGCATTTTCAATGACATATATTGTACATAAATTGATGTATCTTGTACGTAAACTGTGCAAGTAATTAATAAGATTTTGTTATAAATGGTAGTTACGGTTACCGTATAATTTTGGTTGCTATATGCTGATTGTATTAGTTGAATTAGGAGCCTTTTTGTATGAATGGTGCTGGTACTGGTGGTTTTGTACCAGTAGCCAAGAACATTGGTTTTTCATGCTAATGAGAAATTGGTGTGATTGATGCCCACTTTATTTCAAAAAAGATGTTTGAAGTGTAGCCGATGCCCATTTTTTGTATGAATGGTGCAGGTAGCATGTTACTTTATTTAAAATTTGTTAGAAAAAAAAAGAGAGGAGACAGGAGAGAGAGAGGTCATCGTGAAGAGAGAGAGAGAGAGGGAGGGAGAGAGAGAATTGTTCATTGAAGTGGTCAGCGGATGCAGGCTGCCATGTAATTTTTCTAACAAATTTAGTGTTGAACGGAGAAAGGAGAGTACAGGAACGAACACTTACGGAGAAGAAAGAAAGAGGTCAACCCCAAAATAAAGAAGAAGATATTGCTGATGTGGCGGTCAAAATAAAATTAGATTCAATTTCATGGACGTAGAGCAGTTGAAATTAAAATAATTGAAATTGCAATTTTGTTTTTTGCAATTGCAAATGCTTTCACCAATGAAGATGCTCTAACGGTAGAGAGCAATACTTGTGGGCGTTACAACGATTGATGCATTAAGGCAGAAAGAAACTCTTGCCTGCCGAGGGCGGGCATTGAAATGAAACCTTGAGATTAATGAATCATGACTTGATGATGCTTTTGCTTTCTCTTATTGGTCATTGTCACTAAAATCTTTCAGCTTATTTGATTGGGCTAGAGTTGTCTTCTCTTTGATTGTTCTGTGGACCTGGTGTTTCCCGACTATTATGTGGACCGTTTCATTAAAACGGGCCTGGCTCAGGCCTCCGCAGAATTTATATCACTTAAGGTAGCTCACCCGTTTGAGTTTGAATTCGGCCTGTTCATTAAATATTGCCACGAATTTTAAAACATCTTGTGATTTTGGTCGAACGGCCCAATAACTCACCGTTTTCGTTACTTGAGAGGATATGGACTCGGCCCACCTCAGGCTTTAATGCTTTATGATTTGTATATGATTTTAGAATGATTAGATCTATTTTACTAAAACGATTTGACGGAGCAATTTGTACAGATGAACATGTACCTGGTTAAAAATACAATTGTTTGGGAAGAATTTTCCAAAATAAGTTGCTAAATAAATTATCTCATTTTTTTATGATCTTTTTGTAAAGAGAAGGTTTCATCCCCAGTTTCCATTTCTCAGATTTTTCCTGAACGATCCGAGTCCATCTTCTAACGCGTTTTTAATGGTCCTCCCAAACTGCTTTACTTAACCTTTCCCATATCTCTCTCCGTTTTTAAATTTAAGATCTCTCTCCCTCGTTCTCTTTTCTTCCCCTGGCGCCGCCCCAGCCGTTGCTCTGACCATGGCTCTTGAGACCTCTCCAATTGCTTCTCCCCCGCACCTCCATCCACTTCAACACCAACAGAGGTTCCTGACCATCCCTGAGTCGAGCGCCAGTGCAAGCTTCTTTGCTACTGAATCGCCTCCGCTGCAGCTCTTTAGGGTTGAGGGTTGAGGGTTTAAAGTTTACTTGAACTTAAAATTCTATAAAAATGAAAGTTAGTAAAAGGAGGGAACAAAAATGTAAATAAAAGATAGAACATCATTGAAAAATTGTCTAACATTGGTTTGGTGAATTTTGGCAGATCCATCCCACCATGCCCCCAGAAGACACATCCCCTCCTGTAAGCCAAGAGAACGGATTAGGTCCGATGTCCATTGGACCTATTTTTAGGTTCAACGAGCATGATGACCGCCGATCTAATTTAAGATTTCTGCGCACGAAAATTGAAACAGACACACACGAAGTTTAAAGCATTCAGCACGAATCTTAAAGCAAATTGACGGTGATTAAACCCATCGAACCAAAGTAGGTCCAATGCCCATCGGATCTACTCTCAAGTGGTAAGCCAAAGGTCATCCATTCCTGGTCAAACAAAATAATATAATAAGAGCGTTGATAAACAAAGAAATTAATTTATACATATATAATTATATATACACTTTTCTTTCTCTCTAATGGCATGCTAAATGATCCCATACTGAAGATGCTATGTTTTTTTATATTATTTTGCATTAATGTGACTCAAAATTTCTTCCCATAAAATCGATTTTGATCTATTACAAAATATAAAGATTTAAACAATATATAGCAAATTAATAATATATGTGATTAAATTTTAACTATTATTATGTAAGTTGTAACGTCTAATTTAATATTCAACAAATATAACATTATTTAAAATGAAATTAGTTGTATTGATAATTAAATGTTGTTGATAACATTGACAACCAATATTTCAATGATTATTTTTTAATGGTTCAAGTCAATGAATATTAAAACAAAATGTTCTCCATAATTAGGTAGGTTGTGTATTTCATTTAATTTAAAAACCATTGATCATCTATCAAGTGACTATCAATTTTTATACTATTTTTGAAAATATTAGTGGTATGGATCTAGTCTACCTTATTGTGCGGATTGGATTCTTAACAAAACAAGTCTAATATATGTAAACATTAAAATCTTATATATTATCTCTGTGCACACACATATCATGTATATATGTTTCATTTTTCTATAAAAAATCAAGAGAATAAAATACCAGATTTACAAATAATCTTATTTCAATAAGAAAACAGACCGGGTTCAAACTAGAAAACAAGTAAATAATATTCTTAGTGTCCTCTCTTGAACTCGCAGACTTGATTAAAATGAAGCTCTATTTCGTCTTAGTTGAAATTTAACCTTTTAGTGTCCTCTCTTGAAAATTATGCCGTATCGCTGCCTACTAATCGTGATTACGTTTTTTTTTTTTTTGGTTTCATTTCGTAATTAAGGAGAAGAAGGAAATGTGAAGGTAAAAAATTAAGAGATAAGTTTCAGAATGTGTTATGGTATCTCATGAGAGGTGAGTACAATATATTTTAGGAGATTCGGGTTTGGCCACTAAATATATTAATTTTAAAATTTGAATTCTGTCTACAAAGACATAATTCTTGTAAAATTAGGTTTAAGATTGAAGTATATCACTAGCTGTCGATAGAAATGGTTGTGACACATTTTACTTTGTTAAGTGAAGCATCATGTACAACTGGAAATCACATTATTTAATTCTGATTTCAATGTGAATGCATGATATATACCCATCTTAAAATGTGCTAGTTGAGAATAGAAAATTATTAATTGACAGTTTCTCGAGGGTTGAATAACAGAACTGCAAGAAGACTTTGTAGTTATCCAAGAGATTCCTCATCAGTGAGAGCACACAATGTGGATCATGTCCCCTTGATTAGGCCTCTTCTGTCAACGGAAATGGCCTATTGGGTAATGAAGGGCACATGCATGATCCTCTTCTCTCTCTATTGCTCTCTCTGTCTAACACGTGCTTCACATGAAATGATGCATTATCCCGTAGCATTTCTGCATTTCCGTTAACTAGGGGTGGCAAAGAGCTACTAAAGAGTGAGCTGGGTCAAACTCGTAATCAGCTTGTTTGTGGACCAAATTGAGCGAGCGTGTTTGGATTTTGGATCCCTAGCTGAAATTGTCGCTCAAGATTGACTCGTGACTTGTCCGAGCAAGCCGAGCTAGCTCGTTACCAGCTTGATAGATTCATAAATTTTGTATATTCCTTTCCTGCTATATCTTAAATTTTCATAGCACATCTTATCAATTATGGCTAAAATAAAATGACATTTATATAACAAGAGATGAGCTATGGTGAGACGTGGAGTAAAACAAGTTTGTACTCCATGTCATATTTTCATTTTGAAAATTCAAACAACTGATCTGAACCGTTCAACATGTTCTTGTCACAAAGTTAGAAAAGAATAAATTAAGAACACACAACTCCCATGAAAACTCCCTTCCCACCCTAGTTTTATTTCATTGGTAACAATCTTTTTTACAATAGAAAATATTTTTCTGATAATCTCTAGAAGAAGAAGAGACCTCACAATATATGCTGCTGCCTTGAATGAAAAACAGCAAGCAATAAATAAAAATAACTTTCCTATTCTCTCTTACACAAGAAACAGAAATAAATACAAATAAAATAACTTTCCCTAAAGCACAAGATTTCTTTAGCAAATTATTTGTTGCCAAGTTCAGCACACGCCAACAGTTCTCTATATTGAAATGTGCTTGGAAACCAAATTTTATATTTTTTGAAATTTTTTTACTATTTATTAAGCCACTTGAAAATCACTGATCCACTGTAAACAGTAAAAAACAGTAAAATTTTCTGGACCACCGGATCAGCGATTTTCAAAGTGGCTTAATAAATAGTAAAAAAATTCCAAAAAAATGTAAAATTTGGTCTCCAAGCACATTTCAATATAGAGAATATGTTGAACTGTTCGGATCAGTTGTTTGAATTTTTAAAATGGAAATATAGTGCCATGGAGTACAAACTTGTTTTACTCCACGTCTCACCATAGCTCAATTCTATATAACAAATTATTGTGTAATAATGTTAATTCAAGTGCAACTAAGAAAATCAACTACCATAAATTAAGTTTGCAGATAAATTTATGCACATCAAAATATCAAATCCCCAAATTCATAGGTCACTAAATAAATTCATGCATAATAAATCAAACAAGTTCATATAAATTAACTTAGTTGCTTATAATTAATTCACACAGTCCCTACAAAATTACCAATCAACTTAAGCACAGTCCAAAGTGTACGATAATACTGGCTATAACATCCATAGACCATAGTATCCTCTAGTCTGAAGTGAACGGATCCGAGTAAACTATTAAACTATGTATATTCAATAGCTCGTTAATGAACGAGATGGCTCGTGCCGAGCCAAACCTAACTCAAACTTGTTAAATTTGGCTCGAATCTGTGGCGAGCGGGCTCGTTTTAGCTTGGTCCACTAACGAACGGATAGTTACATATCGAGTCACAAACTGATACCAAGCGGGCCACGAACCACAGGCTTTTTTTGCCAGTCCTAAACAGAAGAGATGCGTCCCTTCAAATTTTTTTCTATACATTAAATTGAATTGGGTAATTATACACGTCTATATTACTTTGCTTTCGGGACCCCAAAATTTATTCTCATAAAAACAATTTTGGTAGGCGTCTCTTCAAGGTTTCTTTCAATAATTAAATTGATCAACTACGTTACTACATTTTTATATTATTTTGCTTAAATGACACAATTTCCCACAAAACGAATTCGTTAGTACGTTTTCATATATATAATATCGAAGATTTAAATAACATATATAGAGCGAATTCTAATTTGTGAAATCCAAATATTACTACAGAATTACATTTTCACTATTATTTATAATTAAGTTGTAAAATCCAAATATTCAACAAAATATAACAGAAGTTAAGAATAAAGTAAGCCATATTGATAACAAAATTGATTTGATAATAAAGACAACCAATTCAGCAATGATCTTCAAAATAAAATGTTCTTCCTATTAATTTAGTTAAATTGTGTATAAAAAATTTCATTTAAAAGCCACTGATCGTCATTCAAGTAACATAAAAATAAAGCTCCACTTTTAGTCTAATTTGAAATTTAAACATTGAAGTGTCCTCTCTAGAAATTAGGCTCGTATTATATTAAGTGATGACAGATCATGAGCAAACGACGACGGGAAATTGGGAATCGAGACAAATATTAGTCAAAGAAACACCACTTTATTTTAATTAATAAAAGGTGTTTGGTCTAACAAAAAAGGTTAAAATATTTCGGAGTTATAAAACTGAAGAGGGGACCTTGCATATTTTACAACAATTTTGTGGCATCTGTTAGAATTCAAACTGGAGGACAGGATTAGTGGTCTAAACGAAGACTGAAACGCCCACTTCATTATAAGTGAATACGTATCCTCTGCATTAACGCACCGTTTGAGTTAATTTATGAACCGTATGATCGGAATTCGGACCAATCCTGTCCACTCCTATAACGCACGTGCACTTTAATATTAGTGCGGATCTCAATAGGACGGTTCAGATCTTAACTCAAAATTTGAGTTAATGCAGAGGATACGAATTCATTATAAGTTGGGTTGCTATTCTTTTTCTCAGCTCTTACCTGTGTCATAAATTCATTATAACTTGAACCCTGCCTCTCTGTCCTTCCTCGACACAATATTATAATCTCACACCAACCACCACTTCCTCTCTAGCAACCCCCTGATTGATCTATCCCTAATTTCTCCACCATCCCTCACTTGCCCACACTCTCTCTCTTCTCCTACCAAGTTGAACACCAGATCAAATCTTCTATCCTCAACCTGAAAGAGCAACCGTGCCGGGTGAGTGTCATCAACTCTCTCCTTTCTCTGGGTTTCACTTCTGTATCTGTCACTGATTTCCTACCCATCCTGTTCTGTTCCGGCTTCCATGGAGGAGCCTGATCTGTTGACTGGGCCAAGGTCTTGAGTTTCAAGTTTCAACAGTTTTCAAGTTGGTAACATTTGATATATTTTAGCAACACCATAATGTGAGATTGCAGTTTTCTCACCATCTATAGTACTTCTTTAAATGTTTCTTTTGCATTTCAGTTACTTGGTGGAGCTTGCAGTATAATTGGATTTGAGTTTTTGTTACAACAGAGAGTGGAGAGATTATAGATCTAGGAGATCACAAATAAGCACCCGGATCAACTTGCTCAAAGGTATTCTCTATATTTTGGAAAATGGATATTTGGTCATATAATTTTATCCTTTGTGGCATAAGATACCAATAGTAATTAATAGTATGATTGCTATTTCAAACTTATTTTTATAGGTCATGAATAAAATTAGATTTCTTCTTTTGTTTTATTAGAAAAGAGTACATAATTTTCTCTGGTCTACTTGATAATCGATAAAAGCGCCCTTGTTTTTGTTTTTTAAGTAAACTGAGAATTAAGGTGACCCTACTTCCTTTGAGGGTGCACTGCTACTTTTCAATTATAGTTGCAAAAAACCTACTTTGAGCAGCATACAACACTGCCCGAAGAACAAAGCAATTTTATATGTATTTCTGCAACTTGATGCTTTATTTTCTTATAGATAAAGAGCTCCTCATAGCAGGGTTGGTGAAACACTTTTGTCGATTTATCCGACCCATATCATATTCAATAAGACACGTAGGGGTAAGGCTTTTTTTATTTAGCTTATTGGGTACGCCAATGAATAAAGTATTTCCATTATCTTAATGGATAAGGATAGAAATAAAAACTATTTTGTACCTGTTTTCAATAAGGTAATTATAAAAAGTATAATTATTATTATCCACTCGACTTTCTGAAACTTCTATTCAATAAAAATATATTTCACGCATTCGTACTTCTTTTTTGTTTTGTTTTCACAGTGTATTGTAGAAGACAACCAAAAGAAATTAATAGGAGTAAATTACTAAAATACGTTTATATTTAATCTAGTTTTGAGATTTTAACATTGCTTATATATGTCAACAGATAGATTTGGACGCAAACAAAACTTATGTCTTAAACTGAAATTTATAATGTATTTTCTCAAAAAAAGAAATTTATAATGTAGCGCATCCTAAAACTGAAACAAATGATATCAATTCGAAAACATATCTTACGATACCAAACGTTAAATAACAAAATAAATTTGCCAATTGCTCTCCGATACTTTTTGATCTATGCATAAAAAATCAAATTGCTAAAGTAAATGCACCGTAAAGATTAATTAGCATTCAAATATTTCGTATCATTGTCTAATCTAATCTTCTTTACTTTTCTTACTTCATACAGACATACTTAAAATTTTATAAATTCTTTTATTTTAAATTCAAACACATGTTTAAACACATATTTAATTAGGGAGCCGCAAACACATGTTTAAACACATAATATCCCTCATGCATAACAGATGAGGTGCGTCTCTTGTAGTTTTCCTTCAACATATGAAATCGATTAGGATATATATTATATTATTACATTATTTTGCATTGGTGACACAAAATGTTTTCCCATAAAAACAAATTCGGTAGTAGGTTTTCATCTATTATAAACATACATGACTAAAATTTGACTTAACTAATTATATTGTAGAATCCAAATAAATATTCAACAAATAATGACAAAAGTTGAGAAAAGAGTATGTCATATTGATAAATAACTCATTAAATTGTTTAATAACAACAAATCCGATGATTGTTAGAATAAAATGTTCTTCATAATTTAGATAAATTGTGTATAAAATTAAATTCAATTTAAAAATCACTGGTCATTCAACTTGTGGCTAAAAAAAAAATATCAATGAGTAGAAGGTTTTCAAATTACAGTAAAATTAATGCACGAAAAGTTTCAACAGTCTCCTCTCTCTGGGTTTGATTTTCATTGCAGCTACTTGTTTAAATGTTTCATTTTCATTGCAGCTACTTGTTGGAGCTCCCAGTTGAATTGGATCTGTGGGAGGGAGGGAAGGAAAATTTAAACGGTTTCACTTAACAAGAATAGCAAGACAGATGGAGGAAGGGATGGAGGGAGGATGGAGGGAGGTGTGGAGGTTGGGATGTAGGGAGGGATGGAAGACGGGATGGACAGAGGGATGGAGGAATGGATGGTGGGAGGGATACAGGAAGGGAGGTACGAAGGAAGGGATGGAGGGAGGATGGAGGGAAGAAGGGATGGAGGCAAGGATGGAGGGAAGAGGGATGGAAGGAGGGTTTCAGGGAGGATGGGCAGAGGGATGGATGGAGGGAGGGATCGAAGGAGAGAGGCAGGGATATAAGGAGGGATTGAGGCAGGGATGGATGGAGACTGGGATGGAGGGAGGGATGGAGGGAGGGAAGGAGGGAGGTATGGAGGCAGGATGGATGGAGGGATGGAGGGAGGGATGGAAGGAGGGATGGAGGCTGAAATGGAAGAAGAGGGAGGGTGGAGGGAGAGATGGAGGGAGGAATGGAGGGAGGGAGGAAAGGAGGGAGGGATGGTGGGAGGGATGGAGGGCGGGAAACACGGAGGGACGGTTGCAGGGAGGGATAGTGGGAATGATGGACGGAGGGATGGAACACTGGAAGGATTTTGATAAATTAGATATTGATGAATTAGAAACAGAGATGGAAGTCCTGCATTCCATAAAAAAAATGATATGTCATCCCTCCTTCGAATCCTTTTGCTCAAAAGGGAGTTGTGATTCCTTAGGGCTGCATGATCTGAATAAACTGAAAGCAGATCTAGACTCTGTTGAGATATTCCTGCAAACAACAACCTTCATGGTGCAAAGTGAGGTAGATAGGCATATTGTATTTGATGGCCTGGTAACAGTAGCCCGTGATGTTATGGACTTTATGGGGGAGAGTGCAGCTTTGTCTGGAAAGCAGTTCCCCATTTCCCAGAGTTATGATTTCCGTACACAATGGGATGCTATTTTACAGTATTTCTATCATATCCACGAGAAGTGCGAACGATGGGAGCGTGACAGGGAAATAAGAACGCAGTCAATATCCAAAGTCATAGATGCAGTTAGCAACCCATCGAAGATAATACCTGATTTCAACAGCAGGGACCTCCTCCTCAAAGAAGCTTTTCCAGCTCTTCGTGAGCTCAAAGAATCTTCTGAAATGTTCAACTTCTTATCAGAGGTAATCGATGAACTGGACGAACCCATTAAAGAAATTTGCATTTTATGTGAAGAAAGTTCTCCATCATCTATTCATCTTATAGGGGGTCTCCTTTCGTTCAAACGATCCAACGGTGGCGCATGGATAAGGGTACATAGGGATCTCATGAATGTCATAGAGGATGATGATAACAATGATAGCCCTAATTTGGAAGCCGTTTTTAGCTACTGCTTCTTTGATTTACCTGAATTTCTCCAATCGTGCCTTAAATATTTAGCATGTTACCCTTTAGATTCTGATATTCCTGCAACCTGGCTAACTAAAATATGGATTGCCGAAGGATTTGTTAAACCAGAGAAAGGAGAAACTCTGGAAGAGACTGCAAGTAACTACCTGGAGCAACTAGTTCAAAGGTATTTTTAAATTTTTCGAAAAAAATATTGCCATTCAGTTTTATAATTTATAGGTGCCTATAATTAGTTCCAAAGTTTTTCCTTTGCAGCATAAAGGAGATCACATTTAGTAATAGAATAACTGCCACTTCAAACATTAGATAATAATTTAATGAATTCATCAATAAAACTGAATTTTGTTTGTTTTACTACAAATTAAAGAGTAGAAAATTTTCTCCGGTCTACTTGATGATCAATTAAAGTACCTTTTTTTGTTTGTTAACTAAACTCAGAATTAAGGTGTGATGAAAATTAAATGAATTTTAGATATGAAGACATGAGTTATAATCTTTCTTTACTAAATGAGGAGTACAAGTGAAAGGATTACAATAATTTATTTTCTTTCCGTATCCTCTCTTATATATGCATCTTACAACCAATCATACCCATTGAGTTTTTATTTGCACTTATTGTAAGAGTTTACAAAATATATCTAGAATATTCATACAAAAGTTCACAAGGTATCTTTAGACTATTCATAGGCTTACAAGATACTTCTAGAATGTTCTTACATAGGTTTAGTGTATTTTAGATTTGTACGTCTCTATGCATCTCCTAAATATACAAACTAGTATATTTTAGAGTAATCTAGTGAATTAAAGGAATTAGTTTAACTCTACTGATCTTTATTTTAAAAAATAAACAAGGTCCTCTTGTTCATCTAGAATTTTTTTTCTTTTATAAATATGTAATTGATGTTTATTTATTTTTGCTTGTTTGTTTGCAGGTCGTTGGTTTCGGTCTCCAAGAGATCATACTTGGGAACAATCAAATATTGCCGAATACCTGATAGTAGTATTCGTGAATATGTCAGCCAATACATTAGGACTGATTGGGAGTTTTTGTGTGTCAATCCTGATGATGATGATGATACCTCAGGAACCGTATAGCAATCCATCCCAATATTGAATACCCAGAGGTCAAATTTAAACCTGTACGTTCTTTTTTAGCTTTTGATTTGCATAGAGATGTACTAGGAAGTACCACGTACCTGAGAGTGTTGGAATTGAGGAACTCCACAGTCCAAGAAACAACTTTACTAAAATTACGTCACCTACAATATCTGGGCTTGAGGGGTAGTAACATACGTATGCTTCCTGAAAATATAGGAAACATGAAAGATCTTAAAACCTTAGATGTTAGAGATACAAGCATAGAAACCCTACCTGAATCTTTATGGAGCATATTAGCACTCCGTCATGTTTATGCCAACCCTAGGCTCCCAAATTCAAGGCCCACCCCCTACAGCAAATTTATCAAACCTACAAATCCTCAAAACAGTTGTGGTTCCGGAGTCATGGCTCAAAAACTTTCAGCACCCTATGATCAACCTTCGAAAGTTAGCACTTTCAAATATGGACAAACCAGCCTGCAAACCTAATCCATACTGGAAATCTATTTCCAACCTGTTGAGTAAAGTGGTTAATCTCCTCTCGATGACAATCAAAGGCGACATCGTACCGGCAGAGTTTGTCGATACGAGGGCATTTCCAAACCTCGAGTCGGTGGAGTCTATTAAATTAGAGGGAAGGTGGAATTACTTCAAACTTACCATAGATAATAATGAATTTCCACCAAATCTTACAAAACTCACCCTAACCAAATCTGGTTTGAAGGAAGACCCCATGCCCAGGCTAGAAAGACTACAAGCTCTGAAATATCTAAGCTTAAAAGATGGAGCATACATGGGGAAGAAAATGGTTTGCTCTGCAAATGGATTTCCACAGTTGGATTTCTTAGAACTTTCCGAATTGAAGAACTTGGAGATTTGGGAGGCGAATCCAATGGCTATGCCACGACTTACCAAACTGCGTGTTGTTAACTGCTGCAAACTCAAGAAACATCCCGATCTAGCGCATGTTACTGATAAAAATTATAGTTAATTGAATTGCAGTTTCGGTCTCTTCCTTTATTTTAGTTCGTCTTCCTTTTTTTCTTTTTGGGTGGATTTGTGTCCCTTGTTCTTTATGTTCCTATTTTAGTGTATGTTGTTATTTATGTATCAGTGTGTTAATTATAATGTATTTTGGGATTAATTTTGAGTAAATTAAGTGGTTTAAATGTAATTGATATTTCCATTAAATCAAACGGTATATTTACTCTTTTATTTATTTTTACTATGCATGTTGTGCTTTGATTCTAGAATTGTCATGATTTATAATTAGCATAGTAACAAAATTCACAAATAATTCATAAATAATGGTTTACGATTTATTAGTTTTAAGCGCATTTCGATGCAGACAAACAAATTAAATGAGCTCTGGACCTCCAATTTTTCACATAAGGTTGTGTTTCTTTTTAAAATGTTTAATTTTTTCAATGTATTTATAAAAATTATTTTCAGATCTCAAATTAACTTGTTGCTATATATATATGCTGTGCTCGAACAAATTATTTTTTTCCTCTCGTTTTCCATTAATTTACTCACTGACGGAGCTCTCTCTCTCTGTTCACACCTCTATTCTCGGTCAGACTCTCATAGTCTCGCTCCATTTGGGGAACTTTTTTATTTTTCATAATTAAAAAAATTATTTTTTCGTTCATTACTTTTTTTTTACAAAAAATGCAAGTACAGAATCATATACTTGGTTCTTCCTATGGTGCATCGATTTTCAATGTAAAAATATCGATGACACGCTGATACTTTGTACAATCGTTTTGACAAATTATGTTAATACCTTAAAAGAAACAAAAACAGGAGGACCGAAGCAAGAATTTGGTAATTACTTTTTTGTAAAAAAAAAAATTATCAATATCTTTTATTTCATCCTTTTTTATGTCATACGAAATTCATATTATAGTTAAATACTATGACGATATGAAATTTTGTATACTTATGTTCTTGGTGAATTGACTGAATACTGATGTAATTGCTTTTTATGAGATAATTCAAATTTTTTTTCTACATATTCAGCTTATAAAACAAAATTCACACGACAGCTACATAACTGAGCCCAACCTAACACCAGCAAGGAACCAAACATACAATTAGATTTATTCTCCTTTGTCTTTCTTCTGTCATCACTGGGCCCCCAACAATTCCAACAATTGCTGGCCCATCTGTCAGCATCTCCCTGCCATGCTTAATTATTCATACTAGGCCCAATCGGAAAGTTCAAGCCCACTTATTGTCTCTTCTCCTATCGTGTTCTCACATCCTGAGCCAATGGCTCTCCCCAAATCAGATATGGGCCATATGGCCATAGCCCATAGCCCATAGATAACATAAAATGGATAAAAGAGAGAAACCATCGCTGGGAAGGGTGAAAATGGGAAGAAGAAAAGGAGCAAATTTAGTTCTGGTCGATTGGAACCGTGTGATCCACTTCGAGATTCATGTTAACCGTTTTAAGATTCGAACTAATCAAGTTTGCACAAATGTTGGCGTTAATCAGACGATTCCAACCACAAATGGTGAAGCTATCCCTAGTTTGCACGTGTACAAAGAAGGAGAAGATCATGATGGGATTGTTTTGCATGATCAATCGTCATACATGTCTTGTTTTATTATTTCAAATACTTCTTGAATTATATAAATAATACCACTTATATATATTGTCGAAAAGAGTAAAAACTTCTCAACATATATAAAAACCTATCCTTGTGTTTTAAACTTTAGTACGTTTTTTTTCTGACACATGAATGTATTCACACAATTTCAAAAATATTTTTTATAATATATAGTTTTTTTTTTTCCTTTAAAAATCATGTTCGGTGCACTGTTCATATTTTAAATTTGGTAAAGTTTTTGTTTTTGTTTTTTTATGCACATTAATTTGGCCATGTTTGTGAGTAAATGCAATTATTTAAAATATTTCTTGGCAGTATATGTAGTTGAACTCATGATTGTGACGTTCTAATTAACATTTTATACAATTATACAATAAACAAGTTCCGTGTCTAAAGATTAGAAATAGTGTTTCTCTCTCTAATGGCATTCTTGGCATGAATGATCCCATACTGAAGATGCTATGTTTTTTATATTATTTTGCATTGATGTGACTCAAAATTTTTTCCCATAAAATCGATTTTGATCTATTACAAAATATAAAGATTTAAACAACATATAGCAAATTAATAACATATGTGATTAAATTTTAACTATTATTATGTTAGTTGTAACGTCTAATTTAATATTCCACAAATATAACATTATCTAAAATGAAATAAGTTATATTGATAATTAAATGTTGTTGATAACATTGACAACCAATTCAATGATTATTTTTTGATGGTTCAAGTCATTGATTATTAAAACAAAATGTTCTCCATAATTTAGGTAGGTTGTGTATTTAATTTAATTTAAAAACCATTGGTCATCTATCAAGTGACTATCAATTTTTATACTAATTTTTGAAATATTAGTGGTATGGATCTAGTCTACCTTATTGTGTGGATTGGATTCTTAACAAAACAAGTCTAATATATGTAAACATTAAATTATCTAATTATATATTATCTCTGTTAACACACATATTATGTATATATGTTTCATTTTTATAAAAAAATCAAGAAAATAAATACCACATTTACAAATAATCTTATTTCAATAAGAAAACAGACCGGGTTCAAACTAGAAAACAAGCAAATAATATTCTTAGTGTCCTCTCTTGAACTCGCAGACTTGATTAAAATGAAGCTCTATTTCGTCTTAGTTGAAATTTAACCTTTTAGTGTCCTCTCTTGAAAATTATGCCCATATCGCTGCCTTCTAATCGTAATTATTTTATTTTTATTTTTGGTTTCATTTGATAAGGAGAAGAAGGAAATGTGAAGGTAAAATTAAGAGATAAGTTTCAGAAAGTGTTATGGTATCTCATGAGAGGTGAGTATAATATATTTCAGGAGATTCGGGTTTGACCACTAAATGTATTAATTTTAAAATTTGAATTCTGTCTACAAAGACATAATTCTTGTAAAATTAGGTTTAAGATTGAAGTTTATCATTAGCTGTCGATAGAAATGGTGAAGATACATTTACTTTCTTTAAGTTTCTTAGGTGAAACTTAATGTACAACTGGAAATCACAATATTTAACTGATTTCAACGTGAATGCATGATACATACCTATCTTAAAATGTGCTAGTTGAGAATAGAAAATTATTAATTGATATTTTCTCAAGGGTGAAAAACAAAACTGGAAGAAGACTTTGTCGTTATCCAAGAAATTGCTCGTCAGTGAAAGCACACAATGTGGATCATGTCCCCTTGATTAGGCCTCTTCCGTCAACGGAAATGCCTATTGGGTAATGAAGGGCACAGGATCCTCTTCTCTCTCTCTTGCTCTCTCTCTCTAGCACGTGCTTCACATGAAAGGATGCATTATCCCGTAGCATTTCTGCATTTCCGTTAACAGAAGTAGGGGTGGCAACGAGCTACTAAAGAGTGATCTGGGCTAAACTAGTAATTAATCACCTTGTTTATGGATCAAGTTGAGCGAGGGAGTTTTGATTTTGAGCTCCGAGCAGAAATTGTTGCTTAAGACTGACTCGTGACTTCTCCAAGGGAAGCGAGCTAGCTCGTTACCAGCTTGCCAGATTCATAAATTTTATATATTTCTTTCCTGCTATATCTTAAATTTTCACAGTACATCTTATCAATTAGGGATAAAACAAATTATTGTGTAATAATGTTAATTCAAGTGCAACTAAGCAACTCAACTACCATAAATTTAGTTTGCAGCTAAATTCATACATACCAAATACCAAATCCCCAAATTCATAGTTCACAAAATAAGTTCATGCATAATAAATCAAACAAATTTATACAAATTAACTTAGTTACTTATAATTAATTCACACAGTCCATACAAAATTACCAATCAACTGAAGCACAGTCCAAAGTGCAATTACCAAAATACTAGTTATAACATTCATAGACCATCGTATCGTCCAGTCTGAAGTAAACGGATCTGATTAAACTATTAAATTACGTATATCCAATAGCTTATTTTTAGAGGTACCCTTCAGCGACCGGGCCAAAGGCTTTGAACAAGTTTAAAGCACCATTTCAACCTATAAAGAATGTTCAATTTTGCATTTCAAGGATATTATTTTTCGTATGAAGTAATCAATGTCACCTATATCCGGCTCTATTTATTGCATCTTGGAGTGCATCAGCTTTAGCAAAATCACGAGCAACCTTAGCATTCATTCTTGCAATCGCCATATGAATGATCCAAATTAAGCGTGACTCAAGAGTCATAAAAGTTGGGCTCTAAAATATAGAGGTTTATTTTATGATTTACATTGAATGATCCAAATTTGATAGGTTAGATACCTGACCAGCTGACCTAATCTGAATTCAGTTTAGCCAGCGTTCTTTAGCTGGTCTGAAACACTGGCTAAGTGGTTTATTAAGAATAATGATATTAACAAATAATTCAATTTTTTAGATAAATTTTAGTAAACCGAATCAATAATTTGATTCCTTAACTCTAATAAAATACACTACTTCTCTACCACAATAAATTATTTCATATACCTCTTTTTATTTGGAACCGAATCTCCTGCTTACACTGTCCATCCGTCCATTAATTTTATGTCTATTTCAATCTGGATGGTCAATATTGAAGTATGGAGAATGTTTTCTAATACTCAATACTTATTCATATTTTAATTATTACAGTCTAGATTGAAGGAGGTATGAAATAGATGGACAGATTGACTCGTGGACAGGATTTTCCGTCCTACAGGTGAGCATGAGATTTGATTCTTTTATTTTATGTTCTTTTTTTCTAAAATGTGTAAATGAACCAAAGTAATGTTTTGGTCCCTTTACTTTTTGGAGTGATCAACATTATACACCTGAATGCATATACTTAAAAAGAACTAAAAAATCTATACAGTTTTTTTTAGAAAATGTCTAAAATAAGTGATTACTTTTGTGACTTCAAAAAAGTTGTAATTTATCTCCTTCCCAACAAAATGTTTGTTATATTTCTAACTATAATATAATATATATTGCAATTTATGCATTATATGCCCGTGGTTTGGACCCCCAACACCAACACAATCAAGAATTTTGATATAAAATTGCCATTGTGTCAGTAGTGTCATGGCAATAGCCGCCTGTGTAGACTTTATTCAACACCAACCATCTTTGAAATGGAGAAGAAAGAACTAAAATTTCTATTGAAAAAAAGAAACAATATATGGGCTTGAGCAACTTTTGTGGACGCTAAAGCCCACACAGGTACTTGAGGCTCAAACAGTCTTCTTAAGAAAATATTCTTTAGAAAAGATCCAATCCGGATTTCCATAGTTAAATAAAGAGGATTTTGTTATGAATAAATTATATGAATGTGGATGTCATAACTCTCAACACTAATGATCTCAATTTATTTCCAAAAATTCATTTCTTCATTTATTATTAGAATTAATTTAGATAATTTTTCATTTATAATTTGCTGTTTATAAATAAATGTTTTATATAATCTTGTATTGTATACAACAAAAATATATTAATAAAGAGATTGTCATCTTTTTCATTCTCAATATCTTATATAGTTTATTTATTTTTATTTTATAACAGATTCAATATTTCATTATTAAAATAAAATATTATTGGAGAAACTATAAATCATTAGCTTCATCATCTCCTAATTTCGAGTCTGACAGTCCCTGTTTTCAAGAATACAAATAGTAAGATGTGTGTGACAAGTAGGACAAGTATCCACTGTTATATTGGACGGTGGGGTCCACTATTATTTGGTGCTTTGAGAATCGTGCAGAGCTAAAAGAATGGTCCACATCCACTAGTGCAGAGCTAAAAGCACTGGATGCATGTGAATTGTTATTTCTATTAATTAAAAGAATAATGTACCACAAACTCTCTCGTGTCACATGAGACTACCTTTAGCAACTTGTCTTATTTATAATTAAAAAGTATGAAATTATAAACCACTAGTCTTGCATGAATACAATTTATGTAGACTGGACTAGGACTTTAATTATTTGAATTGACAACCTTTTAGTCTATTGTTTTGTCCTCGAGGCCTTGAGGCATCAAAACAATTCGGTGGCCGAGCTCTATCATGACTTGGAATTTTAAAAATAAAATATATCTATAACTGTTTTTTTGAGAATATTTGATTTACAGTAAGGGCACTAATATTATTGTTAACAGTTATGGGCAATTAAACGACAACATTAATATTTGATTTTCAATTTCTTCATAATTTTTTATAGAATTATTTTGATACTCTAGAAAAAACCGAATTATTAATTCAGTTTTTTGGATATTTTCTAATAAACCAAATTAATGATTCGAATCCTTATTAACTCTAAAAAACTACACTGCTTCTGTACCACAATAAATTCTTTTCTATTCACCATTTTATTTTACTTTTTTTTTTCCTGAAATGTCTAAATAAACAAAAGCAATATTTAGGTCCCTTTACTTTTCGAATTTCTGTGATCGATACACCTGAATGCATACTTAAAAGAAACCAAAACATTTATACGACAAGATCAATGATTCTGTTTTATTATTTTAAAAATTGAAATTAGAATAATAATAAATAAAGTTTTGTGATGAAGCATTATTTTACAAATACGACAAGGTCAATGATTCACTTATATTATTTAAAAAAAATGAAATTAGAATACTAATAAATAAAGTTTTGTGATAAGCATTATTTTCCAAATACGACAAGGTCAATGATTCACTTATATTATTTAAAAAAAATGAAATTAGAATACTAATAAATAAAGTTTTGTGATAAGCATTAATTATTTTCCAAATACGACAAGGTCAATGATTCACTTTTATTATTTTAAATTGGAAGTTAGAATACTAATAAATAAAGTTGTGATCATGATAGGACATCTTCTTATAAATATCTGATGAAGGTCCTTTACAGAATGTAATAAACAGTGCCCCAACTTCCATCTACCGGATCAGTCCTTCTATAATTGTTTTATCATTTAGTGTAACAAACAGTTGTCCTTGGTCCCAAAATGTAAAAAAAAAATGCATTATTTCCCACGCCTCACAAGCAAACCCACATGCTAGCGCACCTGCCAACATAGTTTTATACTTTTGAAGCAAGTGGTCATATTATTGCAACATGTGGACAATAGGAAATCTGTTTTGTTAAGAAACTTACGCTTATACTTTTAAAGCAATTATCTATACTATTACGTACGGAATGTATTCATACTATTACAATAGATGCTTGTATTAGTAAAATTGATAATTAGGAAGTTTTGGTAAGAAACTCGGTTGATGTTTATACTATTGATCCGAGTGTTTACAGTCTTACGAGAGATATACTATTACAATATATGTTTTTGAACCAGATGTTGATGATAATACAAATGTGTTTATACTATTACGATAGAATCTTATATTAATTCGAAGTGGACAATAAGAAAAATATTTTGTTAAGTAATTAGTCTGACGCTTATACTTTAGAATTAGATTTCTAAACTATTAAAGCAATTAATCTGTGAGTATCCACAAGAGTAAAATTGCTCAATTAATTGCATCGGTATCCTCACGGATACTCTATCAGTAATAGCGATACTTTTTGAAAATAGTATTTTGTGTCAGCTTACCTATTACAAACTGAGTTAATTTAAAGAATAATTTTATTGAATAATGATTCATACTTTACATCCTATAGATCAATCTATTTATAAGTGTACAAGGCTAAAGAGCCGTTGAAGCAGAAAGGCTAAAAAAGGTAAAAAACAGTAACGGTAACAAGCTCATAAAGAAATGAAAAAAACAGTACATGGGTTTATGCTATGTACACCCAAGAATAAAATTTCCCACTTAGTCATTTTTTATTGGCATCTCCAACACTCTCCCTCAAGTTAGGCTTGTATAGATCAAACGAGCCTTACTTGCATACAATTTCTTCAAAGTGTTTCGTGTACAAGGGATTTATGAATATGTCGGCTAGTTGCTCCTTGCTACGTACACACGTATGAAGTTTCAATATCATTTGATTGCACTTTTTCTCTAACAAAGTGACAATCCACTTCAATATTCTTTGTTAGTCCGTGGAACACCGAATTCAAGGAGATGTGTCTAGCGGAGTTGTCGTCGCAAAACATCTCTCTTCATAATATGAAAATAGAATAAAAATTGTCTTTAAAATTCAATTACATTGCACTTCATAATATGAAAATTAGATGAAACTATTGCCTTAAAATTGCAGTTCAATTTGGTAGCAATTTACAGAATCTAGAAACTTTGAATCGGATTAAAAACATAAGCGACACGGTCTACTCTCATTTTGAATTCTTCGGTATTGCGATCTAGACTGCATTTATTATTGTGGACCATGCTATCCTGGAAATTTCCCAGTCATTTGCAGGTCAACACCAAAATACAGTTCTGTAATCATGCTATATTTTTTAAGATTTTTAAAGTTAGTTGGCAAGGTGTCACTAACAATGTTTGTATTAATAAAAGAAAAGTATTTCCAGAGCACTAAAAGTTTTTTTTTTTTAAAAGTAATCATTGTAGCAGCAACCATAGGAATATTAATTGTATCCTTTGTAGGGATATTTAGTTCTTTAATCATTCTTGCTTTTAAAAGTAATCAAGAGCGAATAATTTATCATTCATTTATAATTAGCTTATTAGAAAAATGATATGGATTAAAAAAATAGCTAATTATTGGTAAGCATATGGATTAAAAAAAATTGTTGGCTTCTCACGTAATGGTGTGTGTGTGTGAGAGCTAATTCGCATTCATTTTTATTCATTACCCAATAAATTTTGATGTTTAAAGATGATTGTGTGCTGATGGCAAGAAATAAGCAAGAATTTTTGTTGGCCAAATATGCATTAGGTTTTGTCTTCCAGGTGCCAGCCATGCACATTAATAGAAGGTTAGAGCATGCATGGCATTATTTCTTTTGTCTTAGTGCAAAATGATTCACAATTCGGGTCCCAACTTTAATAGTCAATCATCTCCAGCTCGGTCTTCACGGGTACAATATAAAATATTTTGCTACTACAAGATGGAATGACAGCTTGGGCTCGTTTGTTTATTACATTCACAAGTGGAAAAGCATGCTATATATTTTTTAATCATGCTATATTTTTTAAGATTTTTTAAAGTTAGTTGGCAAGGTTCCACTAACAATATTTGTATTAATAAAAGAAAAGTATTACCAGCACTAAATGTATCTAATTAATGCAATGTACTTAAAGTAATCCTTGCAGCAGCAACCACACGAATATTGTGTCTTTTGTAGGGATCTTTAGTTCTGTAATCATTCTTGCTTTTAAAAGTAATCAAGAACGAATAATTTATCATTCATTTGTGTTAGTAATCAAAGTGAAAAAGCAAGCAATTAAACACATTACTAAAACAAAGAAAATCAAATAAAATAACAGGATAAACAGATGACAAATTGGCAATCTTGTTTTTGTGAAAATAAGAACGGACCAAGCTCCTAATTTTATATGAACCGCGCGAGATGGCTCGTGCCAAGCGAAACCGAACTCAAACTCGTTAAATTTGCGAGGGGGCTCGTTTTAGCTTGGTCCACTAATAAACGAGTTGTTACCGATCATACGAACTGATACCAAGCGGGCCACGAACCAAAGGCTTTAAAATAAAAAAATCGTTTCAATTTAAATTAAATAAAAAATAAGCTGCTAAATAAATTTGAATAAATCTGAGGTAACTTTCCAATAAGAAAACTCTTAGTTATTAGAAGAATTTTCCAAAATAAGTTGCTAAATAAATTATCTCATTTTTTTTATAATCTTTTTGTGAAGAGAAGGTTTCCATTTCTCAGATTTTTCCCAAACGTTCCGAATCCATCTTCTAACGCGTTTTTAATGGTCCTCCCAAACTGCTTTACTTAACCTTTCCTATATTCTTTCTCCGTTTTTAAAAATTTAAGATCTCTCTCCTCGGTTCTCTTCTCTTCCCCTGGCGCCGCCCCAGCCATTGCTCCAATCATGGCTCCTGAGACCTCTCCAATCGCTTCTCCCCTGCACCTCCGTCCACTTCAACACCAACAGAGGCTCCTGGACCACCCCTGAGTCAAGCGCTAGTGCAAGCTTCTCTGCTACTGAATCGCCACCGTTGTAGCCGTTTAGAGTTTAGGGTTGAGGGTTGAGAGTTGAGGGTTTAGAATTTAGAGTTTAGGTGAATTTAAAATTCTTTAAAAATAAAAGTTAGTGAAAGAAGGAAACAAAAATCTAAATAAAAGATAGAAAATCGATGACAAATTATCTAACATTGGTTTGGTGAATTTTGGCGGAGCCAACCCACCATGCCCCCAGAAGACACATCACCTCTTCCCCTCCTGTAAGCCAAAGGACAACCATTCCTGATCAAACAAAATAATATAATAAGAGCGTTGAGAAACAAAGCAATTAATTTGTACATATATAATTATATATACACCTTTCTTTCTCTCTCTAGTGGCATGCTTCACATGAAATGATCCCTTACAAAAGATGCTATGTTTTTTAGATTATTTTTCATTGATGTGACCCAAAATTTCTTCCCATAAAATCGATTTTGATCTATTACAAAATATAAAGATTTAAACAATATATAGCAAATTAATACCATATGTGATTAAATTTTAACTATTATTATGTAAGTTGTAACGTCTAATTTAATATTGAACAAATATAACATTATTTAAAATGAAATAAGTTGTATTGACAATTAAATGTTGTTGATAACATTGACAACCAATTCAATGATTATTTTTTGATGGTTCAAGTCAATGATTATTAAAACAAAATGTTCTCCATAATTTAGGTAGGTTGTGTATTTCATTTAATTTAAAAACCATTGATCATCTATCAAGTGACTATCAATTTTTATACTAATTTTTAAAATATTAGTGGTATAGATCTAGTCTACCTTATATATTGTGCGGATCGGATTCTTAACAAAACAAGTCGAATATATGTAAACATTAAAGAATCCTATATATTATCTCTGTGCACACACATATCATGTATATATGTCCCATTTTTTTTATAAAAAATCAAGAAAATAAATACCAGATTTACAAATAATCTTATTTCAATAAGAAAACAGACCGGGTTCAAACTAGAAAACAAGCAAATAATATTCTTAGTGTCCTCTCTTGAACTCGCAGACTTGATTAAAACGAGCTCTATTTCGTCTTAGTTGAAATTAACCTTCTAGTGTCCTCTCTTGAAAATTATGCCCGTATCGCTGCCTACTAATCGTGATTACGTTTTTTTTTTTTGTTTTTTTCATTTGGTAAGGAGAAGAAGGAAATGTGAAGGTAAAATTAAGAGATAAGTTTCAGAAAGTGTTATGGTATCTCATGAGAGGTGAGTACAATATATTTTAGGAGATTCGGGTTTGGCCACTAAATGTATTAATTTTAAAATTTGAATTCTGTCTATAAAGACATAATTCTTGTAAAATTAGGTTTAAGATTGAAGTTTATCAATAGCTGTCGATAGAAATGGTGAAGACACATTTACTTTCTTAGTTTCTTAGGTGAAACTTAATGTACAACTGGAAATCACAATATTTAATACTGATTTCAACGTGAACGCATGATACATACCTATCTTAAAATGTGCTAGCTGAGAATAGAAAATTATTTATCGACATTTTCTCAAGGGTTGAAAAAAGAAGACTTTGTAGTTGTCCAAGAAATTCCGCCTAGTAAGAGCACACAATGTGGATCATGTCCCCTTGATTACCTGTCAACGGAAATGCCTATTGGGTAATGAAGGGCAATGATTCTCTTCTCTCTCTCTTGCTCTCTCTCTCTAACACGTGCTTCACATGAATGGATGCATTATCCCGTAGCATTTCTGCATTTCCGTTAACAGAAGTAGGGGTGACAACCAGCTACTAAAGAGTGATCTGGGCTAAACTAGTAATCACCTTGTTTATGGATCAAGTTGAGCTAGGGAGTTTTGATTTTGAGCTCCGAGCATAAATTGTCGCTTAAGACTGACCTGTGACTTGTCCGAGCGAGGCGAGCTAGCTCATTACCAGCTTGCTAGATTCATAAATTTTATATATTCATTTCCTGCTATATCTTAAATTTCCACAGCACATCTTATCAATTAGGGCTAAAACAAAATGACATTTATATAACAAATTATTGTGTAATAATGTTAATTCAAGTGCAACTAAGCAAATCAACTACCATAAATATAATTTGTAGCTAAATTCATACATACCAAAATACACCAGACACAAATTCATAGTTCACAAAATAAATTCATGCATAATAAATCAAACAAATTTATACAAATTAACTTTGTTGCTTATAATTAATTAACACATTCCATACAAAAGTACCAATCAAGTTAAGCACAGTCCAAAGTGCAATTACCATAATACTAGCTATAACATCCATAGACCAAAGTGTCCTTCAGTCTGAAGTGAATGGATCCGATTAAATTATTAAACTACATATATTCAATAGCTCGTTAATGAACCGAGCTGGTTCTTGCTGAGACAAACCTAACTCAAACTCGTTAAATCTGGCTCAAATCTGTGGCGAGCAGGCTCGTTTTAGCGGTCCACTAACAAACAGGTTGTTACCGATCGAGTCACTAAAATTATACCAAACGGGCCATGAACCACAGTCTTTTTGGCCTGTCCTAAGCAGAAGAGATGCGTCCCTTCAAATTTCTTTCTATACATGAAATTGAATTGGGTAATTATACACGTTATATTACTTTGCATTCTGGACCCCAAAATTTATTCTCATAAAAACAATTTTGGTAGGCGTCTCTTCAAGGTTTCTTTCAATAATTCAATTGATTAACCATGTTACTACATTTTATATTATTTTGGTTCAATGACACAAAATTTCTTCCCATAAAAACGATTTTTATTTATATAAAATATCAAAGATTTAAATAACACTATTGCTGACATTATCTGTTCATACTACTACATGATTACATTATCACTATTATTTATAATTAAGCTGTGAAATCCAAATATTCAACAAAATATAACAAAAGTTAAGCATAAAGTAAGTCATATTGATAACAAAATAGTTTTGATATATAATAAAGACAACCAATTCAATGATCTTCAAAATAAAATACTCTTCCTACTTTAGTTAAATTGTGTATCAAAATCAATTTCATTTAAAAATCACTGATCGTCATTCTAGTAAATTAAAAATAAAGCTCCACTTTTAGTCTAATTTGAAATTTAAACTTTGAAGTGTCCTCTCTAGAAATTAGGCCCCTATTATGTTAAGTGATGACAGATCAGGAGCAAAAGACGATCGGAAATTGGGAATCGAGACAAATATTAGTCAACGAAACACCACTTTATTTTAATTAAAAAACGGAGTTTGTTCACAAAAAAAAAGAAGGTTAAAATATTTCGGAATTATAAAACTGGAGAGGGAGAGACACACACACACACACACAAAGACGCCATTGAGAAATCAAAGAAATGACTTCTGGACCTCATCTCTTTCTCATCACCACTGGCACTACTACTCTCTCTAACATCCTCCTCCTAATCTCAATCTCACTAATCTCTCTCGGCTTCTTAACTCCTTCAAACGCAGCAGCCACTACCAATGCAACAGAAACTGACCTGCTCGCCCTTCTCTCCTTCAAGTCTCTCATCTGGAGAGACCCCTCCGGCACATTATCGTCATGGAACACCTCGCTCCACCACTGTCATTGGCCAGGCATCAGTTGTGGCCGTCGCCATCCCGACAGAGTCACTGGTCTCGCTCTCAATTCCTTCCAACTGGCCGGCCAGATATCTCCTTCTTTGGGTAACCTCACCTTTCTTCAGAGCTTGAACCTTGCTGACAACAGCCTTTCCGGGAACATCCCGGAGGAACTCGGCCGATTGAGCAGATTGCGCTCCCTCAACCTCAGCATGAATTCTCTCCATGGAAGCATTCCCTCTGCCCTCGGTAATAATTGTTCCAATTTAGAATTTCTGTCTGTGAGAAGTAATAATCTCGGAGGAACCATACCATCAACTCTCGGGCAATGCTGGAATCTTCTGGTCATTTCTCTAAACAATAATATTCTTGCCGGAGGCATACCTCCTGGATTTGGTAACCTCCCGCAACTCTATTATCTATCCTTGTCTAGCAATAATCTCACCGGAATCATACCGCCCAACTTAGGAAATCTTACTAACCTAGTGCGTATTTTTCTTCAATCAAATAGCTTTACGGGTAACATTCCAGATTCGCTTGGCCAACTTAAGTCGCTTCAGAATCTTCATATCAGCGATAATCAAATTTCCGGCACAGTACCTAGTTCTTTATACAATCTGTCCAACTTAATCGAATTTGATCTTGCCATCAATTATCTTGTTGGAGTTCTTCCTCCTGACATCTGTGATGTATTCCAGACCTTAGAACTTGTAAGCATTTATCAAAACCAATTTACAGGGAAAATTCCATCTTCTTTGTCCAATTGCACGACTCTGTCTGTGATTGATGTTAGTTCGAACAATTTCACAGGTGTAATACCTTCCAGCTTAGGAACCTTGCACCAACTTAATGCACTTCAAGTTAGTGGGAATCAACTAGAGGCGAAGACATCTAGTGATTGGAGTTTTATTGATGCTTTGATCAATTGTACAAATCTGCAATATCTATTTGTTAGTTACAACCAACTCCAAGGCGTCATACCTAATTCTTTAGCAAACATTACCAGTCTTACTAATCTAGTATTATCTGGGAATCCAATTTCAGGATCTATTCCTGCAGAATTTGAAATTCTGACTAAGCTAACAGAGCTCCAACTTGATCAAACACTCCTTAGTGGAAAAATCCCAATAGAAATTGGGAATCTTAGGAACCTTCAACAGTTAGTTATATCGAACAGCATGATATCCGGTGAAATTCCATCAACTTTTGGAAACCTTACTCAAACTTCTCAGCTCTATCTTAACAATAATGCATTTGACGGGCGTATACCGCCGTCTTTGGGTAGCATGCAATCTTTGGAGATCTTGGATATTTCAAACAACAAATTGATAGGTGAAATTCCAAGAGAAATCATGAATATTCATTCTCTTTCTATTCGCCTAAGCTTGTCACAAAATTATCTAAATGGGTCAATACCGTCAGAAATCGGCGAGTTAAATAATATAGTCCAAATTGACTTGTCGTATAACAATTTATCCGGTGAAGTTCCTAACACTATTGATGGTTGTCAGCTGCTACAAATCCTTCATATAGAAGAGAACTCACTCCAAGGGCCCATTCCCTCCTCTTTGAGCAATTTACGTGGGTTGCAAGATCTTGATCTCTCGAACAATAATTTCTCTGGTATAATACCTTCTTTTATTAGTGAAATGAAACTCAAACGTTTGAACATTTCTTTCAATGATTTTCAAGGAGAATTACCCAAAGAAGGTGTTTTTAAGAATGTGACTGCCGTTGATGTAAGAGGAAACCCTAAACTTTGTGACGGATTACCTGATAACCATCTGCCAAAATGTATTTCTGATTCACCCGATAAAAAGCATCATTCCAAAAGTATCAAGATAATGCTTGCTTGCATAGGCGGTGGATTGTTGTGCATAAGCATTATCATATGTTTTGTAGCTGGTTGCTATTGGAGAAGGAGATCCCAAAAAGATCCAGAAGGTATTATGGCCATGTCATGGGAATATAAGAAAGTGTCCTATAATGACCTTCTTAGAGCTACTAACAATTTCTCTGTAGAGAATCTAATTGGAAGCGGTACTTTTGGAGTGGTGTTTAAAGCTTCTATGAGTTTAGGAAGTGCCAACACTGTTGCTGTTAAGGTACTAAACCTCGAGCAACATGGTGCTGTTAGAAGCTTTTTATCAGAATGCAAGGCCTTAAAAAATGTCAGACACCGCAATCTTATCAAGATCCTCAGTGTGTGTTCCAGCATAGATCATCGAGGTAACGATTTTAAGGCATTGATTTTTGAGTTCATGCCTAACGGAAGCTTGGAAACATGGTTACATCCAATTGCGCATGAGAATCGGCCACCCAAAGGCCTCACCTTGTTGCAAAGGATGCACGTAGCAATTGATATTGCCAAGGCATTAGACTATCTCCACGATCACAAGCCAATGCCACTTATACATTGTGATCTTAAACCCAACAATGTGCTTTTAGATGATGACATGACTGCACATGTGGGTGATTTCGGGTTAGCCCGGTTTCTAGCTCGATCTGATACCGTGCCTACTCAATCAATAACAAGTACTAGTGGAATTAAGGGTTCTATTGGCTACATTCCTCCAGGTACAAAGCTTAATAACCCTGCTCATGTGAAATTATTATTTCCTGCAGTATTACATCTTTCATCTATATATGACTATTAACAATTTGTCCTCTTTATATTTTTCATTGCTTAGAATATGGAATGGGTGGTCAGACATCCACGCAAGGAGACGTGTATAGCTATGGCATTCTTCTGCTAGAAATGTTCACTGGAATTAGCCCCACCGACGAAAGATTTGGAGACGGTTTGAGCCTTCACAAGCATGTCGAGAGAGCATTTCCGGCCCAAGTTATGGACATTATTGATACCAAATTGTTCTCATCAGATCAGGGGAATGAGAATACAGTGGTACCAGAAAAATCTCAAGAATGCTTGGTTTCGGTGATTCGATGTGGACTACTGTGCTCCAAGGAGTTGTCAAAAGAGCGCATTGCAATGAATGATGTTGTAAATGAGTTGAATTCAGCATGTAACAAGTTGCTGAGGTGAGGGAGATTGAACATGATTTGTAAAACAAACATAAGAGAGTTGTGATTATTTTTGGTAGTCTTAATTAAATATATGACTCTGTACCGAGTGGCAAGCAGGGCATAGAATGGAACAATATTTGTGTCAGTTGAAGTTAATGTTTTTTTTTTTCATTTTCTATGTTGAAATTATTATTTGTAGTATTCTATGTTAGTAGTTGTAGTCTTCTTGAGATGTTATGTGAATTAGAAATTTGTATCTAGAAAATATATAGAACAGTTAAATGAGAGTGTTAAATGTTATTTAGTTAGAGTGAAGTGTGTAGAAGGTTATCAGTCACATATTTTATTCGAAATTAGAAATAGTCCTTATCACTTAACCTGCTTATTTTATTCGAAATAAGAATGTGTTAAATTAAACGTTAACACTTATATTGTGACTATGTATCATCATATCTAAATTGAAACAGGTTTTGTTTTTTCTTTTTTTCTTTTTATCATTAATTTGTAATTTTATTGAACCGGCATCATTTTAGTTAACATTCAATTAACCTTTTTATGATTCAACTCGAAATTGATTACCCTCTTCTGGTTATCTTATAAATTCAAAAATTATAAGCAAGCTTTAAGTGTGCATATCTGATAATCATCTGTATGCTATGACAGTTCGAAAAGAGTATATGCGAAGGCATTTCAGTCTTTTTTATTAAAATGGACTGCTTAATATATCAGCAACATCTGTTCATTTTTTGTACTTGTACCGAGAAGATCCTTACTGGTACAAGGGCTTGGAACTGGTAAATAGTAGTTTTATTTTTTTTTGTCTTAACAGAAATTTACAATTTTATTTTATTAAACTAATGCATTCCAGAAGAAACAACTGACATTTGAAGACTAATTCATGAAAGGGATTTATAGAGATTTAGCTTGTCAGAACAGAAAATGCAGTTAAGCCCTTGCTATTTTTGTTATTACATTTTTTTATTAGACTGCTAACAGACATTGGAAAATCATAGAGTGCTTGATGATTAATTACTCAGATCAGTCTTTTCATTTCCATGAACCAAAGCGCTCTCATTTCATTTACAAGGTCTGAGAACTCAATATGTTAGATTAAGTCTCAGTGCCATGTTTTCAGAGCCAAATCCAGTTCTGACCATGAATTGGTACCGAACTGCTACAAGGCTAGGTTGAACAAGAAAAAGGGAAAAAAAGAGAAATAGGGACCCTTTGCTTCATTGATTCTATAACAGATCCAATTATTGATTAGCTGCAATGCTTTCTTTGGTTTGAAACAATCAAGGGATAAGAATGATACAGAATCAAAGAAGGATGTTTATTTTACTCGCAGAAATTGTTTGTTTTATCAGAGTTTATCAGTTTTAAAAAAAAACTTATGATCTGTTTTATTTTACTCTCAGAAATTGTTTGTTTTATCATCACCAAATAGCAAATAATCCATAGAAAGCATATAAAGAAAGGAAGAAATAAAACAAAAAAAATGCAAAAAGTAAAACCAGTAATAGTACCAAGGAACTAATTTATATCAATTTCAACTTTTCTATTACATGTTTTTGTTGCTGGAAACATTTGGACAGAGAATCCCCTTGTGGAATTGAGTTTTCAAAAGGGTAAAAGCACAGTTCATATGAGCAAATATCTGCCTATATAAGATTCGGTACCAGTACCGGTTTCATATGGTTTCTCTTAAATCAAACAATCAAAGTATCAAATTAAAAGTAAGAACATGCCCAAATCTGAACAAAAGATTGGACATATAAAGGAAATGATGATGAGTAAAATAAAAAATAAGTAATTTGTTAAGTCTTTTTCTCAGATTCAGATAAAAAATATTAACAACAACACTTAGTTCTATATAGTTGCGCGCTTGATCACAATTTTTTCTCTTCATAAGAAATTGCAGTTAATGTTCTTAGAGGTAATTTCTACAATTAAATCCCAAACTTTTTATATTTTAACAATTTTATTTAATTTAGAATTCCAAAAATTAACAAAGTAAATTAATTTGTTGATAATTAATTTATACTGTAAATTAATTAGTTGACAACAAATTTATATTAATCAATATAAATTAATTTCCAAGCTAAATAAAGTCAACAAAAAATACAAATGAAAATTAAAACTTTAAATAGACATATATTTTGACAAACTTTGATATTTTATTATGATTTCATTTTGAAAAGCTAGCAAAAAGAACTACGAATATTATTGGTCATAGTCTATAATTACGGTTTTCTGAAAGAAAACAAAAATCATTGGAAACTCAAAAAAATAATAAAAATTTCTGAACTTAAGAAATTATGTATTTTCTTTTATTTAAAATGTAAACATTATTTTCTTTTATTTACAAATATACGTGCCTGGCCCAGAAGGCTTTAAGATCTGCATAAGATTTTATAGAACGATTAGATCTACTTTATTTTCTACTCTAAAAATTTTTCATACCAATTTCGTGGTTAAAATTATAATTTTTTGGGTCGTATTAGGTAGCTTTATAAAATAAAAGTAATAGTTATTAGAAGAACTTTTGAAAATTTAGTTGCAATTAATATAAATTATCTCATTTTTTCCTAAGTTATCGGTAAAATTATTTGTTAAACACTTCTTTTAGAACGGGTCGTTACAAATAATTAGACTAGAACAATTAATTCCAATATATCCCCCCTATAAAATATTAACGACCCATATTCTATAAATGAAAACTCATCATCATCATTATTATCGTTATTGTTACACCCCAAATACGGTATAATAGCCTGTCGCGTATATTTATTAAGTTATATACGCAAGACAGTGGATCTTTTATATGCATTACTAATAACATCATTATATATTAACCACATCCCAATATTTTTTACAATATTTATCTAACAGAATACGACAAACTATGTATTAGAAATGCCTCCCGCACCCTGTCAGTTTCAACAACCCAAAACCCCATTTTATGTGGTTATGCTAACAAATGCAATCCAAAGCCGTATCTCTGTATCCGTGTAATAAATCTAAAAATAATCCAAAGGGTGGGGGTGAGAAATAATAATAATATTATATCTCAGTGCGAATTTTCCACAATCAGACCACTATACTTGCAATCAATCCATATCCAGAATTAAATCTCACAACTTGACATTAACAGTTCAATTTATATATAAAAATGAATGCAAATGCTCAATCACAATATTCAATCAAATCTCAACTCATAGAATTTCAAATGAAGCTCAATATAGATATATTTGGCTTAAACTCAGATTATCATGTTTGGTAACACACACAGATGATCCACCAACTTGTCACACTGGTGGCCAAGCTAAACCCACACCAGTCGGTACCCGTAAAGTACCCTCAAACTGACCCTCATCTAATGTGTTTAGGATTATACTGTTCATTAAAGTCTGGTTCATAGTCAGATAATATTTCGTATGCAATAATCTCAGAATCCGTAATTTCCAGCACATTAAACAAAACAGTCAACGCCTGCAATTGACTGGATATGACATCAATAAGACGTTTCTTTACAGTCACCCAAAGTCTTTGTCACAATCAGTCAACGCTCTGCAATTGACTGATTCAATCAATCACCGCCCAGCAAGTGATTGACCACACACCATATGCACATATTGGTTCAAAGTCAACGCCCAGCAATTGACTTTGATAATCACATATCATCACAAATTAATGGTGACTTTCGACCGCAGTCCAGAATTGGAGAACACACAAAACGATAAACCATTCAAAATGACAAGTCAACAATATCACACAAATTCAGTTATAATTTGATTGGGTTATGAACATGATTCACACATCTCAAATAATACAACAAATATCATTCAACATGATAAATAAATAACAATTTAATTCTTAAAAATGTAATATCAAACAAGTTTAGTAACTCCGCACCTGATAACGTAGGGCGAAAAGATGAGCTCGTACGTAATCTGCAACTTCAAAGAATCACGCCTCGTCCGTATGTTTCATAATTACGCCAATTCCCAATTAAATATATTACAAATCTCTCTTTTATTATTTTTTCACTATTTCTTCTCATTTTTTTCCCTCTTTCTTTCCGTTTCGTTCTTCCTCTTTTTTCTGACATTTTTATTAATATCGAAAGTTTAATAGAAATTAATATTTTATGCCCAGATTCTCGAGTTTTCGCCAAAAATGCCCAAGCCGGCCACAAAATGGCCGGCTTACCCCCTTTTTTTTTAAGCCCGTATTTTACCCTATATATACTCCTTTTTTCTCTCTCCTCCTCGCAACTCTCTCATCTCTCAACCGAATTTCCTCTCTTCTTTAAGGTAATTTTTTTTATCTAATTTAAATTTAAATTTATTTAATTTAGGGTTTAGGGTTTAGGATTTAGGGTCTAGGATTTAGAGTAATTTGTTGTAATTTAGTGTAATTAGCATTATTGACCATATTTTAGGGTATTTTGGCATTTTTTAACATAATTAGGTTAATTAACGTAATTTAACCGAATTTAGGATAATTACAAAATTAGACCATTTGAGCATATTTACCGAAATTAGGCTATTGTAGCATATTTAAGGTTATTTTAACCGCAATTAGGTTATTTTAGGCGCAATTTGACCTATTTTAGTATTTTTAAGCAGAGTTAAGACCTTTTTGTTCCTTTTTAGCATATTTTACCGAAATTAGGTTATTGTAGCCTGTTTTAGCATGTTTTAGGTTATTGTAACCGCAATTGACCTATTGTAGCATGTTTAAGCAGAATTAAGCCTAATTTGATCGTTTTTAGCATATTTTACTGAAATTAGGTTATTGAAGCATATTGTAGCATATTTTAGGTTATTGTAACCGCAATTGACCTATTTTAGCATGTTTAAGCAGAATTAAGCCTATTTTGGTCGTTTTTAGTATATTTTACTGAAATTAGGTTATTGGAGCCTGTTTTAGTATGTTTTCACGGTAATTGGCCTATTTTAGGTTATTTTTGACATCAGGATGCCTAGAGCACTGTCTACCCGTCGTCCAGTAGTGGACGAGCCGATCAGTACTAGCAGCACCGAGCATATCAGTCCTCTCCTGTGGATTTCCCACGTCGATCACCGAGTCTCCCTGGCTTCTCGTGAGGTACATATCTTTTTTAGTTTCTCTTTAAATTTTGTTGAGTTTAAATTTTGTTATGGTAACACCGTGTGGACTACTTTTTTGAACGCATGACACATTTCTTTTAGACGTTAAGTTGCGGTACGTTCACATGCGGTACTACGAGGTGATGCACCAGTACCTGATTAACCTGGGTCTCTACCAGGTTGTGGACATTGTGCGGGCGGAGAGAAACATCATCAATGCATCTCTCATTGCAGGACTGGTGGAGCGGTGGCGTCCCGAGACGCACACATTTTACATGCCATTCGGAAAGATGACAGTGACTCTCCAGGATGTGAGTGCCCTTTGGGATTTGCCTATCCGTGGCACACCCGTTGGCAGCGTATCTGACAGCACCAGATTCGTAGGTGATGTCGACGAGTTGTTGGGAGCTGATCCTCTCTATCTCATTGGGAAAAATGGGAGGTCCAAATTCCATATGAGGATGACGAGGTTATGGGAGCACTTCAGCGCGGGTCTCTTGGCAGATTCCACCGAGCTGGAGATTCAGAGGTAAAATCTATAATTTGTTTCTATTGCATTACTATAAATTGTTTCTATTAGAATCTTTATATGTTTTGTAATGCAGATATTGATCAGAGTCAAAATGATGATGAATTACGTAGGTTTTGGCTTAGGTTTTGCATATTATCTCACACTTATGTCTAATTAATTAGATAAAAAAGCTACTGTCACGCTTCTTTATGTTTTATTACAGAAAACAGGTTTTGGGACTATTTTACATCAAATAGAGTAAGAATCGGGTCAATCGGATAAGCGACGCTCATCGACTAAGTCTCTGTTATGGCCCGTATTACCCAATACAGACCTAGCCGAATACGGACCAGGAGATGGTGCAATACACATTAAACCCTTCAGCGACATGGTTTCAATACGGACCGTATCAGCTAATACGGTCCATAACCAAGGCGCCTTTTGGAGAATAACTGCTGACAGCTGTATCCAGATCATATTTCTTGACCTCCACTCAACTCCAGACGTCACTCCACTCCTATATAAGCACCCTAGACAGATTAGTTTAGTATCTTTGTAATTTGGGTTAGATTTGATTAAGTGAGAAAGAGAGGAGTGATTGTAACCATGCTGTTCCGCGGCTAAGTTCTTTTCTTAGGGCTAGGCAGTAAACCTTGTTACTCTTGATGCTTTGATATATATATTTTCTGTTGATTATGATTTTTTGTTGTTTAATCGAAATGCTTTTGTGATTTATTATCCCTTCATCTAAATTCGATGATCTAGTTTAATCTGTTAGGGTAGTGACAGTGCTTTAATGGTAAGAGAAACTATGTTGCACGAGTTAGCCTCGTTGGGATTCATTAGATTTATGTGAAAAAAATCTTAGTGGAGAAATCATAAATCGGAACAACAAAATGCGAACAAAGTTCTATCATTTGCGTAAGATAATTCGCAGTGCTCTATGTAGTAACTTGTGTATTTAAGAGATCAGTCATTTGCGTAAGATAACTCGCAGTGTCCTATGTAGAATCTCGATGAAAGATCTGTCATTCTTGCGTAAGATAACTCGCAGTGACCTATGTGGTGTCTTTCATAAAATAACAACAGGAAATCAGACCCGATAGAAGTATATTATCAAAGTGAATTGAGTAGCAATGGTGTGCCGAAACCCTAGGAATTCTCATCTCTATCTTTATTTTAATTACTTTTATTACTACCAAATTTACATTGATCACAATTTCAACTCTTAATTTTCAGATTTCGTCTAGCCTTTCGAAAGATTGTGATTTGATCGCTCAAGACTCTGAACCAATATTCCCTGTGGATCGACCTCGAATATACTACTTGATAGGATTGTGTGCTTGCAATTCGAACCGATAGTATTTCCGAGTTTATGAATTTTAAAAGAAAACATCGCTCTCTTTTGAGTGATCAGATATACACAGGGCTACGTGATGGACCTTTTTGGTTCTATCATGTTTCCTGATTCCAGCGGTGACCAGATGCCGATGATGTATCTCCTGCTGCTGCGAGACCTTGAGCAGCCGTCGTCGTACAACTAGGGTGGGGCTGTCCTAGCCCATCTGTACTCCTACCTGTGCCGTGCTAGTGAGGTAAGTATCTAACACTTTTCTTAGTAAATTATTTAATCAATCAATCCATCAAAATACACTGATGTCTAATGTTCTTGAAAATGCAGAAGAATACGAAGCAGATGTACGGGCCAGTACTCCTGCTTCAGCACTGGTCATGGTCACGGCTACCGGTAGGCCGGCATATCTAGAATGAGGCACCGAATTGGGGAGCGCCAGATACTTGGAGATGCCCGGCATAAGGGAAGAAGTGGCACGGTTACCACCACTACTCAGATCGGACCCACGGGACTACCGTTGGGATCAAGCCAGTCCGGTCAGAGCTTCAGAGTTTGCCTGCCGATCTTGTTAAGTAGAGGCCATACAATCAGTTGTACGCGGAGGACCTCTTGCCGGGGATGTGTCTCCAGCAGCAGGAGCGGGATATATGGTTGTACAGAGGTACACTCATACACTTCTGGGTAGTGGTGCTCCACTACCCAGATCGAGTACTCCGTCAGTTTGGACTAGGGCCGTTAATTCCCACAGATCCATCGTTGCCGAGGTCCACGTTCATTGACCTACACAAGTAAGTCGTATCCTATTGTCAAATACCTCATATTACTTGATAGCTTTGTATTGCAACTAACGTCTTCCTTACGAGATAAACCACCTAGGGCGAACGGACTGGGACTGGAGCACCCATTTTTCAGACTACTACGGTATAGTGCAGGATCCTCAGAATCTGGACTTCTATCATGAGCCAGATGCGATCGTTCAGACCCAGGGAGATTCCCAGTTGAGGTATGATACTTGGTACATGTAGATCTTGGCCAATGTCTATCTGCAGGGCGATTACGGTGCCCATCTCCGCGACAAGATCAAAACTGATGATGGTTACCATCCCAATGGCATCACATTGGCTTGCCAGGTAATGCACCTAAAACTACATAGTTTTTCCCTAACTTAATAGTTCATCAAAGTTTCCCCTAAATTATATGTATGATTGTAGGGTCCGGCAGAGATACCGTCACAGCCACTGCCCGAGGAGACCGATACTACTGATCTCGAGTCCCTCTCGTACACTCTCCATGACTTTGGGGTATACGATGATGATTTTATGTCGACATCGCCAGTACCCCGATATGGCACAGAGATGCCGCATGATGGAGAGGCTAGTGGTAGCGGGTCTCATACTCAGCCTGCATTTGGGACTGGGTTCGCCGCATCTATCTTCGGTACACCTCCGCCCGTACCGACAGTCTCTACAAGTGATGACAGATGGGATACCACCGAGCGGATACTCAGGTACGCCGATGCTGGTGTGGAGACCGAGAGAGACAGAGCCTGGCCGCGCGAACGCCGGAGTACCGCCTCAGCGATGGTCCCCCTCTCCGTTTTAGTTGTATCGTCGCTAGTTTTGTACTATTTATATTTGGTATACTATTTATGTTTGGTATATTTAGATTATCCTATATTCCGGTTCTTTTGTATGTGTGCTTTTATGGTACTATTTTTATATTTTACAGATAAAATCAATTATCATGATAATGCTAAACAGAAAATATTACAACATTAAAATAGTAGGACAACATAAAAATATTTAAAATAATTGAATAAGTGCGTTAAACAGCAAAAATGAGTTTTAAAGATTAAAGGCACACCAATTGGCGTATCCCGAAATACATTGAGTCGGTGTGAGTGACATAAGTACCCAGAAAAATAGTTAAGAAAATAATATTATAATACAATAACAAAATAAACTTACACTATATATAAGAAGAAAATAGTTTGTGTAAAAAAAAAAAAAATAGAGGTAAGCCGGCCATTTTGTGGTCGGCTTGAGCATTTTTGGCGAAATCTGAAGAATCTAGACAAAAATATTAATTTCTATTAAACTTTGGATATCAATAAAATGTCGGCTCTTTCTTTTTCGTTTTTTTTTTTGTTTTCTGTCATTATCCCAAAAAGAGAGAGAGAGAGAGAGCATGGCTTGAAAAAATTCATTTTGACGGAAGGGAGTTGAGGAACCAAAACAGGCCGCGTGGCCTTAGTGCCACGTAGGACCTTTTTTTTTCTTTCACATTTTGTAAATTAAACCTTGAGTTTATGAGATTTATACATCAGTCCATTAATATTTCAAATAATTATTGAACACTTTTTTATAGTAAACCTTTAAGTATTGTAAATTTAAAAATAAATCAAAAAATTATTAAAAAGAAGTTTATTAAATTTTCTGAATATTACAATTATTATTATTATTATTATTATTATTATTATTATTATTACTACTACTACTAAAATATTTAAAATAGATCTTATTTCTTTATTATTACTAAAATGAAATATGTTTTCATTTACAATCTCAATCATACTAAATATAAAATTTTGTGGTCCATTCTATTATTTATAATTTTTTCATTTGACATCAATAAATTTTTGCCCAAATCCTCTTTATTGGTAATTAAAAAAATAAAAAAATTGATACTTTCTAGTCAACTCAAATTTGATTTTGCAACAAGTTTTTTGTGTGTCCACAGAAGGAGAATAAGTGTTTTGCATGATCTATCATACATATCTTATTTTTTTTACTTTAAATACTTCTTCATCTATATAAATAATTCTAGTTATGATAATTGTAGAAAATAATAGAAAAATTATGAACAAATAAGCCTACCTATATTTTTTATTAAGAAAATTTATAAAACATAGATTGAGCAATTATATGAGGAGGGATCGGATGACACCTCTTTTTGGTGACATCCGAAGTTACCACATTCATTTTTTTCATTTTCAAAGTCCAAATCGTCGATCCAAACCGTTCAACATGATCTCCACAATAAAATGTACTTGCAGATCAAATTTTACATTTTTTTTTATTTTTTTTTACTATTTATTAAGTATTTTACAAAAAAACAGCCATACTTAGACTATTGAATTTTGTACCCATCTTAATAAATAGTAAAAAAATTCAAAAAAATATAAAATTTGATCTGCAAGTACATTTTATTTAGATAATCATGTTGAACGGTTTGGATCGACGATTTAGACTTTGAAAATGAAAAAAATGAATGTGGTAACTCGGATGTCACCAAAAAGAGGTGTCATCCGATCCCTCCTCCAATTATATTCAATATATAAATGATATTTTATATTTTTTTCATAAAATATTAGAGAAAATCAATAAATATATCTTGAGAAGATAATATGATCATATGTATGTAGGGTTAGAGTTTATGCTAGCAGATACAATTTTAGATTTTCTAATGACGAGAATATGATCTTACTAGTTACTAGTAGAGATGCAATCAACTACGTTGTTTATGACACGTGCCACACGCAAGGGCGAGCATAGAACTCATAAGTTATACCTCTCCAATCAATAGAGTGAGATTCGGTATTGCCAGCTCTTGCGTTACCTTGCGGCTCACCTCGCTAGCTATATATCAAACTGGATAGCCTCAAATGATGTAGACCAAAGTGTGGCCGAAACCGAGAAATGATTCAATGCTAGATGTGCGACTATATCTTCCGATTTTGAATCCGTCAAAGCTCCAAATGTGATCTCAACTCTTGGATCTATCAAACTTGAGCTTAGATCTACACATTTGAATGTATATATTCAAACAATCTTGTTCAGTTACATTTTAGATTTGGTTAAAAAAAAAATTTGTGCATTAATTTGGCCATTTTTGTGAGTAAATTTAGTGATTTAAATTATTTATTGATAGTAAATGCGGTTTATTTGATTTTTGTGACGTATTCAACATTTTGTACAATTATATATAAAATAAACAAATACTGTGTCTAATTTTTAGAATTAGTGTTTATAACACGAGCATAGCTAATTTGCTGCTGGCAGCATTTCGGCCAGCTGCTGCCGAGGGCATATCTGTCATACTGATGTTCAAACAACAAATTCAAACCGTTAGATGTGATCTCTATATTAAAATCTACTTGGAGACCAAATTTTACATTTTTGGATTTTTTTTACTATTTATTAAGCCACTTTGAAAATTCTAGATCATATGGTCCAGACTGTTTTACTGTTCACCCGGATCTGGAATTTTCAAAGTGGCTTAATAAATAGTAAAAAAATTCTAAAAAATGTAAAATTTGATCTCCAAGTAGATTTTAATATAGAGATCACATCTAACGGTTTGAATTTGTTGTTTGAACATCAGTATGACAGATATGCCCCCGGTAGCAGTTGGCCAAAATGCTGCCAGCAGCAAATTAGCCATACTCTTTATAACACTTGCCTTGGATTCATTATCACTTATCATGCAATAAGCATATCCAGCGGAAGTGCATCAGGTTTCTCCAATTTTGATGTGCTCTGTAATAATTATCAATATGCATAATTATATGATAATTTGGTACATTTTGCAAAATGATGCTTGTATTGGCGGACCCAAGAAGGATATTGGGTAGGCAAGTGCCTATCCGTGAATTCGAATTTTCTTTTAGACCCAGTGGTATTTTATATTTATGCCTACTGGATCGATATAATGCCTACTCCTGAATTTATGTATCATGCGGCCACCCGTTGAAATTTAGTACATTTTGCATACCTCTCCAAAATTTGGAAATTACGTATTACCCCCCACTAAAATTCATAATATTATATTTACCATTCTAAACTTCAAAACATCTCAAATTTATCTATTTTATTGTCTTTTTTTATTAAAACTCATTTTAAATTAATGAAGTTTTCATTTATCTTTATTAAAAACAATAAAAACTAGTAGAGCATGTTTCAGTCTTGTAATTGGTCGGTTTCTGAAGACAAATGGGTCCTTTCTCTACTTCTCACACTTATACAATCATATATCTAAATGGTACAGTGTAAGTGTCAGAAGTAGAGAAATGACCAATTTACCATAGAAAACCGTCAAACTAGAAGACTGACATTTTCTAAACAAAGACATTCACATTATTAGCTCTGATTTAATTTTGATTTACTCTGGATTTGGAAATTATGTATTCCCCCAAAATTCTTAATATCATATTTACCCTTCAAATTTATCCATTTTATTGTCTTTAATATTAAAACTCATTTTAAATTTATAAAGTATCTATTTTATGCTTCATTAAAAAAATAAAAACTAGAGTAGCATGTTTTAGAAAATTGTATGTCTTCTAATTGATCGAAGTCTTTTCTAGAGTAGCATATTAGTCACGACACAGCACAACACGATTTTTCCACTCTAATTGCAGCATTAATTAACGGGAAAAAAAACTAAAAACATTATAGAATTTAGAGGTTTTTTGGGACGGTAAGGATAGTACAGGATATTCATTACGAGGTATGAGAATCACTGCCTTGTTTTATCTCAAATAAAAAGATACCGGTGCGAATTTCTACCGGTGCTGGTACCATACTAAAAAATAGAAAAAACTCAAATATATAAACAAGCAACTGAGTAGATAAGTGATTTAACACGTCTCAGCACTTCACATTTTTATCTTCATTTTTAATATACAAATAGTCAATTCGAAATGCTCAATATGATCTCCAAATTAAAATACTTTTGAAAACAAGATTTTAAATTTTTTGGAAATTTGTTACTAGTTTCTTAGATAGGTACAAGACACTATTTTTTAGAAGATTTTGGATCAATCAAAATTAGTGATTTTCTACCTATCTTAAACAAAAAAAATATAAAATTTAGTCTTCAAAGTTCAAACACATTTTAATATGGAGATCATGTTGAGAAGTTCGGATCAACGGTTTGGACTTTAAAAACAAAGATAAAAATGTGAAACACAATTGAAACATGAAATACATGAGTTTGAACCCTACTCAATTTAGAATTAATTGTTTATAATTTGCTGCTAATTTGGTACATTTTGTTCACTATTTCGGCCCCTAGCTAACTCCAAATTATTGTTTCATAAATACAATTTACGTTAATTTATAAAACTAAAGTCTAATATATGACAATTAGCGGTCTAAACTTACTATATAATGTTATGACATTCATATCATCATGACCTTCAAATATGATTTACTAGAATCCATACACTACATTAATTACAAATAATAATGATCACCTCATCAGAAAAAAATAATAATAACAACAACAAAAATAACAAATTTAAAATAACAACAAAGATCAAATCATTAGAACATGCTACAAAAATCATGTACAATGGCAACTTAGAGAGACGACAGCTCCACCGAGCCGCCTCTTCTCTCTCAGAACTGCTTGCCTTACATTAGGCACTTCCTGGTACACCATCTCCCATATATGATTCACTGCATCACCTCTCGGCACTGGGCCCACTCCACCCGGAAACCCATTATCATACTCAAAATTACATTTTCCCCTCTAAATTCATAATATCATATTTACCCTTCTAAATTTCAAAAACTCACAAATTTACCCAATTTATTGACTTCTCTATTAAAACTCATTTAAAATTTATAAAATACCTATTTTACCCTTTATAAAAAAAAATATGTACTATGTGTAAGAAAAATGGTTTCTATTTGAACTCACAAATGTTATGTACACTTTTTTAAATATATTTCCTCATATTAATTGTACTAATTTTACTTCTACATAAATACAGATACACTGACATACACATATACTGATACAAAGTTATATATGAAACTAATGTGTGTGTTGGGTACTTGTGTTTGATCAGATTTAGATGCAAAATGTAAATTTGAACAAACTGTATTAGATACTCACACTGATCTATTTCCCTAATCAAGATAAAACTAAACTTGTTTCTGCACACCAGCAAATTAACAGAAACAGATGCATCAATTGTGACCCACACATTTGATCTCCTAATTGTGCCATATACCAAACAGTGCCTACAGTATTACCAATGAAAAACCTTAAAACGGTTCTACCTCATTTATTTTTGATGCAAAATAACTAATGCAAGTTCAGTAAAGGGAGACAAATTACCCGATGCCAGTGCTTTGCTCCTTTAAAGTATAACAATATATGGCGAGTCACTGTGTTTTCCGAAATTGGTAATATAAGCAATAGATGTGTGTAAGGTACAATAACATCCTTTGATCAAAGATACTTGCATGTGTTGAATACTCTCCGGAACCGTACTATTTTTCATGGATTGAGAGTCGAGCTTGTACCAGCCACTAAAATTAACGATTAATACACAAAAACATAATCTCTACCACCTGAACATTTCCAAGCTTCTGACCGGTACCAGCAAGGTTTAATCAATACCAGTATCGTTTCAAACAATATAGGCCGTCCTGGTACCAGAAAGTATTGGCTAAAGATTTAATCAATACCAGTCGGTACCACTAACTAGTCTGACATATGCAAGTTAAAATCGTTCCATACAATAGGAGATGAGAAATTCTCTATCTTACCAGTTAATACAAAAACATGATCTCTTACCATTTAAATCCCCCTTTTTGCTCCATCCGAGCTGCATTTCTGCACTCAAAGTTGCAAAACATGGCACCAAAACCACATCCGATTCCCCCAAATCATAAACCCTAACAGCGGCTCAATCATTCGCACGCAAATCCGGATGCGTCACGAGATTGCCGAGCAGCCAGTACTCCGCTGAGTACTGTTCAATCAATGGATTGTCGAGGTATGGGGGGTAATTCGGGTCAAATTTCATCGGTTTCGGGTTCGGGTCGGAGGTAGGTGAAGGAGACTACAAGTAGAGAGATGACAGAGAAGGTGAGAAAATCGGGGTAACGAATTTAACAGACCAAATTTGGCTTCATGCAGCGCACTACGTCGTTGTTATTACTACGGTACGAATAACTCATTTGGATGTCCATTTAGATTAAAAGGATCTGTTTTGAGATGCGTGTCGCACTGGATCTGGCCCTTGATTGCTAGCTAGTAAGCTAGAGGAAGAGAGGAGGAAAACGGATCTGAACAAAAAATGGATAAACATTTTTTCGTAATGATATTTAGAGAAAAACATGATGAAGAAAATAAAATAAGTATAGGTATTTATTGGCTTATTATATATAAATTAAATTCCTTTTTTTACTCCTACACAGATGTGAAATTTGTGGGAATGGACAAACAACTTTTGGGGATCAAGATTTTTAAATAACACAAATAATGTTATGGCAAAATAATAGCACCATTTAAATTTAACAAATGACACATGTTGTTCTTGCCAATTATTTTATAGCGTTAGAAAAAAAAAACACGATGCTACCGAATTTTCCAAATCTTATTTTTTTTAATAAAAGTTAGAGGTCAAGCTACCCAATTATTTGATATCTACAAAAAATTGTGTTTTGTAGGTTTCAAAGTTGCAACATATATAATAAGAGTTAATTTTTATTTTTTTCTTAACAATGCGGATAATAAATTTGAAAAAAATTACAAAATAAATTAAATTTGCTGAATAGCGCTGAATAATTTAGATTTTTATATGAAACGAGATTTGAGAGATTGGATGGTAAATATTAAAAAAAATTTAATGCCATGAAAAAAAAAAAGACGGTTGGTCTTGGGCCCAATGGGCCATAAAATGTTAGATCACACATAATATATATTAATGAGCTATGTTGCACGGATACTTCAGTATAGGCCGCGTATCGGTATCGGACACGTATCGGATACCGATACGCGTACGATACGGCCCCGATACGTATCCGATACGCCAGCTGGCGTATCGGCATACGTGGCGTATCCTAATTAGGTAGATACGGTCACGATACGCGTTGAATTTTTGAGGATACGTCTGTTTCAGCGAGATACGGGCGGGATACGTCTAATTAGGTTTCCTCTCCAGTCTCCACTCCGCTCCGAACTAAAGAAAAGTAGAAAACAAAACGCTCCCTCTCTGATGGCTCTCCGCTTGCCTCTCCGCTCCGAACCGCTCCTCTCCCCTCCGAGCCACTCCGCTCCGAACCACTCCTCTTCGCTCCGCTCTCTCCGCCGTCTCCGCTCCGAACCCTCCGCTCCGCTCGCCTCTCCGCTCTCTCTGCCGTCTCAGCTGTAATAATCAGATCCAATACAAGAAAGGGAAGCACAAACAAAGTCGTACCCGACATCTTGTCACGTTTGCAACACCCGAATCAAGAAGGACTTGTAAAACCGAGGTACTTGAGCACTGGTGTTGTTGTTCCGTTTTTCTTGTTTCTGTCACTTGGCGACCTTGCTGGTTTTTTTGGCTGCTGCTTTGATCTCGGCTTGTGCCATTTTGTTGTTGATGGCTGTTGCTTGACCTGTAGCCTTTGTGCCCTTTCTTGTTACTGGTACCGACTCGGTACCAGTATTGGGGGCTTTGCGTGTTGCCTTGTTGCTCTCTGAATTAGTTCTAGACTTCTAGTTATTCCAAATTAGTTGGAAATTTGCACATGTCAGAGGTACATCTTTCTTTGCCACAGCCCACAAGGCTTGTTATTTTTCCTGAATTCCAAAATTGGAAACATGAGACTGTACTGCAGCACCAAATTAGTTGGAAATTTGCACATGTCAGAGGTAATAAAATGCATAATTGATGCTTCTTTTTTATCAATAGGGGAGGAGATGATAAATTCAAGCAACAGGTGGTGAAACATGCATCTACCTGGTTGCAAGGTAAAGTAAACAAATTATTATACTGCTATTAACATAGTATATGGTTTTGTGACTATGGTTTAGCATGGTATACTGCAAAAATTATTATACTGCTATAAACAATTAGTTCTAGTTATTTCAATTAAGCCAACTTGCTTAAATGGTTTAGCATGGTAACAAAAAGTTTATGTGCATCTTTTTCTTTTGAGTTATAAACTTATAATGTATCAAATCTGAAAACAACATTACCAATCAAGAACAATGATGAGACAGTGAAAGAAGTGTTGTCCTAATGGTGGATGGATAGGTTGTACTGATGAAGGCCCTGCTAATAATTTTGTCATCTTATATTAGTTGTATTCTCTTAATTGAAATAGGTAACATCAAGCAGTCTGCTTCGATGTCTTCAACTTCAGGAAAGCATGGGTAGTACTGCCTCAACTACCTCAATTTTTTTGTTACTTGTAAATTACAAGTAAAAAATTTGATATATATACAAGTGTTGAATTAATAAATAAGTGTAATTTTTTTACTTATTGTAATATAAGTATTGAATTAATAATATAATTAAAATAATAAAAATAATATATAATAGCCGTATCGTATCCTTCATTTTTGAAAATTGCCGTATCGCCGTATCCGTATCGTATCCGATACGATACCCGTACCCGTATCCATGCAACATAGTTAATGAGTAATGAATATAACAGGCTTTTTAATTTCTAGGCCCAATGGGCCATAAAATAGTGGAACACCATCATATATTGACCTGAGCAGTCTTTCTTGGACGTGTACTCTCGGCAATTGACTTGAATTTTCTTTTCTTGTTTTGACCATTCTTCAGTCATTGTTAGGTGGTGATTTATCTAAATTTGAAATCAGAGCTGCTTAACTTGGACCAAAATTTATTCTCTCTCTGTTTTGAACAGATTCATGCTCCACGTTTTAGACTTTCTTGTTAAAAATTCCAAACGTATCTCTTGGGTTAATCATATTTCCTCTTATATATATATACAACACAAATGATATCTTGTTCATTCATCTCTCCAAAACCAAGTTGCACCATTACAATTTCTATATATATCTCCTCATATATCACATGCATAGATAGATAGATAAATTATCTTACAGTTACATTGCCATGGGATTTACTGTGTCTGACGAGGTACTTGGTACGTTGATCCCCATTGCGGTGTATTGGATCTACTCCGGCATATTTATTATACTCGGGGATAAGCTAGAGAAGTACCGGTTGCACACGAAGGCTGAGGAAGATACGAAGAATGTCGTCTCCAAGTTGACGGTCATGAAGGGCGTATTCGTCCAACAGGCATTTCAGATTGCCATCACCATGCTGTTATTTACTGTAATATATACTTAATTATTTTTCACATTAGATGTTAATAAATCATACCTACTACATTATATCATTACATTCCATTTAATTTGAAATAGATGAAGATTTTTACTTTTTGCACAACATTAGAAATTCAAATTTTCTGCATGAATGAATAATTAATTTCTTCATTTAAAAAAATACATGGAACTTTTTATTAATGTTTTGACATGTAACTACAGCTAATAAAGGATGAAGCCGGTGCTCCGAAACCCAATCCACCTCTATACATCATCGCCGTGCAATTCATCATTGCCATGTTCGTCCTCGACACATGGCAATACTTCATGCACCGTTACATGCACCTCAACAAGTTTTTGTACAAGCACATCCACTCCAAGCACCATACCTTGGTTGTACCATACGCCTTCGGTGCGCTCTACAACCATCCTTTGGAAGGCTTATTGTTAGATACTATAGGCGGTGCTCTCGCCTTCCTAGTCAGTGGTATGACGCCACGTGTCGGGGTCTTCTTCTTCTCATTTGCAACTATTAAAACTGTCGACGATCACTGTGGTGTATGGTTGCCTATTAACATCCTTCATCTTTTCTTCGCGAACAACAGTGCGTACCACGACGTGCACCACCAGTTGTACGGTACCAAGTACAACTTCTCGCAGCCGTTCTTCGTGACATGGGACAAAATCATGGGGACTTACATGCCATATTCATTGGAGAAGAGAAAGGAAGGAGGATTTGAAGCAAGGCCAGTAAAAGATTAGAGAGAATTAACTTAAATTATAGCAAATGCTATGAGAATTACTTGTTCATGGAAAATAATCGCTCTCTTTTTTGGATTTTTTTTGGGGTGATTTTATTTGGGGGAAATTTTTTTTTTTTTTTGTAATTTTTGTAAACATGATATAAAAATGAAAACGAGTTTAATTACTAGGGTGAATAGAGAAAATAAATCGATACAATGTTGGAAATTAAAATATTACCATGAAAAATAGATTAGAATTTTTTTCATTGAAAATGCAAAATATATTCTGACTTAATTATGGGGGCATGGATTTGACAGGCTGATCAATTTTAATTAAGTGAAATTATCACTGGATCCCCTTGTATGCAGATCCTCAGAATCATTTATATCTTTCTTTTGGAAAAAGGTTCATATCTAATTAAAAAATATTTATATAATTTATATAATAGATATTATAGATATAAACTTCTTTGCTAACGTTTGCTTACAAAAATATTTAAATGAAAAACAAAATAGTTATTAGACTACCATAAATTTTGAAAAACAAAATAGTTGGTCCTGTTCACTATAGAAAAAGTTTAATCATTGAGTATATATATGTGCTTGGCTATTAGGCTTATATAAGCATATGCCCACATATGCTTAAATAAGCATTTTTGCGTTTTCAATGTTCAAATGGTCGATCCGACCGTTCATCTTGTTCTCCATATTAATATGTGCTTGGAGACCAAATTTTACATTTTTCTGAATTTTTTTACTATTTATTAAGCCACTTTGAAAATTGCTGATCATATGGTCCAGAATTTTGGAAACACTGTTTTTACTGTTCACCCAGATCAGCAATTTTCAAAGTGGCTTAATAAATAGTAAAAAAATTCAGAAAAATGTAAAATTTAGTCTCCAAGCACATATTAGTATGGAGAACAAGATGAACGGTCAGATCGACCATTTGAACATTGAAAACGCAAAAATGAGTTATAAGCATATGTGGGCATATGCTTATATAAGCATAGTAGCCAGCCCCGTATATATATATATAGAATAATAGACAGTTCTCATAATGTATTTCAATATCTTATCATGACAACTGTCATACTTGTCGTGGTACATAGGAGTATATATAATTGAGTTTTTGACCCCTTGATATTCATTAACTATTGGAAGGTATATATCAATATTAATGTTGTTATTACTTTTTTTTTTTAATGCTTAATATTTGTTTGATTGGTTAATACTTTAAACAATCTATTTCTCTTATCTCATTCTCTCCAGCGGACTCATGGAACTTCTGATCCAATAGTGCTTACATTGAAAAAAAGAAACATAATTAAGCTGTTAATTAGGGTTTAAGACAAATAAGCCGAATACTAAAATGGTAAAATTGATAAATTTGGTACTGATACTTATAAATTTAATCATAAAATTGTTATGCAACCTAAGTCTTGTGGTTTAAGTCTTAAACAAATAAGATGAATATTAAGACGAATAAACTGAATGTTACCACAATAATATAATTATTATGTACCATATATATTAAGAAAAATAAGTTTAGTTAAGTCCAATAATTAAGCTTAATCCATATATATATATATATATATTCCATACTATAATTAGGTCAACAAACTCATGAATATTAAAGTATACAAGTAGGAAGTTCGTCAGAGTATGGTTGGACCCAGTCGCAAGAGATTATATATGTTAGATAGAATATATAATCATTGGCGATATTAACTAGTCAAAATAAAGTATTGACTACTTAAAATATTTGATAGTAATTATAATAGTTATTACATATATATATATATATATATATATATAGTGCTTGGCTATTATGCTTATATAAGCATATGCCCACATATGCTTAAATGAGCATTTTTGTGTTTCCAATGTTCAAATGGTCGATCCGACCGTTCATCTTGTTCTCCATATTAATATGTGCTTGGAGACCAAATTTTACATTTTTCTGAATTTTTTTACTATTTATTAAGCCACTTTGAAAATGCTGATCATATGGTCCAGAATTTTGGAAACACTGTTTTTACTGTTCACCCAGATCAGCAATTTTCAAAGTAGCTTAATAAATAGTAAAAAAATTCAGAAAAATGTAAAATTTGGTCTCCAAGCACATATTAATATGGAGAACAAGATGAACGGTCGGATCGACCATTTGAACATTGGAAACGCAAAAATGAGTTATAAGCATATGTGGGCATATGCTTATATAAGCATAGTAGCCAGCCCCTATATATATATATATATATAGAGAGAGAGAGTGGCTAAGGTCAAAGTGGTATGACCAAGGCCTTGGTGCTACCAATTAGTTTTTGCAATTTTAAAGTTCAAATAGTCGATTCAAACCGTTAGATGTTCAATCTATATTAAAATATGCTTGGAGACCAAATTTTACATTTTTTGGAATTTTTTTACTATTTTTTATGCCACTTTGAAAATGGCAGATTCGGGTGAACAGTAAAAACAGTGCAACCAAATTCTGGACTATGTGATCAGCAATTTTCAAAGTGGCTTAAAAAATAGTAAAAAAATTCCAAAAAATGTAAAATTTGGTCTCCAAGCAGATTTCAATATAGAGATCACATCTAACGGTTTAGATTGACCGTTTGGACTTTGAAAATCTAAAAACGACTTGGTAGCACCAAAGGCCTTGGTCATACCACTTTGATTTTAGCCACTCTATATATATATATATATATACATATATATAAAACATATGTTATGATAGTGGCAAGGTACAGAACTACGTACATTCCTGAAAATTAAAATTGAAAAAAACATGTACATGTTCAACTCCTGTTAAATCTGTACAAGGTTAACCATGGAGTATACATGTGTGTGTGTGTGTGTATATATATATACTGTCAAAACAGATTCAGACAGGTCCGGTCATGACTCACGAGTTGCATGGTAGGTGCCAGTGGGGACGTGCTACAAATTAAAACTGGACCATGCATCTCTCTCTCTCTATATGTATGGTTAATTCACAACCTATTAGGTACAACGAGTGGTTCTCTGTTCTAGATCCCAGTTAGGGATTTGATAACAACATCTCCATCTGGTTTTCCACAATTATCTTAATCAATCAACTGTGCTAGCAAAATCTGAAAACATGAAAATTTATCAATTCTACCTTCTTTTATTAAAATATTTGATTTGATGTATTAACAACTATTATATTCAGCTGAATTATGTATTTAGTATATAACTAAAATGATATTATTGGAAAAAAAAAAAAACAGTGTGTACTGATGTTTGAAATAAAAATTAGAATTCAATCAAATAATTCTATTTTCTTTTAAATTCCAAGACTTGATGAGGAGATGCCAAATTAAGCAAGATTACTCATGCAGTGTGGTCACCATATGTTGAAAGAGAAGCTTGAGAAAAGCATATACCAGAAAATGCCAGTACATGTAATTGCATGCAGTGTCTCACGTGAATATTGTTGGAATCCGAACAAAAAATTTTTGGTGTTTCTACTTCATGCCAGCCACTATATGCTATGTATCCAGATGTATACATAGTTGGACCAGAGGTTTATATTATTAGATAATTACAAATTAGGATTTATTGTATCAGCCTTCTGCACATCATGTCTCTGCATATTTTCTCCTTAAAAGGGAATTTGAGCTGAACTACTATGAACTATGTACAATGTAAAAAAATGGTTGCATAATGAAGGAAATTAATTAGTCACGTTGTTATCAATTCTGTTACGAAACGTTATGGTTATGTTACGGCATGATACTTCTTGCGTGTCAGACACCTGACATAATTTGTGTGTCGCATTAATTAGGTGCTTTTCTTCAATCGGAAATGATAAAGCATGTCATGTCACGTCACGTGACAATTTTGTCAAACATTATTTTTTATTTTAATTTATGTTGCAACATTTTCATACTTACCAATCCTTATTTCTTTCAATGAACTAACTTACAATCCTAAAAAAAAAATAAGTAAACGTGATTATTTGTGTGTTGTGATTGTCCACTATCATTTAGTCATATGACGTGAAACTTTTTTACTACATAATTTAATGTGACATGATCAAGTCGCAATATATTAGTCATGTCATGTTTTTTTTTGGCTTTTATAAGATGAAACTCAAATTCTGAAAAGGTATTCTATGTTTCTAAGTGACTATGTCACCGATGGCATGTCACAGAAAATCTGGTCTCTCCTTTGTTTTCTATCTCTGTTGCTTCTATATAACACAACAAATAGTAAACAGTTTGCATGCAATAGAGAGTACCAAAATGGATTCCTCCAGGATCACTGCTCTTCTCTTCATTTTCATGCTCTCCCTCTCCACCATACCTCAAACCCTAGCTTGCAACTACTGCCCCAAACCCACTCCACCTCCGAAATCTCCCGCCTCTCCTACCACGCCCACTCCTACCACTCCTACTCCTACCACGCCCACTCCTACCACTCCTATTCCAATTATCGGCACCCCCATAACACTCCCTCCGATCATCGGCAAACCCCCAAAAGTAACCCTGCCACCAGTCAGTTTACCGCCATTGAAACCACCGTTCAAGGTGCCACCTGTCACATGGCCAAAGGTGCCACCCGTCACTTTACCACCATACATCAAGAATCCCCCAGTAACCTTGCCACCAGTCAGTTTACCGCCATTGAAACCGCCGTTCAAGGTACCACCTGTCACATTACCAAAGGTGCCACCCGTCACTTTACCACCATACATCAAGAATCCCCCAGTAACCTTGCCGCCAATTGGTTTACCGCCCATACTCGGTCATGGTCCCACACCTCCCTCATCTCCATCAACTCCTACTACTCCATCATCTCCATCACCTCCTAAAAGTTCGTGCTCCTCGCCACCTACTCCTACAAGTGGGAGTTGCCCCATTGATGCACTTAAGCTCGGAGCATGCGTTGATTTACTTGGAAACACCGTTCAACTCGGGGATGCCACAGTGGAGTGCTGCCCGGTTGTTGATGGGCTTGTCGGGGTTGCAGCTGCTGCATGCCTTTGCACCGCAATCAAGGCTAAGTTGCTTGATATCAATTTGTACCTACCTATAGCACTCAAGGTCCTTGTTGCTTGCGGCTCCTCGGTTCCTTCCGATTACACTTGTGCTTGAAAACCAAGGTAATTAAAAAAGAGTATTGATTAAATGTTGCAATTGTAAGATGAACATACTGTAGGCAATTGAACTAGGCAGTACATATATACACAAGAGAAATTTATAACTAGAAAATATAAGGGGCAGTGATACATAGATATACCCAATGTTGTTATATTACTCAAGTTATGTACTTAAGAAAACATTACTACAATGTTATCAAGATCAAACAAATTAACATCTTTTAAAAAATGCTTCAGCAATATATTCATTTTGATATGTACCTTTGTAGTTAGATTACACTAACAAAGATATTTTTTATTTCTTTTCCTTTGATGAAATTAGGAGATGTGGATATGGAGAGCAAGCAAAAACATGCACAAAATATGTGTAAAGTATGTTGAAAAGACATAAGAGGATGTCTTTTAATTCTTTATTTTGTTTTGTCTATTTTCATTATTTCTCTTTATTGTAAGAATGTTTTGTTTTTGATATATTGTGCACAGTTGTTCAGTGTGTTGCATTGAAACTTGTAATGGACATTATGCAGGTTTTTGTTCATCAATTTGTTGCAATTGATAATTTTTTCTCAATATATATTATCTGGCATTTTGGAAAGGTTGAAGCTTGTTCTAAATATTATTTCTGCACCACATGCTAAGTAAAGGCAAAGGCAGTAATTCAATTACAATATATATGAAGAAACTATAGAAATTTTGTTTTCAATGTAATGTAATATTTACTAATTAGATGTCAAGAAAGAGAGCACTATATTGCAAATGTTTCCCCCAATTTTGCTGTGCATGCATGTGAAAGCAATAATGTCATGCTATGTTGCAAAGGATATAGACATGAGTATGATATATTCGTATATAACGGTACATACTATTTAGAAATCTACAATAAAATAACGCCTTTTACATTTATTTATTTTATGCATAAATATGATATAATTATTTTTCAAATTCTAACAATTATTTCTCTATAAAATACTTCAGTTAAAAATTATTGAAAATTTCTTCTTTCACTCCATATTCACACGCGCAAAGTGTAGAATTAATTAACATACATGTATGCACCCGCAACTCTTATACTTAACATATACAAGTTATTCAGATCTATATTCACAAGTACTTAATTATGTCTAATATGTTGCCACTATTTCATTTATAAATTACTAATCATAAATTCAACTTAAAACAGTTTGTCGTATGAGTAAAACTATAATTTGATTCTTTATTAACATAATATATAAATACTTTATCATTGAGTATAAATATATATATATAAAAAAAATTAGCATATCTGAAGAGGAGTGCATATATAATGGTGCAATTATCGCTTCTCAATAATATATATACATTCTAAATTAGTTTATTTTGTAAAAAAAAAAAAAAAAAATTAAAGTCAAGGGGTAAGGCTGATTTCGTGTAAAAGAAATTATTACATAGAATTCACCCGATTTTCTTAATAATAGGAAAGATATAAAAAAATATCGACAATGGAGTACGTTTTGGTGAAAATTCAGAAAATAAAAAGAACGTTATAGTTTATAACGTCTAGACACTGTAGCTAGACATTATAAACTATAACAAAAACTGTAGCTGGACGTTATGGTTCATAACGTTCAGCTACAGTGTTTTTTTTTTTTTTTGCTTCAGTTCTAACTGTTGCTGTGAGATTGCTTTAAAAGACACTGTAGCTTGGACGTTATGGTTTATAACCTCCAACTACAGTGATCAGATTATTGAGAAGCGATAATTGCACCATTATATGTATCTCACTTATAGAAATACAATATGGGTAATTGTAGCTGTGAGATTGCTTTTAACGATCATTAGCGATCAGATTAAGTGAACATTATGTTTATAACCTCCAATTATAGTGCCCTGAACGTTATAAACCACAATGTTCTTTCTATATTTCAAAATTCCATAAAACCTTACCCCATTATCAATATTGTTTTTGTTTTTCCTATTAATAAAAAATCGGTAGAATTAACCTTTGGCTTCTGTTAAGGCATGCCCACCAAAAATATATATGTACGTATTCTTACTAGACAAATAACTTCGTTACCTAGCAGTCGTAATGCATAATTGGCTCAAATAGGAATCACCTTTTGATGGAGATGTAACAAAGAATGCCAGGTGCCATGTCATAATGGCTGGAATGACGACATAGTTCAAAGCTGGCAGAGACAAAGACAAATTAATAGAGAATACGAGGCACCGGCCATACATTAATTTCGATTCATATCTCACTATAGAAAAATGAATCTGTGAAATTCTAGCTATCATGGTTTGAACTCAAAACAACCTAATTTCAAACCAAAATACAATATAACATAAAGAGTGAGCATATGGTAATGCATATTACGGATTGATATCCGTTTTATCCATTCATATCTTTATTCAAACTAACTATTTAAATATAATTCTCTATGAAAATATACTTAAATACAAAAAAAAAACACTTATTCTAAAATTTTTGAACCATCCGAAAGTAGTGATATATATATATTATCTTTTTGGACTATGTTTTTTTTAACTATTTTTACATGTATTGAGATATGTTATCTTTCCATGGTGATACATTTTTGCACTTAACTGTGAAAATATTCCCTTCACAAATTAAATAGTACTTAGGAGGGACCCATATATTTTTTTCCCAAAAATAAATTGAATACCAAATATGTTATGTCATATAAATAAACAGCCAGTCTAAGTAGAACTGTAGAACCATATCAATCAACTAAAGAAAGAAAACACTTCATCTCATGGCAACCAAAACCACCATTTCAATTCTCTCTCTCCTACTCATCTCTTCCCTCTCCAATGCAACAGCAACACCCTTATACTACCCCATTAAACCGACACCATACATGCCACAGTAGAATCTCCCACAAGTTGCCACCGGCAAACCCTTTCTGTCCCCGAGATGCCCCCAAGCTTGGCGCATGCCTCGACTTGCTCGAGGGCGCTCTCGGGCTGAAAACCGGAGCTTCATTGGGGAAGCACGGAAAATGCTGTTCGATTCTTGATGCGCTCGTCGATGCAGAGGCCGCTGCCTGCCTTTGCACCACTATCAAGGAGAGTGTGCTTGGGATTACAACCGAGTGGTCGGTGGCGGTTAGCTTGCTTGTTAGCTCTTGTAACAAGGATTTACCTGATGGGTTCAAGTGTGTGTAGAATTTATATATTTGGCTTGTTTATTGATGTTGTTGGGATTACTTTTTTGGCAAAATAATTGTGAATAAAGTAATTTCTCTGCTTTGGTAACTTAACACCTCTGGTGTCTCAAATTAATAGAATCTGAAGGCTTGACCTTCACATTTCTTCTTTTTTTGATGGTTGATGGCAAAGCCGTCAATGCTTCACATTTCTTCTTAACAAAAAAAGTTCCTCTGCTTTGAATTATCTTTTCTTTTTAGGTAATGGATAAATTGCTTCAATTTTACAAATTAAATGAGTGCATTGGTTTGCTTCATTACAAATTGAACACACTGCCAAAGTCAAGAGTACTGGATACCAGTGAACTGGTGTTTACCCACTAAAGTGTCAGTACTCAGTACACTCCTTGGGAGAAAGTTGGTGCTCTGTTGCTGCAATGTCAAAATTCAAGAATGGATAGAACTTACCAGAATAATTTGGTTCAGTTCCAAACTTCAAATAAATATGTTCATAGATTCTAATTGTTTTATATAACATACACACTATCAGCAGTGCAAGAAGGAAAAGCAAAATATAAAAAATATAATATTTGTTTCTCTACTATAATATATACAATTCTTCTGTTTACAATGCCAACATCTTTATAAACAAATCCTCAGTATAGGAAGCACATGCATAAAAAAAAGGGAAAAATTGATAATAGAAGAGCACCAAAAATGCTTTCTCAAATCAATGATTGATAACTTTGCACATAAATTCCTCTGTACAAACATCTAGAGAAACCTATTCAGAGCTTCTACAACCTTCTCTGGCCTGATATATATTGAAGAAAAATATTATCTCACTAAGGATCAATTAGGAAAAATATGACTGGGACCTCAAATAAACAAAGCAAATTCTATAATATATCCCCAAAAATATTCAGATCAGTAGTTATTTCACTGTAGAAAGGAAGGGCATCTTTTGAGAATATTTCAGAAATTGAAGCAAACAGGTTATATATACTCTAAATGTTTGATGCAATTATCAAGGAGGCCTTTTGTTATAGTGGCTCATATCAGATAAAATGTAGGAAAAGTTTCTGAAAAAAAAAAAATATATATATATTTTTTATTCTTCTGATGAAATAAAAAATACCAGTCCTCTTGCGGCATGTGACCGGCTCCTTCAATTTGCTTAATTTTTACAGCATTAGGGTTTCCTTTTTGGAATGCCTCAGCTTCTGACAGCGGTAAATATTTGTCTGACAATCCCCATGCAAGCAATATCGGTTTGTCCCAACTGTACAAATGTTACGGGCAAGAACAAAAAGTACATAAATAAATAAATAAAGCAACAGTTTAAATTGTAGATTACAACTTTAGCATGCATATATATATACTGGTATTCTAGAGATTTCAAATTGCTATAGAGAACTCAAGTGACGTACCTTGATGATGAAAATCCAGATGATATTCGGTTTAATATGTCTCCAAAATTTGCTTTTTTTGCAGCTTCAAGCAATGCTATATTGCACGTAAAAATTAACAAAATTACAACATGTTATAGACATAAAGACGGCCAATAAAAAATAATTTACAGATTTCATCAGCAAAAGTTTAGAGTGTTCTCATTGTGTTAAAAAAATACCAAATAATGACATAGAAATAAAAAGATTGGTACATACCGAAACCAGGTGCACCACTTGACAGGTATGGCAGTCTATATACATCGGCCTTTTCATTTTTCAATACATATCTGTGGGAAAAGAAAAATCATGGTAACATATATATTGCCAGCTTAATTTATAGAAGATGGCACAAACTTGAATTAAATATTATTATCTATTTGAGCTAACGTTAAAAATTTAAATGTAACTATCCAACAAGAGAGAGGCTATGGTACTATGCATAGTGCAGATTAGTACGTACTATGGATCAATATTTTCATTTTCAAAGTTTTAAATAATTGATCCGAAAAGTTCAACGTTGTTTACATACGAAAATCTACATGCAAAAATTTTACATCTTTTAGAATTTTTTACTATCTTTAGATAAGTAGAAAATCACTCCTTTTGAATGGTCTAGAATTTTAGATCAAGTACGTGATTTTCTACCTATCTTAAAAAATAGTAAAAAATTTGAAAATGTAAAATTTGATCTACAAGCATGGATTGGAAACTCGGCCGAGTCAACTCGGTATCGGTCGGGTCCGATCCGAGTTTCACTTGAGTCTCGTGCTCATGCGATTTTTTCATCAAAACTCGGTTGAACATTGTTTGACTCGGCCGAGTTATCCGATTTTCAGGCCGAGTCAAGCCGATTCAAACCCGAGTCAAGTCCGAATCATGCTGAGTCCTTCAATTATTTTACATTTTTTTCTGACAGTTTTTTATCTATGATTTGAAATCACAAAAAATCAAATCAAATTATGCAAAATTTGAACTAAAAAAAAAACTTAACACATACCTTGTCAAGATAATCATTCACTAAATTTATGCTGCCAATGTAATCTTACTTTTCTATGCATAAATTATAGCTAGCTTGCATAAAAAGTGTGTTCTATTTGTAATGCTTATATTATATTATATAATTAGTGGATTATTTGAGTATAATCTTTTGACTACGTAGTTTTCTTACAATTTTTTTTTTTACCAATTTCTTTCTCTATTTTGGTTACAAAACAAGCTTCTGCCAAAAAAATCCGAGTTTCCGATCCGATTTTTCTGATTCCTGCCGATTCATCCGATTCCGATTCCACGGTCAAGTATCCGATTCCGATTCCGATTCCGAGTTTAAGAACCATGTCTACGAGTACATTTCATATGAAGATCATGTTGAATAGTTCGGATCGATTGTGAACTTTGAAAATGAAAATATTGATCAATAGTATGGACCAATATGTGCTATGCATAGTACCATAGCCTCACTCATCCAACAATTTAAAAAGTGAAACATAAACATAAACAATTATATAAAAATTGTGATAGTGAGTACATACGGGCTACCTCCTTCAATGAATCTTTCAGCCTCAATAGCATTTTGACATGTAAATTCACCAAAGAGCGGTATCCTGAAAAAAATAGAGCAATATGTAAATATATGTTCACATAAACAATTGATTATTACTACTTACATGTCCATAAAACATCACATCTATGTACTAATCCTCAATTATGCAAATTAGAAACGAAAAGATCATAAAACTGAAGAAAAGTTCAAAATTAATTTTGTTGTTCCATACTAGCTGGTACAATAATTGTGCCAAGCACAGTAATTGTCGAAACAATTAAAAGAATCCAGTTAAATGCACAATGCAATTTACAACTATTTTGAATTTCTTTTGTGCATCATTTTTGTTTTCAAACTAGACAGAAAGGGAAAAAGTACAAAACAAACCTTAGTTTCTTAAATAATCCAGGTAGAGGAGAGGAAACAGTTAAAGGGCTGTTAAGGATCGCCAACTTCGATATCTTTTCTGAGTTTTTCAATGCCCATGTTAATCCATATGATCCTACAAGGAAACCCTACAACATAATAAAAAGTTACAAAAAAAAAAAGAAAAAAAAAAGATATAATTCTCCTGGATTGTATTTTAATTAGGAAAGCTATATCAGAAAGGCAACCTAAGAGATGCAAATTATATAATCCAATTAATACAAGTTGACAACTACCACTACATTTGAGATTGCACCTTACTGGTCTCACATTTTTATTTCTCACAAGAGTGCTGGTTTCTATAATGGCCATTTTGTCATTTCACCTCCAAGTTGCCATAATGGTATAATATGAGAATGTAAAATATAATTTCAACATAACTAACAGCAAGAAGGCACAATATACTAATTACTAACCAGATAATAGTGGTCAAATTATCAAAATATCATAATTGCAATATTATCTTGCAACTGACTTGTAGTAAATTACCAAATTATCCTAATAGTTTGCGGTAAATACCTGAACCACCAAGAAGAAAGGAGAACTAATATTTAAAACTTCGAGAAGCTTATCCAGTGCCGAATGGAACTCATCCTCTGAAAAGGAACAGAAACAGATTTTCAACTACATAATTAAAAGAATAAAAAAGTATGAACATAATTCTGGTAAAAATTGGAATAATAATAGACCTGTGTAGCTAAATCCATAGCCAGGCTGTGGTTTATCACTAAAACCAAATCCTATCCAGTCAGGAGCGTAACAGTGATAGCCAGAACTTGACATCTAATAATTTCACACTTTATTAGAAATCAGAAAAAAAATATGAGTGAGGCTATGATGCTATGTATAGCGCGGATTGGTCTGTATTATGGATCAATATCTTCGTTTTTAAAGTTGAAATAGTCAATATGAAAATGTACTTGCAAACAAAATTTTACATTTTTTAAGATTTTTCTTACTTTTTTACTATTGTTTAGATAGTCTACAATTTTTTAGAATTTTTTTGAATGGTCTACCATTTTTAGATCAAGTAATTTTTCTACCTATCTAAAAAAAGCAGTAAAAACATGCATATTTAGATGTAAATATTATTAACTGACCTGAGACATGACTTCCCTATAACTAAACGATTGAGTTGGAGCTCCATGAAGGAACAATATAGTCCCACGCCGACTGTTAACAGATCCTACAAGAATTGACTAGTCATTTCAAAAGTTGATTTATACAAAAGCTCCATTTGAATAATAATTGAAATATTGTAAACCAAGGAAAACTGATCTTCCCAATGAGTGAGGCTATGGTACTATGGATTAATGAGTGATGCTACGGTGCTTTGGGAAGTAAAAAGGGTGTTTTACTTCCCGCTCATATCTTCATTTTCAAAGTTCAAATAGTCGATCCGAACTTCTCAACATAATCTTTCTATTGATATGTGCTTGGAAACCAAATTTTACATTTTTTGGAAATTTTTTATTATTTGTTTACAATTTTTGAAAATCACAGCTTTTCATTAAAAAAATAATAATAAAAAAATTAAAAAAAACACTGATTTTCAAAAATTCTAAAAAAATAGTAAAAAATTTCCAAAAAATGTAAATTTAGTGTCCAAGCACATATTAATATGAAGATCATGTTGAGAAATTCGGATCGATTATTTGAACTTTGAAAATAGAGATATGAGCAGGAAGTAAAACACTCTCTTTATTTCCCAAAGCACCGTAGCATCACTCATGGATCAATATAACAATATCTCTATTTTCAAATTCCAAACAATCGATCTGAACCGTTTAACATGATCTTTCTCCATATCAAATTTGACATTTCCTAGAATTTATTAATATTTTTTTAGATAGGTGGAAAATCATTTGATCTAAAAATTCTCAACCATTCAAAAGTAGTGATTTTATAACTACCTAAAAAATAGTAAAAAAATTCTAAAAAAATGTAAAATTTAGTCTGCAAGTAAATTTTCATATGAAAATCACATTGAACGGGTCAGATTGACTATTTGAACTTTGAGAGTGAAAATCACATCCACGCTATGCATAGTAGGCACAAAATGGTAGATTGTTAACATACCTGTTTCTCTAACGAACCACCGGAGCTTTCCGGATTTAACATAGGAGCCATATTCTCTTCCTTTGTTTTCTATTCTCTGAATAAATCAAATTGCAAAACCAAAACTATAGTACTCTCAGTTGATCAACACTGTAGGGCTTTATTTTGATACATATAAAACCCCAAATTGAAACTTAAATTGCCCAATTACAGATTAATTCATCCATTATGCAATCAAATTCCTTTTGGCATGATTTAAGCAACCTAGTCATTGACCATTCATAGGGAATTTCATGTAAACTCCTACAAAACTTCAAAATTACATATTTCCCCCTCTAAAGTTCATAATATCATCTTTAACCGTTTAAATTTTAAAAACACGCAAATTTATCCATTTTATTGCCTCTTCTATTAAAACTCATCTTAAATTCATCGAACACCCATTTCATAAAAAAATATGTACAATGTTTCAAAAAGTACCAGTCTTCTAATTAGTCAGTTCCCAGAGCAAATGGATAATTTCTCTACTTTTGACGCTTACACAAGCTTATACATGAATGACAAATTACTCATTTACCCTCAGAAAGGTATATATGATATTATAAACTTTAGAGGTGGGAATACGTAATTTCGATATTTTTTAGGGGTATACATGAAATTCCCAATAAAGAAAAAAAAAGTATGTGAATTGGGAAATAGTACAGAGAGTTGAATGAATCCATACATAAAGCATCTGACCAACATTGCCATCCTCAGCAGGAGACTCAGGCAGCTGAATAGCACTCTTGCTCGATGGGTTATCGGTGACGAATCCAAACGGGTTGAAACCCGGTTTGTCATCATCCTTCTCTCTCTCACTGCTACTCGTGCTACTGAATGCCACGAATTCCCTTCTTGTACCATGTTTTCTACTCGTGAAGGTTCGACTGGAGAGGAAGGAGGAGCGAAGGGAGAGAAGAGAAGAAGCCATGGTTGGCTGTGACTTGTTCGTGTGGTACAAATTACACCATATAAATTTATTGTGGGGTGCTGTCACCTCAAGTAACTCAAATTTTGAGTTTGGATCGAGACCGTCCGATCAGAATCTAGTCTGAGGTGGAATGCATGGGGGGTCCTTCAATATTGGGATGGAGCAGAACTAACGGTTCAGATCCAACCTCAAAATTTGTGTTATTTTGGGATATGAATTCGTGTTTGTGGAGGGTATGAGAAGGGATATTTGCGGGACCCACAGTAACTAGCTCTGGAATTTCTGCCAAGTGCCAAGCAATGGGAACCGAGGTTCATATGTGGCATTTTCCATATAAACTAACTATGGAGAGTTATTTATTCACTGCCACGTGGACCGCATAGTCACAAAATTCACGAATTATTATTTTTTTTTGTGATGGCGAACCGAACGTTAAATTATTCGGTTGACCGAATTTGCAAATTTTACGATTTTTTCTGAATTTTACGAATCCGGCTGAGGTGGAATGCACAGTGCCTTTTTTTGTGTTTTTGCGAATTCTAATCGGACGGTCTGGTATAAACAGAAATATTATATTTCCTTAAATCTAGAAAATGAATTTTGTAAATCAATTTGACTAGTTTTTGAAAATCAATGTTTTTGTGAATTCTTTATTATTTTTTTATTTAATGAAAAGCTGTGATTTTCAAAAATTCTAAAAAAATAGTAAAAAATCTTCAAAAAAATGTAAAATTTGATCTACAAGCACATATCAATACGAAGCTCATGTTGAGAAGTTTGAATCGACTGTTTAAACTTTAAAAATGGAAATATGAGCGGGAAGTAAAACACTCTCTTTACTTCCCAGCATGATAGCCTATCTCTTATTTAAACATAGACGATCCATTTTGAGATTCGTGTCAAGTTAAAATTGACAACTCAGATCTAATTGTACTTAGGTATACGAACCCCATACATGAGGTGGTAAACACAGTTGTAAATTCGTTTAGGGAGGTGTAATATAATAATATAAACATAATACTGATAAATTTTCTTCAAATTATGAATCATTCAGTTTGAAATTTATAGATTCAAATTAATTTAGTATAAAGTTAAGTGGTAAAAAAAAAATTCAATATATTAATTTTATATAAACACATCACTCGTGAAGTAGATCGGTTTTAACTGTTTAAATTTATCATTTAAAGTCAATCTGGTAAGTTATAAAGTTAATCTCACTAAAAATTTGATGAACTTGAAGAACACTATTTTTACTCTTCTACCACATCAACAGCAAATTCTACTCCTTTTTTCAGCCTTTGCTAAAAAAAAGATATTATTCCACTAGTTGTCAACCTTATGTCCTTATTATACAAAGACATTTCTCTTATCATCATTAATTTATTACCTCTCCACTACATAACTACTTAGATCAACAAAAAAAAACCGAATTCAACTCGAATTTCGCACCAAGAAAAGGCATAATGCTCTCTATATATTAACCATGATTTGTTCATTATGCCATGCTACAACCTTCTCATAAGAAAGGTCACCTCCAAATATGTCGAGAGAGCTACCAACTGTGACATCAACTCGGCCTCTACCAGCTGTCTTTATTCTCTCGAGGTCTTCCATTGTTGATACGCCTCCGGCATAAGTTACCGGCATCTAGAAAGCAAGTTATAACATTAGGTGGAATCCAAAACAATATGCAATATTTCTCATTTCAAAACCCAACATTTTTTAATATGCTTGTAAAAGGTAATGACATAATATTAAAACTCATTTAAAAATTTGTGAAATACCCATTATTACTCTTCATTAAGAAAATAAAAACTAGTAGCATGGTTTAGAAAAATGTAAGTTTTCTAATTGGTTAGTTTCCGAGAGCAAATGGGTCATTTCTCTATTTATGACGCTTACACAATCATATATCTAAATGACACTGTGTAAGCGTCAGAAGTAGAGAAATGACTAATTTATCTTAAAAACCATCTAATTAGTAGACTAACCTTTTTCTAAAACATGCTACAATTTTTTTTAATGAAGGGTAAAATGGGTACTTCAAAAACTTAAAATGAGTTATAATGGAAAAGACATTAAAATGGGTAAATTTTTTGAGTTTTTGAAGTTTAGAAGGGTAAATATGATATTATGAATTTTAGAGGGGAAAATACGTAATTTCCAAGTTTTTGAGGGGTATATATGAAATTCCCTCTTTAATATACTTGCAAGGTAATGACATTACATGCTTGACAAATCTTTGTATACGCAAGCACAAAGTAAACAGAAAGTGATTGACAGGTAAAACAAAACCTAATTAGGAGCTAATTTTGAAAAAAAATCAATTAATTTGATATGAAAAAGAAAGTCTATTTTAGTTGCTTTGGCCAACTGAGCATTGGTTTTAACAGTGCTAACTGCTAAATTTTGCACAAAAGAAAAAATCTGAAAAAAGGTGTTTACAAATATGATTAATACTGGGTGTTATTGTAAATGCATAAGATGTAATTAACTTGCCATAGAAACCAAGTATCATATTACCGCATTTCAATTACAAACTATTGGTCTTCTAAGAAAGTCTAAGTCAACCAAAAACCAACATTTTCCTTCTCAACTTTAAATAAGATAACCAGAAAAGTCAAGGATTCAAAATAATTGAAGAGAGATGTGTTACATACAGGAGAAAGAGATCCAAGCAGAGTGACAAGCTCTTCATCTATACCTAGTCTGTGATGTCAAGACGTAGAAAGCATGACTTATAGAACATTTATTATAAAGTATATACAGTTATATCCAGTATAAAATCAACCAAGTTGGGTGGCAGAGTGAACTACCAGTTTTAGTTATAAACTAATCAACCACACAAGACTGAATACTTTAATTTTTTTACTTCTTTCCTACTTTTCTACTTTTTTAAATGGTTTTCTAAACCAAAACCTGTAAACCACATTTCAACCAATGAAATTACGAATAGGGGCCGTTCCCTTATTCCTTCCTTAAAAAAAAAAATTACTGAATACTTTAATTACATGTTGCCAAAAACAAAGGAAATTTATATATTACAAGGTGAGAAAGCTTCACCTTTTCCCCTCTACATCAACTCCATGCACCAAAAATTCATCAGCATATGAAGCCAAAAATTCCAAACTTTGAGCATTTAGAAATACATCACTAAACTTTTGCCATCTGTCTGTCACAATGGCATATTTTCCATCCTGCATTATAAAAAATGGTTAGAAATTGAACTTCGTACAAATACCAAAATTAGCCTCAACCAAATCCAACTTAAACAACCAATCCTCAATCAAACTTTGAAGAACCCAAATTAAACTCAAATTTGTGTTAATTAAGCCAATCAAAGTTAAAATTTTAGTACTAAAACCATTATGTGCTAATTAAGCCAATATGGCTTCATGCTATACCTGACATATTGTTAGAGATGAAATAGATCAACTCAGTTTAAGTTGTACAATTAAGCCCCAATTGAACTCAAATTTGTAATTTTGCCTCCATGAAACCTCATTAAATTAACTGGCACATACTTTCTTCAAAACTAAGATGCAATTATTTGCTTCCTTAACAAACTGACAGTATTTACCAGAAGCTCACTGTTTGCTCAATCTTACCTAAGAAAAAAAAAATCCAGTTGCACAGGAATGTTATCACTACTCCTATTTTATTAGTGCAACAAGCTTCAAATTTTTAGTCAATTAATTTTAACCTCATTTAGACAATTGACTAAAGATGCCCCAGTTGAAGTCCAGAAAAAGCTTAATATAAACTGATTTTGCATCAAGCAACTGTGGATTCAAATATGCCTCAATGAAGCCTTGATTTAAGCAAAAGTTGATGTACCTTTTTTCGACAACTAAGATCCAAAACAAGTCTTTTCCTCCCTATCAAATCAATAAGGCCTTCAAGCCGCTCCATGTTCATCTTTCCATCACTGAAGACGTACTAAAAAAAGTAAAAATAAAAACAAAGGCAAAAAAAAATGGATAAAATTCAAATCGGTAAAGCTAATAAAAATGATATGCTACATAATAAAAACAATATAATGCAAGAAGATAATACTACTCAAGGATCAAAATGAATTTGTGTTTACTATATAATCTGATTTCTTGCATGTTCTTAATTTATTCTGTTACCTCATAAAAACAATATAAAGCAAGAAGATAATACTATGCAAGGACCAAAATGATTTTGTGTTTACTATATAGTCTGATTTTCTTAATTTACGAACCAATAGATGTCATTTATCATGTCCTTGACCAAAATTTAGTGTATAAGCCTTCATGTAGTAAATTCTTAATACAAAGTTAAACAAACACATTAAATTTCATAAAACCCAAACTCAATCATAGAAACCCAATAAACACAACCAATGGCACCTTACAGATTTCTCACAAACATAAAGATGATAATTGAAGGAACATTGTGTCTTTTCAATTAATTTTGCAAATAATAACAAATAACTTATCATATTTTTAAATAACACCTGAGAGGGAGGGGGCGGGGGTGGGGGGGGCACATACCGATGTAACAATAACATGAGATGCACCTTCATCAAGGTATTTCATGGCATTCTCCAAGTTAATCCCACCTCCAACATGCAAACCACCTACTCACAAAAATAAACAGCTGTCGATTCTTTTCAAAATTCAAATATTGGTACCGAATTAGAACAGTATAAGAAGTACAGTATTAAATCAGATAAGCTTATTCACCCATAATTGAAACTTTCATGACCCTCTCACCATCTACCAATAAAAGTAAAAAGGTAGAAAAATACAAGTATAATTTCTAACCAGGATAAGCATGTAATGCCTCTAAAGCTGCCATCTGGCTCAAGGGATCCGCACCAAGCATTATGACATGGCCACCATCAAGACTGTCTCTTTTGTACATATTTGCATAGTAGACAGCTGACTTGTCAGATTCAAAGTTAGTCACAAGAGGGGAACTCCCATTTTCTGATGAATCTTTTAGAGTTGACCCCACAATTTGTTTCACTTTTCCCTAAGAGAAAATAATAAAGTTCAATTGAGGGTTTTGTCAGAAATTAAGTTTATTGAGGGTTATACCACAAAACGGCAAAATCATTCAATGAATGAAAAACTAAAAAGAAAACACAAAATATGGTATACCAATAATAAAACAAGAAAAACTAAAAAACACAAGAGCAAACAGAAAGATTGCTTTAAACCAAAAATAACACATATGCAGGAAAATTACATGTTTGTACCTACTATTGGTACATAAACTTCATAAGATATGATTTCAGTGCAAAATCACCTTGTGTATATCAATGCAAGGTCGAAAGCTTGTTGCACACTGTACAGAATGTCGAGCTCCTAAAGCCGTTAAAAGAAAAAGGTAAAGTTTCAAGCTTTGGAGGGTATATCTAGAAAAGAACTACTGATAGATAGGGAAAGAGAAGTGCATTACTAGAAGGGGTGCATCTTGTAGGAGGTACAAAAGATGGTATCTTTCTCTGATTGTAGATATAATTCAATTGACTGGTACCAATCAATTTATCATAAATCAAGCTTTTCATCTTCAGTTGATTGCATCAGTTCATGATAATTCTATTCATGCAAATAACAGTACTAGTTAGTATAAATCTAGAATGAATCTCTGAATAAGAAGGAATAGAAAATGCTTAACAAACAAAAACTTCAAACCGAAATTATCAGTTCATACAATTAAGCCTCACATAGGCCTTATAACGAAATAGCTTTCTAATGATACATGAGCAATTATTGATAAGGTAGGGTCCAAATTGCAAAATTGGAAGGGGTCCTTCTAATCTACTGGAGCAATTCAGTGGCTAATTGACCATGATTTTTATGTGACAAAGCAATGTAGATTACTCAAAAAAGATTTCAACTTTTCACAGATTTCAATTTGGGTAAAAGAGAGGAGTTGGTACCTAGCTCCGCCTCGTTCCTACCCGGCGGCGGCGGTGGAATTGAGTAAAAAGGGTTGTGCGCTGAACTAGAACGGTAGGAGGAGAGAGGAGATGGGTAAAAGGATAGCTATTCATATGACCTAAGGTAACAGAATATTTGTTGTTTAGATCCTGACCGTTCGATCAGAATTCTCACAAATAGTAAAGGAACCTGCGGATTCCACCTCTGGCCAGATCGGCCCGGATCCTGATCAGACGGTTCAAATCTAAGCCGAAATATCCTGTTACCTTTGAGATTCTAACAGTGAACAATTTTTACTTCTTTAGTTATCCATTTGGGATCCACTTGTAAGGGATATGAGAGGAGAAAAAAGGGTGGGGTCCGCTTGTAAGTGGAATAGGAAAAGGGTGAGGGGAGGGGCAGTGTGACCAATCGTGTGGCAGAACTTGACACGTGGGTCCCTCGTGTCATTGAATTATTTTTTATTGACATTCTAAATTCATTAATTACTTCATATTATTTCGTTTCATTTATTCCATCTTAGTGGAATTCGGATTTTTCATTCGTTCGAATGAAATTTTAAATATAATATGTTCTAAGCTTTAATTTCCTGATCAATACCTCACATTAATTTATTTTGTTAAATTTTATTTCGGTCACATTCCGTTCTCACCCGTTCGTATATTGAATTTTTTGTTAATATATATTATATGTTAAACTCTTAAGTTTATTGTTGTTAAATTTTTAAATTAACTTTTAATTTGATTATAAATATCCAGAATTTGAAATTTGTAGTTAATTAATCAAAGTTAAAAATTCAGGTTGTAACACTATTTCTTCAATATTTCACTTATGCTGTTGAAAATAAATATGAATGTAAATTCCATTTACATGCTTATAAAATTTCAGAGAATTATGTATACCTATTCTAAAATTCATAAAATAATATATATCCATATAAAATTTTAAATTATATATATATTTTTATTCCTTGAGTGAGATTATGGTACTTTGCAAAATGTGGATCAGTCTGTGCTATGGTACTTTTTTGTAAAGATCTGAATTGCTCAACGTAAGCTCTATATAAAAATATACTTGGGGACTTAATTTTATATTTTTAGAATATTTTTATTCTTTTTGAGATAAGTACGTAGAAAATTATTTGATCTAAAAATTCTAGACCATTTGAATGTAGTGAATAATTTTCTACTTACCTAAAAATATAGTAAAATAATTCTACGAAATATAAAACTTAATCACGTAGTATATTTTCATATGGAGATTATATTGAACAGTTCACATTGATTATTTGAATTTTAAATATAAAGATGTGGATCCATATACGAAGACCGATCCGCAATTTGCAAAGTATGTACCATAGCGTTGCTCTTTTCTCCTTCTATATAGAGTATTTTTTTATCTTTTGTGTTTTAAAATGGTATATATAATATTATGAATTTTAAAAGGTTGCCAACCACCATTATGTTCAATTTTATTCTACAAGTAGAATTGAAGTATAAATTAGGTATATATTATATAAATTAAAGTGTGAATTATATGTACAAACTTGCTAGCTATAACTTATGAAAAAATAAAGGACGACATAATACATTAATTCTAGTTGGTGGGCATCCCTCTAAATTAATATTGTTTGTAAAATTAAGACTTGGTCAGCTTAATTGCTACCAATAAAATTATCTAATTAAGCAGTACTTTGTCAAATTGGGTCATCTAGAATACCAAACTTAATCTTACAAATAAAATAAACATGTCGAAATATAATATGTGCCCCGTGTATCAGCAAGATATATATAGGAGTTGGCTACGGTGCTATGCATAGCATAGAGGGCCTCCGTGCTACGGCTCAATATTTGAGTTTTTAAATTTTAACGGTCAATCCGAATCGTTCAACATGATCTCCATATGAATATGTTCTTGCAAAACAAATTTTACATTTTTTTGAATTTTTTTACTATTTTTTTAGATAGGTAGAAAAACGCTTGATCCGAATGATATAGAATTTTCAGATCAAGTGATTTTCTACCTATAAAAAAAATAGTAAAAAAATTCTAAAAAATGTAAAATTTAGTTCGCAAGTACTCATTCATATGGAGATCATGTTGAACGGTTCGGATCGACCGTTGGGATTTTGAAAACTCAAATATTGAGCCGTAGCACGGAGGCCCTCTATGCTATACATATCATATTAGCAATTTCCTATATATATATATATAGAGAGAGAGAGAGAGAGAGAGAGAGAGAGAGAGAGAGTGTGGCTAATATCAAAACGTTTGCATCAAAGTCCTCGTGCAACCAAGTCGTTTTTAGATTTTCAAAGTTCAAACGGTCGATCTAAACCGTTAGATGTGATATATATATATAGTTTCAAAACAGATATTTAACAAAAGCATTAATTTTCTTTTTTAATCTTCAAAACACCAACGGTAGTCCTCAAGAGTATTTGATCATCTTTTTTTGTTTTCTTAAAGAGATCTTGAAACAAAAACATTTGTGTCTTGCGAGTCTAAATTATTGATATTGGTAAGATAGAGAAGATATGTTTTAGTTTGGCTTAATACTAATTAAAAGGCACATGATCGCTTTTGATATCTCCATTATATTTTAAATTTTAGTAACTTCAAATTTTAAACTCATATATCAAAATAAAACCTTTAGATATAATACTTAGCATCTTAACTATGCACATGTCTAATATTACAACAATTCCACATTTATTCTCATTAATATCAACAGCTTGTAAAGATACACTGATGTGGATAATTTATGGACATTGATCTTTTAACTTATTGATTCAATTGGCTAATTATTTTTTCGGAAGATATTAAATATTACATGAAAGATATATATTCTTTTAAAAAGGCCAAAAAAATTGTTCACATTAATTGTCACTAATATTCAACTAATATTTAGTATATTTTTTCATTAAAATATTTAATATATTTACTTTAAAACCAACCTTGAATAATCTTAGTATTTATATTATTTGGACTCAATGGAAGTAGTAATTGGAGATCGATGCTAATCGTTATTACTTTAAAACAAACATTTGCGTGAAGTTATCAATCAAAGTTGGAAGATAAGATATAAGTTAGCATTCTTTTAGGACAAATTATATAACATATGCTTGTAGGTGAGTTCAAAGTCTTTCGTCCAAAATTGACATTACTACTATATAAAAATGAAATTAGATACATATAGATATGTTGATTCTTTTTTTTTTTCTAATTCAACAAAATACTTGATCAATTCTCTCTAACACTAAAATAATGAAACATCAACCTCAACCTCCATCCTTCTAATTACTAATTGTTCTTCTCCCATTCTAAATCAACTTCTCAAGAAGAATATTACAAATAATAATTGAACTAATTGCCAAAATGCCTCCAAGAAGAACCACTCACACCGACTTCACCGACCAAGCATCGACTAGTCTCACCGAGATAACAAGCCGATCATACAGATTGACAGCCAGGTTCTCACAAATCAAGGGGATCGGCATCGGTAATTTCTTCATGTCCCCGAAATTCACCATAGGAGGACTTGAATGGTACATCAAGTGTTACCCCGAAGGATACTATGCGAACGATAAAGGCAAGTACGTATCACTGTATCTTTCTTATGCGAGCGAAACCGAAGTACGTGTGACTTTTGAATTCTGTTTGTTGGATCAATTGGGGAACACTGTAACTTCCTTGCGCAGCAGGAATACTCACACTTTTCGAAGGCACGGTAAGTATAAAGGATGGTCCAAGTTCATAAAAAGAGACGACTTCTCGAAGTATATAAGAGATGATCATTTTGAAATTATTTGTGGCGTCACGATCATAAGTCCCAAAGGCCTTGCAGAACCAAACAGAAGCCTAATTCTGGTGCCCCCATCGGATTTACCGGTGCAACTTGGCCAACTCTTGAGCAGTAAAGAAGGTGCTGATATAACTTTTGTGGTTGGAGAAGAGATTTTTTATGCACACAAACTTGTGTTAGCTCTGAGGTCACCGGTATTTAAAGCAGAATTGTTTGGCTCAATGAAGGAAAATCATGCCGAGAAAATAATGATCGAAGACATGGAACCTATTGTCTTGAAGGCTCTACTTCATTTTATATATACCGACTCACTGCTGGAAGGGAAAGAACTTACCAGCGGTGTGGACGGCCTCGATGCACAAGCAACATTAACTATAATGATGCAACACTTGCTAGTAGCGGCCGACCGATATGCATTAGAGAGGTTGAAATTGATGTGCCAAGAAGAGTTGAGTAAAAACATTAGTGCAGCCACGGTAGCAACGACTCTTGCTTTGGCTGAGCAACACAACTGTCCTCAGCTCAAAGCTATATGTCTTGAATTTGCCACAACGCAAGATAACTATTTTCAGATGACTTCAACCGACGGGTACAAACATCTTATTCTGAGTTGCCCCTCAATTCTGAAGGAGATTGAAGAGAAGCAAAGTATAACCACTTTTGCCGAGCAAGCCGATGACATTAGCCATGATCACGGATTCAGCCTACTAAAACTATTTTTATGCAATAGTTCCAAAAAATGATGTATTGATGAAACTGTAAATATGGCATGAAAAATTTTACATATATTTCATAATTTGTATCAAGGAATAGTTTTCTCTTCAGCTAAATGAAAGAGAAGAAGAGTAGGGCTTATTGCAAGGTTTGTTGATTTCTTAGTTTTTGTTGTAACTTGCAAGTTTGGAACAAATTAAGGATTCTTTGTGGATTGACGTATGCAATTTCAATAATATAATTAGGGCGAATTTCGCATATACCCTTCAAAATCCTCAAAATTATGTATATCTTCTTTTGATAGAAAGGAAAATAAATTGGGTAAATGTGAGTTGTTTGAAATTTAGAAGGATGTATATGGTACTATTAATTTTAGAAGGAATACGTAATTTTGAGATTTTTTAAGGGTATACATGAAATTCATCCATAGGTAGACAAATGATGTTTAACTGCATAGATATAACATAGATGGAGCCTACATGCTAATTAATTAACAACTACTAAAAGCAATTGACTTCGCTCCATGTCGGATGATATCATGCAACTTTGGTGGACAGATGGTATCAAAGTGTGAGATGGTATTTTTTAATTAAGCAACCTGAACTTCATAAATTGTTTGATACGAAAAGAAGGAAAATCAAAACCACGATGTATTAAACGCCAAAATAATTGTGTATATTTTTTTTTGTTTTGCAATATGTATAGTAGTAAAAAAAAAAAGTAGGGAGCGACTAATTGTCCTCCCGAGAAAAAATCTCTCAAACATCTTTCAAAATCTAACTATCTGAGACCACATTTTAACTATCTTATCTACAGGACCACCTTTTAAACAAAATATCATCAAATTTACAACTGGTGCGTGCAAATATTGATACCAATGCGCACAAGTGTTAATATACAATATATCAAGTATTTATACTTAACATACTAAATATTTCTAAAAAGAAGTTGGTATAGCAACTCTTTTATTTTATCTTTCTCATCACTCACCCATCTTTTACACATTTTTAGAGGTGAGTTTTTTTTCTTTGTTTAATCTCACCCATATCTTTGATGATCTGTGATGAATTTTACAAATTTAAAACCACGAACATCTTCTACACGATTTCTTTTTCAAATGAGACCTATGATGAAGTACTTTCGGGTTTGTCGTTATGCAATTATTTACATCTTCTACATGATTTTTCTCGTTATGCAAGTAGTTTTCTTTTTACATATGACACTGGATGGCGTCTGAAAATATTAATAACGAATATTGCAAGTATTTATAACTCGTTATGAAAGTGTAAATAGTTCATGTGTCAAGTGTTTATACCTAACAGATTATATCAAACTTTATTTTTTTTTCCATATGCCATTGGATGACGTCTAAAAGTAATAATATCAAATATTGTAAGTATTTTTTCTTTGTCATGCAAGTGTAAAGAGTTCATGTGTTAAGTGTTTGTACCTATCAGATTCTATAAGTTTTAATTTATTTTTCAAATGACACTGGATAACGTCTCAAAGTAATAATATCAAATATTGCAAGTATATATGTTGGATTGTACAATAATCTACTTCTTTGTTTGACTAGATTTGCAAAATATATATACGTTAAATTTTATAGTTTCTTGTCTTGAGATAATGTGTAGGTTCATGACGATATAAACTGCTACATATATCAATGATGAATTATCAATTGCCATACTTATCAAGGATGAGTCATGAAGAACCAAGTATTGGACTGGGAAGCATCAACTCAAGATTAGGATTTAGAAATCTATGAAATTGGTAAAGTAAGCTTGAGATTGGGGTAATTTGCACAAACCGTTATAACGGTTTAATGTAGCGTTACAACGGTTTAATTCAATATCAAAATACGCAGAAAATCAATTTAATTTGTTGCAACGCTCAAATAACCATTACAATGGAATAAATCAATTTCAGACTCCAAAACTGCCAGAGACAATTTTTGTTTCAACCGTTGTAACGCTTATAAGCGTTAGGGTTTCCCAACGCATCCAAACCTATTAATTGGGATTAACCGTTACAACACTTAATATTCTGTTGCAACAGTTGATACCAGCTACCTTATTTTATTTCTCTCTCTATAAATAAAATCAAAATCTAGGTTTGGAGGATTGATCTAGCCGCCCCCAATTGCAATATTTCGTATTCTTTTCAGAATTATAATTCCTCATTGTTGCTTGTGCATCAAACTTCAATATTCATTCAACAATCTCAAGCTTACTCCACCACACTTAATCTCGTGTAAGAATTAGAGTTTTGTGTGAGATCTCTTGTTTACTCAAACCCTAGAGCCTTTGTGTGCTCGCCTCTTGTTTTAGAGCCTTTGTGTGCTCGCTTCTTGTACTAGAGCCTTTAGTGTTCGTGAGCCAATTTCGTGCTCGGGCCATGTGACTTCCCGGAGTTTGTAAGGGCTTACCGGTTCCACCTTGTACTCCTTTCTCATTGGGTAAAGAAAGGCGTGCCATCTCGAAGGTCTTTCTCCGTAACCCCGGAGATGTAGGTATTAGTGTCGAACTCCGTAAACAACTCTCGTTTCAAGTGTCTCTTAACTCTTCTATTTACTTTATGCATACTTGCTTAGTTTAAATTTTATTTTTGTTTCCACCAAGAATAACTCACGCATACGTTAGTTAAAACCATTAGTGGTGAATATTAATTTACTTTAGTTTAAAATTTAAAAGGCCCATATTCACCCCACTCTAGTGTCTTTAGGGACCAACAATATATACCTTGTCATACAAGTGTAAATAGTTCATGTGTGATAAAGTGTTTGTACTTAACAGATTCTATCAAATTTTAATTTTTAATTTTTTACATATGAGACTGGATGACGTTTGAAAGTAATAATATCATCTGCATGAGTTAATCTAAAATTACATGCGTATCATCGGAGTTTGGAGCATAGAGTCCCCAGCTCGATTGGAGCATGACGGTGAGTAGATCCGGTTGTCATCGAAGCATGGCGACGATTGAAGAAGTGGATCCTGTCGTGGAGGGAGATGACGATTAAAATATTAGAGTAATCAAAATCTCGATTAGACAACAAGTAGATCCGATCATCATCAGAGCGCAGCAGCGGTCGAAAAAGCGGATGCGGTCGTGGAACTTAACTTCAATTTGCATTGTCAATTTGTCATAAAAGATATTTGCTAGTATAAAACCACCAAAAGATAATGTTGAGATTAATCTCATCTCGACATTGGGAGTGATCAAGACACTTAAATCATGCCAGCTCTCGAATGTCGAAATGAGATAAATCTCCCCATCACATTCAGAGAAATGAAACAATTCACATGTGAAGTCGATAAATCTTCCTATGACTTTGGGGCTTTGTGGCTCTGTGGCCCCTTTAAACATATATATCATAGAGATTAATCGTGCTATGACTTTGGGCACCATCGATATCGTACGTGTTACTTAAATCTTGGTGGTAACCAGAGTCAAAGGGAGATAAATCTCCCAACCATGGTGAGAGAGTTCAATGAGATATGAGAAAGATATATGAACAGGACATGACTTAAATTGATTGAAGACGGAAAGGTGAAGAGGCGTGTCCGCATAACGAGGGGGCGGCCGTTCAAGAAACTAATTTTTTACAAGGGTTTGGTTTGAGAAAGCGCGAATGATACGTAAGCGGTTAAGAACAAAAAACTTTGTTTGGATATTTAAGATTTTTGTACACGGTTTATACCTTATGTTCATCTAAGATCGTACATGGTTCAGTATTATTAAACCGTGTACCGATAATCGTTACTTCCGGACACGGTTCAGTACTAACGGTCCATGTGTGTATGTTAGAGTTTTTTTTTCACGCGAACGCCTCCTCCCATTACACACTGTTAATGTGAAATTTTTTCACATCTGTATATGATTTGCCGTCTATGGTCACGTTTTATGTACTAGTGAGTCAAAGGAAAATCTAAGCCATAGTGAACTAGTTTCAACTTACCCATCAGTAGCAGCATATGACTATATATCTAATACCACTAATGAAGCCAGAACCCAGATAAGCAAAAAAAAAAACAACACAGTAAATTGGTCCCTTGATATTAATGTTTCATGTTAATAGTTGTAGTTTTATAATCCGCCTTCTGAGCAATAAATTGATCTTTGCCTTCTAATAGACAAACTAGTCAACCACATTCCTTGTATTAACAAAATTAAATTACTATTGCTTTAGGGCACTATATAAAGTAACTTTATTTAAATATTCAGGAATCTTTATTCACTTTTTCCAATTTGTGTAAACAAATCAACACTATATAAAGAGAGGTTTGTTGCTAATATGTTTGACTAAGTATATTTGCTTTTCAGAGGCGTTGAGTCATAAGTGTCATGTCTAGTACAATAATTAATGAATTTAATAAACAAAGTATGAAGCACATTCATGATGAAGGAGGTGATTCAGAAAAATACTAGAGATGCAACAGAGTAAGACAGAAGAACGAATTTATAACTTGTCTATCCGACCAATAGTCACAAGTTGTAGGGTTAAATTTTAAATAGACCTATTCACCCCCCTCTAGGTGCCGTTAGAGACAACAGTAGGTGGTCCAGAACAACACTTGAGATACAACTATGTAAGAAGAAGATTCGTGGATGGAGGAGGTAATCTAGAACAAAACTAGAGATTCAACAGAGTAAGAAGGACATTCTTGGATGAAAGAGGTGATTCAGAACAACACTAGATGTAACGGAGTAAGAAAGACATTCATGGATGAAGGAGGTGATCAAGAACAATACTTTAGATTTAACGGAGTAAGAAGAAGTTTGAAGATGGTGGAGGTGGTCCAGAACAACACTTGAGAACCAACTGTGTAAGAAGAAAATTCGTGGATGAAGAAGATGATCAAGAACAACAACAAGTATTGTCAATTGTGAATAGCTCGGAAGGAACAACGCACATATAAAAAAATGGGCAAATCCCTACATATAATATAAGCACATGGCCAATAACTGTAGGAATACTAAGTTGTTTTAATTAATTGCTGTTTGTTACCGAGATATTCCAGTAACATGTCTATGGATCTGGTTGCCGGTTTTTGAAGAAGAAAAAAAAAATGCACAATTCAAACTTTGAAAATTAGTCTCTTTGAATTCAAATTGGGCTTGTAAGCATTCGACGAGCGAGAATGTTAGGGGCGGAGCCACAATAGCTCTCAATGGTAGGTAGTTGTTTATTTTTGAATTTTGTAAATTAATTTTGATCCATATAGACTATGGTAATATGCATACTAATTACATAGCTTCCTATATATATGTCAACATTAGTATATAACTCTGTTTTTAACGTCTAAATAGTCAATATGAACCACTGAATATGATCTCTATATGAAAATTAATATTTTGTTAAAATATTTAACTATTTTTTCAAATAGATAAAAAATTACTACTTTCAGATAATTTAGAATATTTAGATCAATTGATTTTCTTCCTATCTGAAAAAATTAAAAAATGACAAATTTGACCTCCAAGTACATATTTAAGATGGAGATCATGTTGAACAATTCGGATCTGTTTTAATTTCGAACACAGAGATGTTATTTCATAATAGGAACCGCTCTCCAATATGTACATACTACCATATACTCACTCCTTATGCATGTTAATTAAGTATGATATCATATGCATATTAACTAAATTAAGATGATATCTGATCAATGTTGATACATACATCTAAAAAAGTTCGTAATAGGTGGATATCTCTCATTATTATTGTTGCATTCAGTGACAAAATTGAACAAAAAGGTATATTAATCTGGAGTACATTGTTCTTTTGACTTTCGATAAGTGGTGATCAACGTGGTTCATATTTAATTGTTTAATTTCTCAATTGTTAGTAGCACGGAAGGAACAACGCACATATCAAGAAATGGGCAAATCCCTACATATCATAGAAGCACATGGCTCATAACTGTAGGAATACTAAGTTGATTTTTAATTAGTTGCTGTTTGTTACCGAGATATTCCAATAACATGCATATAGATCTGGGTTTGACCCCTATCTTATTTAAAAAAAAAAAAACATGCATATAGATCTAAAAACAACAAAGAAGATGCACAACTCAAATTTTTTATTAGCCTGTTTTGAATTCAATTGGGGCTTGCAAGCATTCGACCAGACTGTTAGGGGCTGACCCACAATGGCTTAAAGGTGCACAGTCCAAAGAAAATGTATTTGCCTATCCCTGCCTTTGTGCAGGAGAAACCCTGGGCACCTGGATGCATCTCATGCGGTGCACAGTCCGATCTACACAAGAAACATATCTGAAATCCTTAGCGGCAGCGGAAACAGAAGCCCTGAAATCACCGACCAACTGCTGATGACGAAAGTGGCTCTGATACCTGATTGCTATGATTTCTAGGGTTGAGAAGATGGAAGAGATCAAGAGACACATTAAACTTGATTTCCTTAGATTAATTTCTCTCTTAATTACAAGGGTCTTAACATAAGCAGCAATTTAAGATACCTAGTTCAATGGGCCTCAAATAGTAATTTGGGTCAAAACATAATAATGAAAACAAAACAATTTATTTTATAATACTAAAAACTGCTCAACTCCTTGGAATCAGCATTGGTGACTTAGTAGTGGGATAATTTCTTATTGGCGCAGTGCACGACCTCCTCATCTCACCCTTCTTCCCGGTGAGCACCTCAATGTTCCCCATTTGCACCATCGTGTCTGCAAATTTTTTCTGAAAGAAGGGATGGATAGGATCACGAGGTCGTCCAAGCCTATTTACCATGTCGCTTGAGTCGCTCTTTGTCATGAAGCTCATGTCCGATGAGAAGAGTGCTTTGTGACTCATGACATTACGGTAGTACATATTATCAGTCGGAGTCAACGTTTGGTGTTACATAGTCCTGAGAGACAACATTGTCCAGTTTATATTAGCATATCAATTTTATTTATTTGCAATAATATCAGGAAAGGTTGGCCATTATGGTTAGCTGGTGGCATTCATAGCTTGGAAGAAATATAATATCATTCACAGTAAATTAATTTTCCTCAATTAATAGGTCGGTTATTATTAGTGCTAGGGCAGCAATGCTTCCATCCTATTGGATAAATCTTCAAAGAACCCAAACCCTGAGAAATCTGCTAACCCCAGCTTTCGGGGCTTTGTTTTGCGTTAATTAGTCCCGAGAGACAACGTTGTCTGGTTTGTTTTCCAGGCAATTGTATCTCATTTCGGGACCAATGTCTTCATCCCAGTCGGAGTCAATGGTGGGGTAGAGGCGGTTTGTGAAGGAATAGCAGTGGAACTGGCCAACTGAGTGAGCTCTAAAGGGTTGTAACCAGATCGGATGTATTAAGCCCCTTCGCTGCAAAACGTGCCTTCTATTTGGACGGATCATTAGAGATGTCCCCATCACGCCTTCCTGAGGGGATCTTAGCTGCGTTATGAGCGGCAAAGGCAATGATCTTGGCACAAGAGACTACACCAGGACACGTGCTTTCAAGAAGTGATTTTGCCTCATAGATCAATTCAAATCCAGGAAGACTGGGGTTAGCAGATTTCTCAGGGTTTGGGTTCTGTGAAAATTTATCCAATAGGATGGAAGCATGCAGCCCAAGTACAAATAATAACCCCACATTAAATAAGGAAAATCAATTTACTGTGAATGATATTATATTTCTGCCTAGCTATGAACTCAACCAACCAACCATAATGGCCAACCTTTCCTGATATTAATGCAAAATAAATATATTTAATATGCTAATATAAACGACACAAATGCTTGTTTTTCTACGACAAACAATGGCTATGCAAGGTAACTGGTGACAAACAATGGCTATCCAAAATGAACCCGGCGCAACATGGTATATAAGAATAAATGGAGTCGATTATGAATTCGATGGTGACATTATATAAAAGTTAGTACGGTGGAGACATGCATATATATACCCTGACAAAGAAGTCAAAGAAGAACTTTCTGATCAGGCCAGCATCGAGGCCATGCACAACATGTTCTGCAGGAAATGTATGGAAGTTGAGCGGTCGACATTCGAATAATTAGGAGGAAGAATGAGAGGGAGAGAAATGTATTTATTTCAGTCGACATTCAGCAAATTTACTAGCAACATGGGATTTTTAGAGGGAGAGAGTAATTTCTACTTTGAGCTTTCACATGCTGCTTACTATTTATAGGAGAGTGATGTGAAGAGAAAAATTTATTATTATTTCCTAATTTGATAATGCACCGTGTACACCGTGCTTGTTATTATAAGGAATCAATTAGCTGTATCATGCCTTGGGCAACTGTATATTACCTGGCTTCATGTTTGATAATTGTAGTCATTTCGTTTAAAAACCTAGCTAATGTTAAACGTATATTAATTAATTTCTACTTCCACTATTGTTTCAAGGGTATTATATTGTAATTGGTGTCATATATAGTCCCATGATAGAGCATTAAATATTTTTGAAATAAAGTGAATTAAGACACCTTTAGATAAATGGCACATACTATATGAGTTAAATTTAAATGTTGGTCTACAGGTAAAGTGTGAAGTAAATTAATATGTATGAAAAGGTGAAGTAATTTGTTCTGAATTATCTCAATTCTTATTCTATCTTACTCATATATATTTTACTTCTCATTTGACGGTTTAAGTTTGGAGTAAGAAATTTACTTAATCCCTTACTCCAAAAAAAAAATCATGCATGCTTGTAGTATTATGAAATTTGAGTCAAGCTTTTCTCTTGTTCTCTTACATGTAAAAGACTCCTGACAAATGTAAACCCATATGAATAATCTAGACACCCCACATGTAGTAAATGTGTGTATATCGATAATGCTACAGTGTAAATGTGTGTATCTAACATTAAACTACTTGTAATAAAAAAAATATTGTTTTTGTAAACACTTTAACAGTTCAATAAATATTATTATTAACCTACTCGACTTAGCTGGAACAACGTCAGATCATTGACTCAATAAAGCAGAGTCTTACCTCGTGTTATACACAAATTATTAAAAAATTCAAATACCTGTACTGGCTGAACATGGGTTGCATGTGAAGTACTTAAATGTTATTAACCTACTTCACTTTGTTAAATAATAGTTCAATAATTAAGGTGTTCAATAATAACATTTTAACAGTTCAATAATTTCCAAAGTGGATACGGTAAGTGAATGAAATTCATATGGTTAAGGTCGCTAGACATGTTTTAAGAACTATAAATATACAAGTGTGATACATACACAATCTAATTAAACATTAATCTATATCATTGCCTTTTATGGTGCTCCCCATGTAATTTTTTCTGGTGTTGCCCACCAAAACAGCGGTTGATTTTTCATTTTTAAAATCTCTAAAAAGAAATTAACACCATAAAAAATCAATGGTGAGATTATTATAATAGAATAGCCCGGATAACTTGAGTTCATGGACTCTGAGACGATGGTTCAAAATCCAACTAACAAAAATTTTATTGGTTTGACAATGAAAAATAAATAAATGTTAGCCTTGGTTGTGTATTTTGATTCTAACGGCCCAACAAGAAACCAATTGCAACTTTGGTTTTTAAAGAATTTGCTATGATAAGCATCCAACAAGTAATGTTTAGCACGCATTGCATGGTCAAACAACCCACCAAATTATATATACCAAGAAAGGTGTTTCCCACCTACTACTTAATAGCATGCAAACAGCATTTTTAATTGTGGACCATCTAAACTGTTTATATATAAATATATATATATATATATATATATATATATATATATATATATATATATATATTTTATATATAACGAAACATTATATACTAATTAACATCAGTACTGTTTCATTCTAATTTATAGACATAATAATTAAATAATTAGAAAGTTATTTGCATATGTTTTGTTTATATAAGAATAGTCATTTTCTTATTCATAAGTCACTGGATGGAATCAAACGAAAGATCATCTACATTATTTTAAAAACCCAGTAAAAAATCTATCCAAATTTAATGAGGTAGCATATTTTCTTGTGAATAATTAGGTTGGTTGGTATTAGTCGGCTTTTCTTGTGAGTTGTGATTTATTTGATATATCATAATTATCTGACAGTTACAATGCACAATACATAATATTTTATATTATGATGTATTTAGACTTGTTTTTTCTAGCTTAGATCATTCTATAGGACATTGAATGATAATCAATCTTTATCATGCAAAAAAGAGTAATCAGATATGATAGGTGAAAAAAGAAAATAAATAAACTTCTTTATTTATTTATTTCAATTTGAGAAATACCAAGGTTCAACAGTCATCCGAATAATAGATTGAAACGAAACCCAGGGATGTAAAATATTTGAAAAAAAGTTTGATATATTTATATGTTTGTAAAAAAGTTATGAAGTTAACCGGCATATTTTTTTTATGGCAGAATTATCTTCTTTATTTGTCGGCACTATCTCCGTGCTCAATGCCCATATTACACATGTTTAGTACCTCTTGCAATTTCACCATACAATCTGTATATTTTTTTTGTGCTATTATATGAATTATATATAAGTGACTTATATTTGTACAGGTTCAATATTTGCATTTTGAGATTACTCCATAAACCCTAGAATATCAACCCTTAGTTTTCTCTCTCACACAGTCATACTATGGCACGCCTCGATCTCTCTTTCTCTCCTTCAGCTCCTGAAAGGACATCTCGTATCTTTAAATGGTTTGCAGATGGTTTCGCTAGAAAACGTGGAGTTGGTGAATACACAGCCGCAAGAAGATATAACAACCATGTCGGTGTCCCCTCAAATGGGGTCATTGGATTTAAGAAAAGAAAATTTGCCCATACATGTACGAACTGATAGCACGGCCAGTTTGTGGGCCCAAGTCAACGCTATGCGGGAAGACCCTTTGGCGCCAACACAGCTGCACAAAAATGCAGGTACCAAGCCTGTGCCCCCTGAAATTCCCATCCAACCAGAAAGTGATAGCATGGACAGTTTTTGGGCCGAAAAGTGAGCCGTTTCCAAAATGGTTTCTAACTTGTTATTTTAAGTGTGAAACTACATTGAATAAACCAATTTAAATGATCAGTAATCCTAATGCTAGAGTAATTCATTTTCTATTTAGTCAAATTTGATTATGCTAAATGTTCTGCTCATTCATCCATACCTTTTACATCCCTAAGACTTTTATCACAATAATCCTACATAATTCAAAAAGAAAAACACAACACAAAAGTACAATCGTCTCAGTATGATCGAACAATACACCTCATGGGCATAACATCACATTTCATTCTACTGTGTTTATGACATTGCTTTTGCCTCGTGTAGTCAAGAGACGATAACTGATTCAAATTATGTTGCTTATGATTTCTTTCACAACATTAGACAACTCTTTAACAAATGCTCAAAACCATCTGTTTCGATGGCAGATCTAAGGAACTTGGGGGAAGCAAGATGTCTGAGGCATTCAGCTTTGAGATGAGGTAAATTGTGCTGCTCAGCAAGTGCAAGTGTCGTACCGACAGTACTTGTGTCAAGATTGTTACATAGCTTTTGTTCACAAGTAAACCTCAACTTCTCCAACAAGTACCTATCAGCTGCCACGAGGAGGTGTTGTGTCATCATTGTAACACCATCCTTATCAATCTCTGGCAGGGTGTCATTATAAATGAAATAAATCAAAGCCTGAAATACTGAAGCCTCCATGTCTGTTATCTTGAGTGTTCTCTTTTTTTATTCTTTCATCTGACCGAAAAGTTGTGCCTCAAATACAGGTGAGCAGGCAGCCAGCATCCATTTATGGGCAGCAAAGCTCTTACCGCCCACTTCAACAGTTATGTCAACACCCTTTTTACTCAACAGGAGACGACCAAGTCGCTCGTGGATATTCGAAGGTGGAGCTGGAACTGTGAAAGGAACATTACTGTATGCAACCGGTTCTTTTATAACTGTAACATTACAAATTATGGTGAGACTATCCTGTTTAAGACATTTTGATGCTTCCAAAATTTTCCTTTCCAAGAAATTCCGAGAACCCCAGGAGTGGTCAGAGTTCTTGAAGGTGTGCGGCTCATACTCTTTTGTGTACACTGCTTCTCCAGAAGTGGAGTCTAGAAGAGAGAAGTTGAAGCTGGTTCTCGGTTCACCTATTATGAATCTGAATTGAAGGTAGATAGACATGTAATCTGAAAACTCCTCACAGTTCCCATGAGGGTAGAATTTGATTACCCATTCATATCCTCCGATAAAGAACGTTTTCGAAAGGATGAACTTGTCTATACCGATTCCCTTGGTGAGTGCATAGTTCTGAACTTCGAAATTGTGACTTCCAGTATGCACCTGACTCACTGAATCTATTTCTCTCATTCTATTACTGGCAACAAATTATGCAAAAAAGAGGATATATGTTAGACCTTTATGCAGAACTATGCTTACATATATTATTAATTGATTGACATGAATTATATATGTCATGTTATACTATAATTTAAGCAAATGATATAATACTTGTTACAAAGGACTACAAGTCTACAAAATACAATTAATGCCAAATTTTTATAATCTCCATATGCATGCTGAAACATGTACATAAAAGCTCATCAAATTATATATATATATATATATATATATATATATATATATATATCCCGGCTAATGTCGTAACATTATAATTTCAGCCTAAGTTATAACAAGTCATTTTTTGAGATTTCAAAGTACGAACAGTCAATCCGAACCACTCAACATGATCTCCATATTAAAATGTGCTTCGAGACCAAATTTTATATTTTTTGGATTTTGTTTACTATTTTTTGAGATAGGTACAATATCATTATTTTTAGATCATTCTCAACCATCCAAAACAGTGATTTTGTACCTATCTTAAATAATAGTAAAAAAATCTCAAAAAATTATAAAATTTGGTCTCCAAGAACATTTTAATATGGAGATCATGTTGAGCGATTCATATCGACTATTCAGATTTTGAAATCTCAAAAACTAACTCGTTATAACTTAGGCTGAAATTATAACGTTATGACATTAGCCGGGCTATTGTGCTTTGCAAAGTAAAATCCCCTCTTTACTTCGGGTCATATTTTCATTTTGAAAATTCAAACAACCGATCCGAACCGTTCGACATGTTCTAAATATTGAAATGTGCTTGGGGACTAAATTTTACATTTTTTGGAATTTTTTCACTATTTATTAAGTCACTTTGAAAATCGCTGATCCGGTGATCCAGAAATTTTCACTGTTTTTTACTGTTCACAGTGGATCAGCGATTTTACTGCCATGGTCCAAAAAGTACCTCATGAAGAAGGATTACAAAAACTTTTACTGCCATGGTCAGGAGTTCAAGGTAGCAGTTGGAAGATCGTAAGAGGTGATAAGCTTGCTGCTTTGCCTGATTCAATTTAATTAAATTGTCAAATTGAGCCGATATAATTCCAGACGTCCAAAATCCAAATGAATTTGAAATAAAAAATGATCTGAAATTTGGAATTGGTCCAATTCCGACTCAATTCAACCTGTTATATATGATCGGACTTGATTCGTACTGATTACCACAAGTTGAAAGATAACTAGAGGTACTAATTCTAATACATCAACTGTAAATCAATTTGTTGTCACTAACAGAGCAACAACTCTAAATAAAACCATCATTTTTTAAAATACAGCATCAAATTGATCAAATTATGAAAGCAGCTTCCTACAAACACTAAGATCTTTGGAGCTAAGTTGTGCCAGTCCAAAATGGCTGCCTTGAAAAGGCGAGGAGCCGAGACGATGGTAGTAATCTCGCTTGTCAAGGTGGAACTCATGTCTTCTTTTCAATTGAATTAAATATGACTAAGTGAGATGTGTTTAGTATTTGGAAAATGTGGTGCTGATGTGCAAGTTTGGAGATGTATGGGAGATGTAATAAGGGAGGGGAGCCCTTAAATGAAAAAAAAAAAAATAGTTATTATATTCAAACAGTTAGGATCTTTTTTAATTTTGGTCACACATGTTTGCAAGTATTTTTATGTATAACATTTATTTCTCTGAAAAATTAATATTTGACTTCATAAAAACATCAATAATTGTTCTGTCATTGATCCTCATATTTATAATCAATGCGCTTTTGATGAGATTATTGTACTGATATCTCGATATTTGGTGTGGTTTTTTTACCACCATTTAGAATTTTTTTGACTCCACCCTTGTCTTGCTCAAACTAAAATGCTCAACTTTTCTTTATTTTTTCCATTTATGATATTTTAAAAAGGAGTAAGACTTAGGTGCTATGCATAGCATAAGGCTTTCCGTGCTATTGTCTCAAAAATCTGTCGTATAAACTTCAAACTTCGATCTAAGTACCTCAATAAATTGGTCATATAATGTAACCAGTTTAAAAAAAATTTAACCGAACTGAACTGAACAATTAAACCGTTTTAAAAATAAACCGCACAATTAAACAGATTTTAAAAAATAAACCGATCCAATCCATTTAATCAGAACAACCAAACCGTTTAATTCAAACTCTCTTCGATCGATTTAAAACTGATTAAAATATTAGAGTCTTGTATGAAAAATACATGAAATATAAAAATTGAGTATGTTGACATGTGACAAAAAGTCATATTCCTATACCTCCGTAAAAACGAATTCACATTCCCTCAGGTTACTGGACTAAGTACAATTGAATCGGACGGCCCAAAATTATTCTTTTTAACTTGGCAGGAATCTCAAAGCACAAATAATAATGCCCCCTACTCCATCCCGAGCAAGAACCGGCTGAGTGTAAATTTGGACCTTCTGTTTCAGTTGTGTTGAGTCAGGTACCTGGAAGGATACGGATCCCTAAAAACATGTGACTTGTAAGTCTACTACTCTCCATGTACATATACTTTTTTTACTTCAGTTTGAGCTGTAAAACCTTCTAACCTGAAAATAAAAAGTCTACTACTCTCTCTCTTTCTCATTAGATGCGTGAAAAAGGTAAAAGATGCAAAAGCACTGGATTTTTTCTAAAGCATTGTTCATGGTTTTTCAAGAAAAACCGGTTTATTAAAGCCGTTTTTTCGGTTCAACTGCCAAAAGTTATCTTCTAAAGAACTGAACTGAATAGGTGACCAGGTTCGGTTTTTTCTAGTCCAACCATCAATCCGGTCCGATTCTAATAACACGCTAACAATAGAACGATGCTAGTGCTTTTTTTTTAAATATTCATGACAAGAGACCATCAAATCTGCATGAAGCAACTACTATATGTCATAAGTTTATTGTGAATTTAATACATCCGATATCATTGTAGCAGGCAAGTTCTTCATTTGTAAACTATGAATGAAATTTGTATGATCTATTCATCTTTAATATAAATCATCACTATCCCATCATAATATATTTAATTCAAGTGCACAAAAGATATAAGTTGTTAAAAAAAATTCTAACAATTTAACTAAACAAATATATAAAATAAAATATTGGAGGAAATCAAAGAAGGTACTTGAATTGACGATCTTGCTTATACCGCGTCCCTTGGCGAGTGCATAGTTAATCTGAACTTCGAAATTGTGATTTCCAGTAACAGTATGCACCTGACTTACTAAATCTATTTCTTGCTTGCTATTACTCATAACAGATTTGGCAAAACAGAGGATATATGTTAGACCTTTATGTGAAACTATGCTTACATATATTATTAATTGATTGACATGAATTATATATGTCATGTTATAGTATAATTCAAACAAAAATGACATAATACAAGTGTACAAAAGACTAGCAAATACAATGCCATGGTCCCAAAGAAAATTTTGTATAAACTCCATATGCATGCGGAAACATGGACATAAAAACTCATCAAATTATATATATATATATTACTGCATGGTCAATCTATATATATGACCTATCACATTATCCATATCAGTTTAAATTCAGTAATCGCATGTAATTAATTACTAGAAATTGACAAGCATTTTTGTATGTTGTTTCTTTAATTATTTGTAATCAAAATGTCCATTAGTAAGCTTCTTAAATGTTAATTAACCCAAAAGGAGCCCTATTTCAAAACCTCAATATATACTGCAAATTAAGAGATAAATCAAGAAATCTCTGGATAGTTGACTCTACGAACTTGTTGTCAACAGTATAAGGTTGATTTTTTCAGGTTGTTGTAAAGTTCTTAAATATTAATCATAATGCAAACGTATAGATGAAAGTAAGTTTGAAACTAGAGGACATATACTTCTCAAGCCCGGAGTTGAAGAGCAAATGATTAAAAAGTAAAAAAAAAAATATACGTACCCTTTTGTTATTGAGTTCCCCATGTGTGCGGACACATTTGTGTGTGTTCAGAGATCAATGACAGAAGGGCAAAAAGAAAATGGTTTTGGCAATGTCATAAAAGAAAGGTTAATTATATTTATCTTGCCTCTTTTTTTTTTCTTTACTTTATTTGCTTTCCAATTTTTCCATCCAACTTTTTTTAACCTACTAAATATAACTTTGGCATGTACGCCACCAAAAAAATTATTCTGGACTCTTGAAGGCCTAGCCAGATTCAAGGACAACATTAGAAATGTTAAAAGGCCGTCGCTATTTTAACCCTGCCGCATTTTCTATTTATGGGTTATTCTATGTGTGAAATTAAAGCTTATGTGCTCTTCTAAATATATCATCCAAAAATAGGTCCATGTCATACATTAGTACAAAAACACTACCACAATAATACCAATCATACACGAGCGGCATATCATACACGAGCGGCATATCATACACAAATAAGACAAATTTCCAACAAAACAGTGTGTAAAATGAGGAGATGTGTGTACAAAAATGCGCTCAATCACTACTACATAAACATTAACCATACACAGATGCGAAAAAATTCCATATAAATAGTGTGTAATGGGATGAGGTGCTCTCGCGAAAATAAACTCAACCATACACACACGGTCATTTAAAACACAACCTTGTACTAAAGTCACCTATATTTATACATGGTTTACTATTAATGAACCATGTACGATTGTACTACTTCAATATGGTCTTTCATAAACAAACTGAGTATGACTTTGCTTAGTTTCCAAACACTGTTTTTTAGTAGAAGCCTTGTACCATTTATTTGCGCCTCTCAACCAAAACCACTCTTAATATTTAATTTATTGCAGAGATCACCCCTCAATTGCCTCTTCACACTTGCTCCATCTAATTAGTTCTAGTCACTCCCTTTATTTGTTCATTTTCTCTTCATTTTCCTTAATTTTCTTCTCTCTGATTGGTGTAGATTGAGACTTCCCTCATCTTTGTCCTTGTGTGCAATCTTAATTTTTTGTCAAAGTTTAACATGATGACACTTGAAAATATGATGACCTATAAAAACTCGACTACCCAAATCAAACAGAGAATAGGGAAATTAATATTTAATAATTTTTTAATCAATAATCAAATGAGAGAACTGCGGGGTCATTCATTTGCCGTAGATTTCTCTTTCCCTTTTTATTCCCTCTGACAGTGGGAGGCTAGATTTCCCTCATCTTAATTTCCCTCTTGTGTGGAACTATGATGAGCTATAAATATGGACTACCATCATCAGACAGAAAAGAGGAAAATTAATCATGAGTTGGTCGATCTGTCCTATATTTAATAACTAGCAAGTTCCTTTAGTATGTTGTAAATTTGCGGATCTATGTATTTTGATTCGAAATTTGTATGTATATATAAATTGTTTCAAATTTGTATAAATCTTTGTATATATAAATTGTTCAAAATATATCAAATACGAAATATGTATGTATATATAAATATGTATAAAATAAACATTTTAAAATTTAGAAAAAAATTAAAAACAAATCATACACGGTTATTAAAGAATAACTTGTACAAATTAAACATTTTGGTTTTTCGAACCTCTTCCACTACTTGTAAATTCCCATGTAAGTTATACACAGTTTTTCTTAGGAACTGTATTTGATGTTTGTACATTATACATGGATATGTCGATGTAACCGTGTATGAATTGTCCTTAGGTGTTTTTTTTCACACGTGCCTCTTCGATCACCACCCTGTCTTTAATTACCACTGACCTCTTATCTAACCAAACATCTTTCTCTTGTCTTTAATCTGTATGTATGTATGTATGTATGTATGTATGTATGTATGTATGTATGTATGTATCTATATATATATATATATATATATATATATATAGAGAGAGAGAGAGAGAGAGAGAGAGAGAGAGAGGATTGTAGGGTCTATTATTTACATGTTTGGTCAAGAACCTTTAAGTACCCTATATTTTTCTGCCTCAAAACTTCATAAATTTCAATTAACTAAAATCTGAACTTTATTGGCATTAATATTTTTCCACCACAAAATCTTTATAATATCAATTTTAAATCGTATACATTATTTAATTTCCAAAATGGTTTCTAACTTGTTATTTTAAGTGTGAAACTACATGGAATAAACCAATTTAAATGAGTAATTTTAATGATAGAGTAATTCATTTTTTTTTTCAAATTTTATTATGCTATATGTCCTGCTCATTCATCCAAACCTTTTGCATCCCTAAGACTTTTATCACAATAAGACTTCACAATTCAAAATGCAAAACACAACGCAAAAGTAAAATCGTCTCAGTATGATCAAACAATACACCTCAAGGGCTTAACATCACATTTCATTCTGCTGTAGGTGTTTATCACATTGCTTTTGCAAGAGAACATGACTGATTTAAATCATTTTGCTTATGATGTCTTTCACAACACTGGGGCAACTCTTTAACAAATGTTCAAAACCATCTGTTTCGATGGCAGATCTCAAGAACTTGGGGGAGGCAAGATGTCTGAGGCATTCAGCTTTGAGATGAGGTAAATTGTGCTGCTCAGCCAATGCAAGTGTCGTACCGACAGTACTTGTGTCAAGATTGTTACATAGCTTTTGTTCACAAGTAAACCTCAACCTCTCCAACAAGTACCTATCACCTGCCACGAGGAGGTGCTGAATCATCACCGTATCAGCATCCTTATCAATCTCTGGCAGGGTGTCATTATAAATGAAATGAAGCACAGCCTCAAATACAGAAGCCTCCATGTCTGTTATCTTCAACATTTTCTTTTTCGACTCTTTCATCTGACCAAAAAGTTGTGCTTCAAATACTGGTGAGCTGGCAGCTAGAATGCATTTATGCGCATGAAAGCTCTTACCACCTACTTCAACAGTTATGTCAACACCCTTTTTACTTAACAAGAGACCACTGAGTCCCTGGTGGATATTAGAAGGTGGAGCTGGAACTGTAACAGGAACATTACTATACGTCACCGGTTCTTTTATAACTGCAACATTACAAATTATAGTGAGACTATCCTGTTTAAGACATTTTGAGGCTTCAAAAATATTCCTTTCCAAGAATTTCGGGAAACCCCAGTTGTTGGAAGAGCCGTTGAAGGTGTGTGGGAGATACTCTTTTGCATACACTGCTTCTCCTGAAGCGTAGTCTAGAAGAGAGAAGCTGCAGATGGTTGTCGGTTCACCTACTCTGGATTTTAAGTGAAGGAAGATAGATATGTAATCTGAATACTCCTTACTGTCCCCATGAGGGTAGAAATCGATTACCCATTCATTTCCTCCTACAAAGAAGGTTCTCGAATTGATGATCTTGCCTATACCACGTCCCTTGGTGAGTGCATAGTTCTGAACTTCGAAATGATGACTTCCAGTTACAGTATGCACCTGACTTACTGAATCTATTTCACGCGTGCTAATACTCGCAACAAATTATGCAAATCAGAGGAGAGATGTTAGACTTCTAAATGTAATTAGGCATGCATATATTATTAATTGATTGACATGAATTATATCTGTCAGTTTATACTACTATAATTCAAGTATACGACATAAAACATGTTTACAAAGGACTAGCCGATACAATGCCAATGGCCCAGAGAAAATTGTGTATATAAACCACTTATTTTTATACTCTCCATATGCATGCTCAAACACGTACATAAAAGCTCATCCACTTACACCCAAAATTGGTGACACCCAATTAAATTTTACATTTTCAAAGTCCAAACAGTTGATCCAGATCGTTCAACATGATGGATATATTAAATGTGCTTGTGGATCAAATTTTACATTTTTTTTGAATTTTGTTACTATTTATTAAAATGGGTACAAAATTTAATTGTCTGAAAACAACAGTAATTTTTTTGTATTAAAGGGCACTGGTACAACCCAACATCTTTTAGATGTTATTCTTCAAAATTGAACTTGCAGCATCTCCGTAGAGAGACATGACTCTTGCCACTGCACTAAGCTTGCAGTTCATAAATCACAGGTAATTAATTGCTAGAAATTCACAAGATTTTTTGTATTTCGGTTCTTCAATTCTTTGTAAGAAAAATGTCTATCAGTATGCTTCTTAAATGTGAAACCAAAGGACCTAAATACTGCAAATTAAGAGATAAATTAAGAAATATCTGGATAATTGACTCTTAGAACTTGTTGTCAACATTATAAGGTTCTTGTAAAGCTCTTAAGTATTTATCATAATGCAAACGTATATATAAAAGAACGCCAGTTTGAACCTAGAAAACAAAGTCAGGGATTAAAAAGAAAACAAATATACGTACCCTTTGTTTGTTCGCGTATGCCAACAAGATTTTGTTGAGTTTTCCATGTGCTTATTACCTTGTGTGCGCACACATTTGTGTGTGGGTCGAGGGTGGGGTGTTCAGAGATCAACCAGGCAAGCGCAAAAATAAAATGGTGATTTTGCAAAAAAGTATTTGGCAATGTCATACAAGGTTAATTATATTTATCTTGCCTCTTCTTTTTTTTTACTTTATTTGCTTTCCATATCCATCCATTAATTAACCTTCTAAATATAACTTTGTCATGTACGCCCAAAAAAAACAAATTTCTGGACTCTTGAAGCCCTAGCTAGATTCAAGGATAACATTTAGAAAGGTTAAAAGGCCGTCGCTATTTTAACCATGCAGCATTTCTAATTATAAGTTATTCTATGTGTGAAATTAAATCTTCTTTGCTATTCTAATTAAATATGTCATCCAAAAGTAAGTTCTTGCTATATACACTACTACAAAAAAATCATATACAACATATCATACACGAATAAGATAAATTTCCAACAAAACAGTGTGAAAAGTGAGGAGATGTGTGCACAAAAATGTGCTCAATCATACACACAGTCAACGAGAATATATAGAACTCGTTACGAAAGACACCTAGATCAGTACATAGTTCTTTATTGTTAAACCGTGTATGATTCATACAAGGTTAAAACGCAAGAAACCGTGTAAGATTATGCTCAATCTTCAAACCCAGATTTCTCTAAAAGCACCATGTACAATTTATTCGCGCCTCTCAACTGACCATGTTCAAAATTTGTATGTAATGTCAATTTGTACAAATCTGTGTTTTGAGATCATTGGCATTCTTAATTTATAAAGGGAAAATTGATTATTTGCCACTCCAAAACCTTTCAATTTAAAAATACCACTATAAAATTAGAAATTATCCTAATGCCACTCTAAACTTACTTAATTCTTAATTTTGCCACTCCAATACAATTGTTATACTATTTTTATTAAAAATTAATTGAAAAATCCTTTTTTTGGATACGTATTTCTGTATTTCCGATTATACCCTTCATACCCTTCAGATACCAGTACACTGTACCTCTATACCGCTGTACCAGTACACTGTACCAGTACCAGGGGTACCCAAGCCAAACAGAAAGAGGGCAAAGTCGCGAGTTCAAGCCAAGCACAAGGAAAAAGGCACAGGAGAGCAAATCTCGTGCTCTCCAGTAAGCAAGATCACAAGGACAGGGGGGGGGGGGGCCGAAGGCAGAGAGGGTGAAGAGAGCCAAGGAGAGGGGAGATCAGAGAAGGGAGAGAGAGCAATGGAGAAGGGGGGAGATCAGAGATAAAGAGCGGAGAGAAAGAGAAAGGGGGCGGAGAGAAGAGAGACAAAAAGAAGGGGAGAAATTTTTCGTCTATTTTGGGAGAAGGTAATTTAGTCATTAATTAAATTTTTTTTTTAAACAAGACAAATACAGTATTAGTGGCATTATTAAGAATTAAGTAAGTTTACAGTGGTATTAGAATAATTTCTAATTTTAGAATGACATTTTTCAAATTGAAAGGTTTTGGAGTGGCAAATAATCAATTTTCCCATTTATAAATGTTATCAGATTAATTTATGTATGTTTATAGCTAGCAAATTAACATGGATGCTAGTACAATATAAACATTTTATAAAAAAAAAATATCGACAAATTAAATAACATACAAACAACATAAACAAGTAACATATGTAAAATTAAGTATATAACATACATGAGAATATGTCCTAAAACAAACAATTTTTTTTTTGAAAATTTTCGCAGAAGCTGCAAAGTCGTGAGGGTGAATCGAACTCTCGATCTTTGGATAACCAACAGTTTTAGGACTTTTTTCCTAGCCAACTGTGCTACCTCCTCTTTCATAAAACAAACAATTAATTAAACAAATTAACATCAATTATTTAATAATAGCATCTCTTTTTGTCTGGAGCCTCGGGCTGCAGCGTGACTCAATCAATGATGGGCATAATCAGTTTCTCTTTCTCCTTGACTAGAGGTTTTGCCTGGAGGCCTAAATCGTCTATGCACTTTGGTAAATCCCGGAGAAATGTCAAGGTTGTCATCTACTGGTTCTTATAGCTCATCATAGTTTCTAGGCAAATGAATATGAGGGAGGAAGACTGGATCTACACCAATCGGAGGGAAGAAAAGAAAAATGAAAAGAAAATGAAGTGACAAATGGAGGAGACTAGACTTTAGTCAGTGTGAAGAGGCGGTTGAGGAGTGATCTCTACAAGAAATTAATTATTTACAGTGGTTTTGGTGGAGAGGCGCGAATGAATCATTCACGGCTTTTACTAAAAAAAAGTGTTTGGAAACTGAGCAAAAGAATACACGAGTTTTTTAGAAAAAACCATGGATGAAATAGTACAATCGTACATTGTTTATTAATAATAAACCGTGTACAAATATAGGGGTGTCAACAGGTACAAAACGGGTTATGAGAAGCATTTGCATATCCTTAATAGGAGAAGCATTTTCATACCCTCAACTGTTATGTTCATGAAACAAAAAACTTTACTCTTAGTCTCTTACACATACTCAATAAGCTAAACAAAAAAATATCTTACTCGTATCGATCTTATCAAATACATATATACACGTACTCGATAAGCTAAATGAAACAAATATCTTACTCATATCCATCTTATCAAATACAGTACGGGTCAGATAAATTAACAAAAGGTTGCCATTGAATTAATATATATGGGTCATAAATAAAACTATATCATATCATTTATCATGTCCACATATTTCATATAAATATAAATATATATATATATATAGAGAGAGAGAGAGAGAGAGAGAGAGTGGCTAATATACAAACGTTTGTTCCTAGCCTCCGGAACAAACGGTTCGGTTCTCTAATTTTCAAAGTCCAAACAGTCTATCCAAACCGGTAGATATTCAATCTATATTAAAATGTGCTTCGAGACCAAATTTTTTATTTTTGGAATTTTTTTACTATTTATTAAGCTGGTTTGAAAATCGTTGTTTTTCAATGGTGCAGAAGTTTAATAAAATCAGCGATTTTCAAACCATCTTAATAAATAGTAAAAAAATTCTAAAAAATATAAAATTGGGTCTCCATGCACATTTAATATAGATTGAATATTTAACGATTTGGATCGACTGTTTAGACTTTGAAACTTGGAGAACCGAACCGTTTGTTCCGGAGGCTATGCTAGGAACAAACGTTTGTATATTAGCCACTATATATATCTATATCTATATATATCTATATATATATATATATATATATATATATATATATATATATAGAGAGAGAGAGAGAGAGAGAGAGAGAGAGAGAGAGGGGTTGGCTAATATTAAGATGTTTGTTCTAGACCGTGAAACAAATGCTTCGGTTTTTACATTTTTTGATAGTATGATACAAAACTTGAGAACTGAAACGCAAAGACCAACAAAATTCTGATAAAATTTAACAAAATGTGTACTGTTCAATTGAACAGATTGTGATAATATCACAATATGTCAAGAATCAAATTATCGACCTTATTGACTTGATGTTTATAAATAGTAAATAAGTCCATACTCAAAACAATTAAGTGCTTTGACGAAATAAAAAACAAACAAGAAAAGGTACCCCAGATAGCATTAACAGTACCCCTGTTATACATGTATATTAAGTAAATAATATTCCTTTTTTTTTTCTCTACTCCTTGTTTAATGTTATTATCTTTTCATGTTATATTTCTCTTCCGGATTAAGAATATTTTTCAATTGGGTACTTATCCTTTAGAATTTTGTTTTTATTATTTATGTGGTGTCATTTTCAGCCTCAACATTTTTATATAAAACTTGTTTTGATGCTTCATAGTTTCAAATTGAAATCCATACATTCTGATTAATTCCTTGATTCTTAGTTCTGACAAGTGGTCCCCGTTCAAGACAGTTTCATATGGCATATATTACATTTATGAGTTGCTACTGATCCTATAATTTAAAGGACATTTCAGATTAGTGAAGGAAATTAGTCACGTCATTATTGCCTCCGTACGGCACATCACGTTACGTTCACGTGATCAATTTTTTCAACATGGTTGCTTTATTATTTCTTTCTCTTTTTTTTTTGCAATTTTCCATATTTTTAGTATTTTTTTGATCTTTTTTTTTCAACAAACTAACTTAAAATCCAAAATTTTCTTTACCTACCCACTCGAAACGTGGGCCAACAAAATCACAGCAGTTCAAAGGACAAGAATAATAATTAAGCTCTTGGAATTTTTATTTTGTCACATGTGGAGACCACTTAATTGTATAAATTTTCGCAGAAAAAGAAAGTTGAGTATGAGCAAGCTTAAAGGACGAAATAATATTTTTACTCTTATTAAGCTATTATATAAAAAGTAAATTACGTTATAAACTACTAGTATCATAAATTAGTGGGCCAGTCATTTAAGAGTTTTTAATTTTTAAAGACGGTAAAGGGAAAAATTTCGGGAGCTAAGATCCGAGGATTGTGGCAATATCACAATGTGTCAAGAATCAAAGTATGGACCTCGTTAAATAGATGTTTATTATGACGGTACATAAGTCCCTGATATTAAAAAATAGTTTAGAATTTTGAAGGAATAAAAAAAAAAAAGTACCACCCAATAGCAATAACAAACTAAAATTGTAGATAACTTAGTAATTTTACCATAAAATTCTACTAAAAAGGTAAATTTATCAAATGATCTTTAGTTAAATTGACTTTTTTTCTTATTGCTTTTCACGTAATGACTTGATTCAGTAAAATGTTAAATAATAGATACTTTTACTGACCCTGAAAACGGGTAGTCTGAAATCTACAGGCATATGGTGTTGAAGTATTTATGCAAACGAATTAGCTGGTCTCATAAAAATTTGTATATATAAAGAGCCTAAATTTTCTCCTGCCTCGGGCCCCAAAATCTTCAGGACCGGCCCTGGGTGGCAATGACTAGTGTATTGATTTTACCCGGGCGGGTCGACCCTGACCGAGGAAACCCGTGACCCGTACTCGGACCGACCCGTACCCGACCCTAAACCCGGACCAGACCGTCCTAAAGGGTTGGGCCGGGTTAAGAACGGGTCAAATGCGGTTTTCTGGGCAAAACCCGAGCATACCCTACCCGTTTGAACCCGCCTACCCGAACCCGACCGAGACCGGCCTAAACCCGGACCGAACAGCCCGAACCCGACCCTAAACCCGAGTCTAACTCGCCCCAAAACCCCGGATCCGGGTGTAACCTGGCCGAACCACCGAGTCTAACCCGGGCGGACCCGTCCTAACCCCCCAAACCCGACCAGAACCCGCCGAAAGCCCTGCAGAACCCGAGCCAACCCGACCCTACCCAACCTAATCCGTCCGAAATTTGAAATTTTTTTTAAAAAACGGTAAAAAAAATTTTGACCTCTGTTGCCGCTGGTTTGCCTCTGGCTTGGTTTGCCTCTGTTGCCACTGGTACAAGGAGTCAAATAGCCTTTGCCTCTGTTGGCATTTGGCAAATAGCCAAACAGCCAATAGGTTAGAATTTAGATAATTTCATATAATTTAATTAACTCTAAATAAATTAATTTAATTTAGAGTTAATTTAAATTTGTATTTAATTTAGATTTATATTTAATTTATATTTAATTTAGATTTACATTTAAATTATATTTAATTTAGATTTACATTTAAATAGGTTAGATAACTTCGGATTTATTTTGAATATTGTTAATTTTATTTTTAAATCTTTTGTTTTAAAATAATTCAGTTTTGAAGATAAAAAATAATCGGTTTTAAAATAATTCGGTTTTAAAATAATTTGGTTTTAGACTAATTCGGTTTTAACATAATTTGATTTTGTTATAACAAAAATATATTGAGTTCAAATAAAAAAAGGAAAAAAAAAACAGTCGAAAACCCCCAAACAAAACAGAAAAAAAAAAAACCGAACCGGCGCGGACCGGCGACCCGATCCGCCTTGCCCCGGACCGACCTAACCCGCCGGGTTTAGACCGGGTAAGGGTTGGCCGACTAAAAAAAAACCCGGGTACCCCTACCCGACTGAACCCGTTAACCCGGACTAACCCGTGCCCGGGTCAACCCGTGGACCGGGCGGGTTTGGACCGGACCGACCCAACCCGGACCCTTTTCAATACACTAGGTATGGACGCAGCAAGGACGCTGAAAGCTTATCACTATCTCTGTTTCTCTCTCTCTCTCTATTTGTTTTGGGAAAAGTTATAATGAGCTTTTTTTACTGGGCCTCTTGCAGTTGTTAGTTTTAAATGAACTGGGAAAAGAAAATGGGCAATAGAAGATCCCGTTTTTATGCAGTGTATTAGTCATGTCATTTCACATTTATTCTTCACTTCACATTATAGAAAACCATGTAAAATTACAAAATCAATTGGATTTCGTTGCTTAATTATATGCGGACAACTGGACAAGTGTTATCATATATTTAAGAGTTATATTTTGTGTTCAATTTCCCTATTTAAGAATTGAAATATATTGTGTTACTTCATCTGTACATATTTTGAACCAAATATTCAACAAACAAAATAGATTGTACATTTCAGTTTGTAGAAATTACCTTTCATATAAAATAAATTGTTCATTCTATCTCAAAATAATTATACATTCCTAGAAGTTTAAAATAATGGGCGAATCTACGAAGCTAGCTATTAAATGTGCATTTTTGTTCAAAATAACTTTTTTTTTTCAAGTTTTCCTAATTTAAATTAATAGAGGAAATGATCAAATCCATCATTCCTAGCGTCACAAGGTAAAAAACAAAAAGCGAATTTTGCTTCAAAGATCAATGATCCAGTAAGGTACCCTCTTTCTTAATGCGTGAACATATATTTAAAACGAGCTTTAAATATTCCAGTAAATTAAAATGGTTGGTACACTTGCCATACATTGTGTGTCGGTGCCTCTTCAGTGTATATAGTGTATATAGATTGAATTCAAAGACACATTTGAGGGATGCAATAGTTCAAAACTAAGATGTTAATAAAGAAAAAGAAATAAAGAAAAAGGATAAAGTAAGAAGCATTCAATTTTTCTCTCATTGCAAGCAAGGAATAAGAACAATAAGCGATGTCCCCTTTTGTATCTTATGTTGGGCTGTGCGCGCATTGATCACAAATTCACAATTGTTACATTATTTTAAAATATTGGAAACCGATAATACATATTCTGCTTAGTTACAAGTACTATGGTTGATTCTTCACATTTTGTTGGTAAAAGAAATATCTTTTACTGATGCAGTATGCTATTTTTGTCAATTTCTTTCTAATCATTAAGTGCTTACGTGTTGATTTTAGTTGTTGGATATTATTATTATTATTATTTTTATTGTTGTTATTATTATTATTATTATCATTATTATTATTATTATTACTTTATTTTTCTTTTTTTTAGTAAAGGTGGAGGTCAAGCCACCCAACTCTTGAATATCCACCGGGAATTCTCTATCTGGATTTCGAACTTTTAGAATTCCATATTGGTTATTTATAACTAATAATATTCGGTCTATGCATGTATAAATTGAAAATATAAAAAAAGGAGGTGTTTATGACCCCACAAGAGATCAGAGCAACCTGGTTTGTTCTTTTATTTGTATTTGATTTTGGGTACGGTACGAGGACAAATGATTATGAATTATTAGCCTCAATTCAATTGGAAAAGTATGATTAATTAAACCTAATTTTGGTCAATTCATCTCCAAATTTTGCTCACTAGTGTTACCAATTCATTCAAAATTATGATTGAATTGTTGTAGTAAATTTATTTGCTCATTTCGGTTATTCATTCCTTGACAGAGAATGTTTCAGTTGTTCCTACGTTTCTTAAGTTTCTCTGTTGGCATATTATCATTTTTACCCAGGTGCTTGGGCATTCTGGTACTATGGAGCTTACTGGATCGCAATTCGGTAATGCACTGCCCCCAGCAATGACTGCAGTGGGCCAACTGGTACACCTCTGTCTCTCTTTTTCTCTTAGAATTCTGATCCAGTGGGGTACTCTACGTGTAGAATGAGATCTGCATCGTCCTTTTTAACCTATCATGAATCTTAAAGAGGATCCCTATAATGCAAATAGGCACCGAAATTATTTTGGTTCGGCTGGTAGCTCATTCTACCGTGCGGTACCCCAGAGGTTCGATATATGCTTACTCTCTCTTACTGGTTTGCTTTGGTGATGACAGTGATTGGTCTGGTAGCAGGATCTGAGACCAAATTTCTTTGCTTGAGAAAGAAACTGATATTAAAATATATGTACCTAATTAATTGCTATACCTAAATTTTTTTCTTTAGGCTTTTTCAAAGGGGAGGCAAGGAAGAGAGGCTGAAAATATAGTACGGGTAAATCAGTGCTATGGCTATTTTATTTTTGTTTTCTTTTCTTTATTAACTTATGAAAAAAAAAACCAGAATGTTATGAATTAACTTGTGATATTTCGAATATCCATCTGAAGAATGTTTTGACTGACGTGCTCATCAATGCATATGAACCCTTGCTAATCAAGTGAGTAGTTGTTCTTTGTTCTTTGGACCAAATTCCAGATAAACTGGTACATAGGAGGACAACACAAGTGTAATAATTTAACAGAGCAGTTTTTGCTCCATGCAGCGCTGTTTTGATTCTATAGTCCATGTGCTGCATGAAGCCAAAACTGCTCTGTTAAAATCTTTACCCAACAAAGTGAAAGAATCAATACAAACTGATTATTTATCTGATGTAAGCTGAACTGAACCAAAGCATGCTTAAGTATAGCATATTTTGACAATAACATAAACTCATCTTTCCATTTTAATATCTTTCATTTCCTCCATTCACTTAGCATATCATTTCAATTCTACATTAGCCATTTTATTCATTTCTTTTCATCCTTTTATGTTCCTTTTTTTTTGCATTTATTACAGACTGCACTTGATGAAGAATTAATCTTTACTATTTTCTTCAACTAATTTAAGCAATACATTTTAGCAAAACTTGTGACAATTGATGTTTATGTTAAAAAACTCTAATGTGAATTTCAAATTAAATTAGTCAAGTCATGACACGTGGAAATTAAAATGCCTTGCTTCCTTCTATTCATGGCATGTGGAGGTGTGTTTTGGGTATCTGTGAAAGGTTGATACTTTGTTTAAGGTGTTGAAAACACTAGTGCACGAAAAATTGATATTTTTTTTTTAAGTTGTTAATGTCTTGCTTCCTACTTTTTTTTTTTCTTTTTATATGCCCCTTTCTCCTTCATCACTCTTTTCATATTCCCCTCTCAACCTTTATATACTAAAAAGAAAAGAGACATTGCATATAAGGTTGAGAGGAAAATATAGAAAGACTAATAAAGGAGAGAGAAATATATAAAGAAAAAAAAGTAGAGTTGGGCAAATATCATTACTATTATAAAACAAATGAATTACAAATTATGTCGTCTATAACAAAAAATATAACATTTGTGGAGGAGCCTAATCCTTAAAATTGTATGTATTCGGTAGCAACACAAATTATGAGTTTAATCAAATTTGGACCGAGTGAAGAATTCAGGTCTGCTGAATCATTTTTTTCTATCTCCATTTTAAATAATTGTTAACAATGAATAATATATTTTTATTTTGAAAAATTTAACATTAATATTTAAAATATAATCTATGAATGCATGCATTCCAAGTCATTCTAGACTCATCTATTCAAACATTGTAAAATACTGAATTTTTCTAGATACTGAAACAGCTAAATGCAGACTTTCGGAATGCATACATTCAGTATCGTAATGTAGGAAAAAAAGAGAACTTTTAGCATTTTTTTTAGTTGTGTGAATTAATTAAGCAATCTATATATCACTATCCAGATGACACTTGAGCCATGCGAAGAACTAAATTGGCCGACATTGTTACTAGAACTAGTTCAATACATTGGTATTGTTAAATACTACCAATTGGAGATTTCAACGTGCCATTAAATGGGCCTGGAAAGATCACTATTGACCACCATTCACTTGGCATACTGTTTTAATTCTACATTAACCTTTTCTCATTTATTACAGTCTAGTGGTTTGACAAAACCCGTTAGGGGCTGCCCGAACCCGGTCCGCCCGTGCCCGGTGCCCGGGGTACCCGTACCCGTGCCCGGGTATTGGCGGGTAAACGGGTACACGGGTACGGGTCTGAAACGGGCAGGGTGGCTGTTTTTGGTGCCAAACCCGGGTGTATCCGTACCCGCCAAACCCGTGCCCGCTGCCCGTCTGCCCGCACCCGCCACGGGTGTACCCGCACCCGCGTACCCGTCAATTGAATATTGAGATTCGTGCCAATTTAAAAAGAACGGTGCAGATCAAGTAATTGTAAAAGATTCCCTTTTGGGTGTAGCGCACTAGCGCAGGGACCTAGTATTATTTTTATTGAAATTCTTAGATGCCTGGACATGTTCCAAATTATTTGAACCCTATGCGCCGAGCGGCCAGTCAGACGGTCTGCATACGACCCAGCTCACCCCAAATCCTACGCTCAAATTAAAACTCAGACGCTGAGCGCCTCTGACCCCTTCGTGTACGGTGCCTAGGGTGTAGCGCAGGATCCTCTCCAATATGTGTAATATTGAGAATATTGAGATTCGTGCCAATTTAAAAAGAACGGTGCAGGATCCTCTCCTTTTCATGTGAATATTGAGATTCGTGCCAATTTAAAAAGAACGGTGCAGATCAAGTAATTGTAAAAGATTCCCTTTTGGGTGTAGCGCACTAGCGCAGGGACGTCCTAGTATTATTTTTATTGGATGTGTACGGTGCCTAGGGTGTAGCGCAGGATCCTCTCCAATATGTGTAAAAGATTCCCTTCACTTTACGGTTTGGGATTAACTCTCACCGCTTTGAGATTCGGCCTAACGCAGGGAGCAGTATTATTTGGCTTTGAGATTCGTTCCAAGTTAAAAATAACGGTCCAGATTAAAAATAACGGTCCAGATTAAAAAATTCCTACCGTGCCCGTCCTGCCCGTGCCCGCTGTACCCTTGCCCGTTGTACCCGTTTACCCGCAACGGGCACGGGTTTGAGACGGGCAGGGCGGACTTTTTAAAAAAAAAACCCGCCTACCCGTGCCCGTTGTACCCGCCAACCCGTTGTACCCGTACCCTTCCTGCCCGCTGCCCGGGACGGGTACGGGTCTGCCCTGCCCGAGGTACCCGTTAGCAGAAGACTATTACAGTCTTCACTTGATGAAAATTAATCTTCAACTTATTTTAAGATATATATTTCAGTAAAACTTGTGACAAGTGATATTTCTGTCAAAAAACTCTAATGTGAATTCAAATTGAACTAATCAAGTTCATAGCGTGTAGATATTAAGCATGCCTTGCGTCCTTCTGTTCATGGTGTGGTGTGTGCAACTCAAAAAAATATTCATGGCGTGTGGAGGCGTGTTTTGGGTATCTCTAAAAGGTTGATACTTTTTTAATGTGCTGGAAACACTAATGCACGAAAGATTGATTCTTTACCCAACACATATCACTTCACCACCAGTTCTACGCCAAAAAAAAATTAAAGAAAAAATAAGACATAGGGTATAAAGGTTGATAGGGGAATATATAAAAAGAAAAAAAGAAGGAGAGCTGGGCACACAAAAGATATATCAACATGGAACCACGTACCTAAGAAAAGAATCCATCTCTTAATTTGTATAAAAAGCATAATGAGTAATGAACGATAATTACTCATTCTTTTGTTCTCATACCTATATGTATTCCATTGTCATTCTTAAAGGCCACAATAACTCCTAATACACTAAGACAACCCAACTATCCACCTTATCGTTAATATCTCAATACACTTTTATACAAATTAAAGAGATGGCTGAGACTATCGTAAACCTTGTTCTTGGCAAGCTGGGCGATGCGGTTGTTCAGGAAGCACTCTTTCTCTATGGGGTACGTGACAAGGTCGAGCGGGTTCAACGCGACCTCACTTGGATCCAGTCTTTCTTGAAAGATGCAGATGCAAAGCGCCACAAAAGTGAAAGGGTAAAAAAATGGGTGAATGAGATTCAGGAGGTTGGGTATTTAATTGATGATGTATTAGAGAAGTTTTTGGTGGAGGTTGGTGGAGGTAGACGGGAAGGCCTTTGCAACAAACTCAAAAGGATAGGCAAGATGCCCATGAAACTGATTTCCAAACACAAAGTAGGTAGGGAGATAGACAAGATACAGAAGAGGCTCAGTGAAATCAAAGAAAACAAAGAAATGTACGGAATAGAAGGTCTTGAAGATACTAGTAGTGGGGCCTCTGTCGAACAGTCTATAAGGCCGTTTGTTCATCCTGACATACATGAAATGGAGGTTGTCGGCTTCGAAGTTCAAAGCAAAACTATTGCCGACCAGCTGATTGATACAAATATTATGAGGCGATCTGTGATCTCAATTGTTGGGGCCGGCGGTTCAGGAAAAACTACACTCGCAAAAAAGGTGTACAAAAGGTAACTATGTTCGACAACATAACAAGTTCATTATTTTAAGAAATGTGTGTTATAAATATAAATAAGACATACTAAACCAAATAAATAGTTTAGTTTTTAATGTTGTAACTTTCCCCTGAAAAGAGTAATGTTATTGACTAAAAATGGTTGTTTAGGGAGAGAAATTATCGAAAATTAAATGCATAATGTTACTTCAAGTTTCACACTTGTAACAAAAAAATTAATTATGGATCATTTTATTTATGACTCAAACTAGTTTATTATCTTTGCAAATACTTCCATAAATAATGAGAAAATTGACAAGTTCAATGCAATCAAAGGCATTGATTGTGATATTATTGTAAATTCGATTTAAGAAATCTTTCCTTCAACCGAATTGGGTTTGTTTGGAGAACAAAATCTATAGTGCATCTAGCATCAAAAAATAAATTTAATTATTTTACAGTCTGTGTTGAAATCCATATAGTTTGATAAAATATTAATTTATTTTAACTTCCAACAGGCATGTATAAGTATGTTACTTGTATACAAATCATCTAATTAATTTATTTGATACCTTTCATAGTGCTGAAGTTAAAGGTCACTTCGGTTTCTCCATGTGGTTAACTATTTCGCAAGATTACAAGCTTATTGATATTTTGATGAAGATGCTAAAGGAGATTGGATCAGAAAGGCAAAATGAGGGAGAAGGGTATTTAATTGCCGAGCTTAACAAATGCATGAAAGATAGAAAATATCTGGTTGTATTGGATGATGTTTGGTCAAGCAATGTCTGGGCTCAACTTGAGGTTGTTCTTCCTAATGCTAATAATGGAAGTCGAGTGTTGATTACTACCAGGTTTGGTTGTATATCTTTTATTGTAAAATAGTATGACATTTATTAATGAGGGGATGTCTTGACAATTCTTTATTTTGACAATATTAAATTTAAAATCCAACATTAAAGACATGATATATATTATCCACATATGATGCAAATGAAATATGATAAGATTTGATGTATGTTTTACCGAAAACCAAATAATTTGAAATGTCAAGGTTCGAAATGAACGGTCCTACATCTTCAAACAATTTTTTTATTATATAAAATATGATTGTTGGACTATCTTTATATATGTTCAATAATGTATCTATAAATTTAACTTTATAATTTTACATTTGGCGTGATTTAAAAAAAAAACAAAACTATTGTACGGGTGTTCCTTCCAATAAGATATGCTTCTTATGCTTTGTGAATTGATTATTATCAGGTTCCTTAACATCGCTGAAGAGGCTGACACTATATCTAAGCCACATGAGATAAAACCCTTAAATGAAGAAGAAAGCAAACAACTGTTGTTGAAGAAGGTTTTTCCTAATCGATTTGCAAATGAATGCCCCAATGAAGTACTTCCCCTAGCAACTGAATTTGCCAATAAATGTCGTGGATGGCCTCTACCATTGGTGGTGCTTGGCGGAATCTTATCAAGAAAAAATCCCGATTACATTATATGGGATGAGGTAATGCAAACTATGGATTGGCAGACTGATGGTAGCAGCTTCATGGGTGTTATATCCACCAGTTATGAGGATTTGCCAACTTCTCTCAAACCCTGCTTCATGTATTTTGGTGTTTTTCCCGATGACTATCAAATCAAAGCAACAACTCTGATAGAATTATGGATTGCAGAAGGATTCATACGAAAAGAGAGGACAAAATCTTTGCAGGACATTGCTGAAAGCTATTTGGAGGAACTTGTGCAAAGGTAATTTATATTTATTATCATTAAATTATCTTGTCAACTGCAATTACATATAGCCTACCCTATCCAGTTTCTTTTCGATATACATGGTCGGTTTTTTATTCTAAGCATCAAATCCACATTATGATATTGGAAATGCAATTATGCCAAACAATTTTCATGTTTATCACTATATTTACTTTTGGTAAATTACAAAATTTCCTACCAAATTAAACAATTATTTGTTTCCAAATCTTGATGGGGTTCGGCTCTTCTCCATTTCCGTCAAAACAGTAACCACCATGCTACATCCAGAACGTAACACTTTGCCAAGTGCCAATCCTATTTTAAAGTAACCACCAATTGCATCAAACAATTTCAAATCCATGCTACTCCAATGCAAACCCAACATTGCGAGGTGCCAACCCTAGTTTGAAGTATCTTGTTGACTCATCTGATACGAAAAATAATATGATTAGTTTTGAAAGTTAAAAGTGGTCTGGTTGGAGGATGCTTATTTTTCAAACATGTCCACGTCTCTGTATTTCAAAAACTTTGCAGCCGTTGTTCTATAGCTGAGACAGTACAAACCATCCTAGCTCTAGAGATTTTGAAAATGGCCTTATCTAGAAGTTATTTACACAATGCTTCCCATATTAAATTAATTTGGAATTTTTTCTAAATATTTTTGTTTCACCGACTCATTGTGAAAACAAATGGCAATTTCAACACTATCTTTAAGAAAAATCATAGTAGTTAATTATGATTACAATATTATGTACTTGTATTCTCAGAATTCAATTCTTCATATATTATTTTTTGGTTCCGCATTAGATTTATATTAATAACTAATATTCAACTTTTGTGGTAACTAATTAACAGGTGCATGGTGCAAGTCTCAAGAAGATCTTGCATAGGTAAAATCAAGTACTGTCATATACATGATCTCCTACGGGACCTAGCCATTCAAAAGGCCAATGAGGATAATTTTTTGACAGTAGTCACGAAGAATGACACCAAGTTAAGTTGTAGCACTTGTGCACGTCGTGTTGCACTTCTCGGTTATGGTGATAAGATGATAGAACATGCTTGCTCAAAAAATCTTCGTTCTTTGATAAATTTCAAAGATGAACCAAATTTAAATAGGTTTAGAATGCTACGAGTTTTACACATGAGTAGAGTGAAGGACACTCAATATTTATATGAGAGAAACTATTTGAAGGGCTTGAACAACCTGACGGCCTTGAAATACTTCGGGCTTGAAGGTGATTATTTTTCTGTTTGGGATTGCGACTTTCCCACTGTTAGGTTTTTTAAGAGATCTCCTTTAACTAATATGAAGAATCTTCAAACGGTGCGTACATGGTTTTGTAAAAGTTATGGTGAGTTGACCCTGTCCTTTTGGAGTAACAAACAGTTGAGGCATATCAACCTCTCCTGCTGTTATAATTGTCAAGCAGATCCAGAGGGACCACCATCAGCAGCAGACTTGCAAAGTTTACTGACCTTAAGAGGGGTGAGAGCTAGGCAAGACTGGGTTACAGAACTGCCTAAGTTTCCCTATATTCGTAAGTTGGGGATTGTTATACCTAAAGATGTTGAAGGGAAACCATTGATTGATTCGTTAAGCAACCTAAATCATTTGCGCTCGCTACATTTAACAAATAGAGGTGACAAGCCAATCACATTTCCAGATTGCATCTCAGCCTTCAGAAACCACCACCGTTTGTACTCATTCAGCCTATGGAGGGGCAGATGGCCCAGGAAAGAAGTTGTTGACCGTAACCTGTTCCCACCCCATCTTGTTAAGTTAAATCTTCACAGGTTTGATTTTGATGATGACCCGATGCCCCAACTAGAGAAGTTGCCAAACCTCAAGGTACTCAAACTATTAAGAGGTTTGATTGAAGAAGCTGATCGAGAAGTACCAATGATCTGTTCCAGGGGAGGTTTTGGTTGCTTGCAACAATTGGTACTTGAGGTAGAGGATTTGGAGGAATGGAAAATAGAGAAGGGTGCTTTCCCAAAGCTCAACCAACTCGTGCTGACAAGCTGGGAGCTGCAGATAATTCCTGACTTACAATATCTGATCAACCTTCAGGAGTTCACTGTATATAGTTCGGATCAGGTCAAGTCCAGGCTACGAGGAGAAGACCAATGGAAAATAAATCATATTCCCTCTGTAAAAATTAGATGAAGCTTGGTTTCTTATACTATTCAATTTGAACTTGTATGCTTTTTTTTACGTTATGTGCTTTTTAGCACCACTTTTGTAAAGCTTTTTTCGTCTCTGTTTGCTTAATTATTAATACGTGTTATTCTTTCTTCTTGCGCAGCAAGTTATGTACTTTGTTCTTATTCACTCATAGAACTATTTAATGAATTATGAGATTATACAATGAATTTTATAGGATAATAGTTAATGTCGAGTATATGCCACTTTTATGTGACCTGCATTAGTAATTTGACTTCACACAACTAAAAACATATTGTCGATGGCAAGTGGAACATATATCTGTTTACTTTTAATGAAGTTATATATGTTATATTCACAGTCTAGGAACAAACATTTTAATATTAGTCAAAAACTTAAATAAGAAAAAAATATAAAATTTAATGTCCAAACACATTTTATTATAGAGATCAAATCTAACAGTTTGGATCGACCGTTTGGAGCTTGAAAATCAGAAAACCAATTAATTACACTACGGCCTAAGAACAAACATTTTGATATTAGCCAACATCTATATATATAATTTTATAAAGAGAAGGGATCAAGTTACAACAAATTTGAGTTACAACAAAGTTACAACAATCATTTTTTTCATTTTCAAAGTCCAAATCGTCGATCCAAACCGTTCAATATGATCTCCACAATAAAATGTACTTGCAGATCAAATTTTAAATTTTTTTGAATTTTTTTACTATTTATTAAGTATTTTACAAAAAATTGTCATAATATTCAGACCATTGAATTTTGTACCCATCTTAATAAATAGTAAAAAAATTCAGAAAAATGTAAAATTTGATCTGCAAGCACATTTTATTTAGATAATCATGTTGAACGGTTTGGATCGACGATTTGGACTTTGAAAATAAAAAAAATAGTTGTTGTAACTTTGTTGTAACTCAAATTTGTTGTAACTTGATCCCTCCTCTTTTATAAATTTGATTTTTAATAATTACCTTATGGGATATCAGATAGGGAATAATCTTTACACGTATGGGTAAGTACCAAATAAGCTAAATTAAAAAAAAAAATTACCCATACCCATCTTATAGAATACGGTACATGTCGAGTAAACACAGAATAGGGTGTCATTGACATCCCTACAGGATTACAAAAAGTTTGTAAATATATCTATTGTAATACCAGATACCAATAATGCTGTTCAATATCTCCTAGATGAACCAAAAGAGAAAAACACAAAAAAAACATAGAACTTTATAAGTAATAATCCCTTAAATCACACTCCAAAAAAAAAAAAATTAAGCATCGTTCAAAGAAATCAAGCAATGCTCTGGACTGCTCTTTCAAAGCTTTCATCAGCATTTGCCATGCGATTAACTAGAATGTGCTGAGGATGAGACAGCTTCAATTGGCTGTACAAAAATAAAATCATAGCAATAAATTAACAAATACAACAACTAAACTATAAATATAAGAGGGAGGCTATGGTACTATGCATAACACGGATTGGTCTGTACTATGGATCAATATCTCCGTTTTTAAAGTTCAAACAGTCAATCTGAACCGTCCAACATGATCTTTAGATGAAAATGTACTTGTACATCAAATTTTACATATTTTTTGAATTTTTTTACTATTTTCTACATAGGATTCTAGACCATTCAAAAGTAGTAATTTTCTACCTATCTAAAAAAATAATAAAACAAGTACAGTTTCATATGGAGATCATTTTGAACGGTTCATATCGACTATTTGAACTTTGAAAACGAAGATATTGAACCATAGTACAGACAGTTTCGCGCTATGCATAGTACCATCAAGGGATTATTGGGTTAGTTAACAAGAGAAACACGCAGAAATCCCAAAGTGCAAAATGATAATAATAAAAGATCTAAAAAAAAAACCATTAGTAAAATGCATGCATAGATTAAGATCAACAGAGAAAAAATATTGAAAAAATTTACTTGAGGAAGCGAGAAGCAGATTTGCCAACATGAAGGCTGCACACGACGAGGTTAGCCAGTGTCTCTGGATCCTTTGCATCCTGCACGAATTTCAAAACTTAATTAAGACATTGAGAGAGAGGGGGAGAGAGAGAGAGAGAGAGCATTTTGGTCTGACAGGTACTGTCAGCATTTAAAAAACAAGAGAGAGAGAGAGAGAGAGAGAGGGGGAGAGAGGTGACCTTGTTCAAAGCTTCAATGAGCAAAGATTCGGCCTCATCAAAATTACCCATGAGCATACAACACACAGCCTTCCCATTTAAAACAAGGCAAGTCATGGGATACTTCTCTGAGAAATCTTGGAATATGAGGTAAGCTTCTTGTATCTTTGACCCACCCTGCCGTGCCAGTATAAGTAATCACATGAAAAAATTAGTAAAACAAAATTAGCTTATTTCAGGGGCCATAGTATTAAAATGTCACACAAGGGTTATTTCTTGACCTAAATTTGCTCCATGTCTCTGCCCATCCACCTAAAACAAAGGGGGAACTTCATGTATAACCCTCAAAAACTTGAAAATTAAGTATTTCCCTCATTAAAGTTCATAATATCATATTTACCCTTCTAAATTTACCAATTTCATGGTCTTTTCTATTAGAACTCATTTAAATTTATAAAATAACCATTTTGCCCTTTTATTAAAAAAAGAGAAACATGTAGCATGTTTCATAAAAGTGTCAATCTTCTAATTGATCAGTTTCCAATGGCAAATGGATTTCTTCACTTCTGACGCTTATACAAGCATATGCCTAAATGTCACTGTGTAAGTGCCAGAACTAGAGAAATTACGTAATTTCAAAGCTTTTGAGGGGTATACATGAAATTGATGCATGACATGACCAAATATTAACAACAGTAGAAATATTTAACTAACCCACCACAGCAATATCCACCCAAGCATTTGCGAGCTGTGTGAGAGTATGGTCTTCATCAATTTGTTGCATTATCTTTAGCTGTTTCTCAGCATGGTCTGATCTGTTCATTTTTATGAAGATCTGCACATTCAAAGCATGACTACAGAAAGAAAATAACAAATGGTTAGAATTTCGAGATAAAATATTTAGATGTTTGCATCCTCAATTTTATTTTATGAGGTATTGCAACTAATTGATTTATGTTTACTTCCAGAGCCTATAACTAACTTGAGTGAGGCCACAGTACTATGCATAGCGCATATTGGTCAGTACTATGGATCAATATCTCCATTTTCAAAGCAAAAACAACCGATCTGAATCATTCAACATGATATTCATATGAAAATGTACATGCAGATCAAGTTTGACATTTTTCAGAATTTTTTTACTATTTTTTTAGATAGGCGGAAATCACTTGACCTAGAGATTCTAGACCATTAAAAAGTATTGATTCGCTACCTATCTAGAAAATAGTCAAAAATTCTAAAAAATGTAAAATTTAATCTGCAATTACATTTTTATATGGATATCATGTTGAACGGTTCAGATTGACTATTTCGACTTTAAAAATAAAAATATTGATCCGTAGTACGGATTTATCCGTGCTATGCATAGAACCGTAGCTCACTCAACTAACTTCATAGACCATCTAGAATTGTTGAAAAGCTAGAAAACAGGAACAATTAGGAGGTTCAATTGGTATTAAGAGATCTTACAGATCCAATGTCCCACCAGAGTGTGTGTGCTTAAGTGCCTCATTAAAATCTTGCTCGTGCAGGAAAATGGTACCAGCAATCAATCGAAGTGTAGGATTGCTTCCTATTGCAGAATCTCCCAAGAGCTCATTGAGACTTGAAATTACTGATTCCTTCAATGTTCATACAATAAAAGTAAGGTTACAATCCCTTGACTGTTTTTTCAATTTTACAGCTCCATTGTTAAGAAAACTACATCAGTTCAGATCTCGTACCAGAATATATTTTCTGGTACCTGAAAAAAAAACATCAGTTCAGATCTCGTACCAGAATAAAAAAAACATCAGTTCAGATCACGTACCAGAATATATATTCTGGTACCAGAAAAAGAAAACATCAATTCAGATCTCGTACCTGAAAAAAAAAACATCAGTTCAGATCTTGTACCAGAAAACAAACCTTATTTTCTGGACCAGAGAGATAAAGAGCGAGGAGCTTGACAGCCTGAAGCGCCGTCGGTGCATTCGAGTCGATCTCATTGATCACCAGCTAAACCAAATAAAGCAAAAAACGACAGTCAATTCACTGGATCTTTTACTAGATCTGAGAAACGGAGAAATTGTAAAGAGACCTGATATGAGCCCAGCGCAATGTATGAGCGATAGACGAGAGAATCCCGCTCGATCGCGTCGTCAGGAGATAGAGTGGAGATCTCGCTGTTGTTAATGGCGACCTGATATGCGCCGAGGTAGAAGTTGTTGCGGTGACCGAAGAGGAGGTCCGGCGTGGCCATGGCGGTGCTCAGAGGTGAGAGAGAGAGAGAGAGAGAGAGAGAGAGAAGGAATGGATCTGGAAAGAGAGATGGAAATGGAGAGAGTTCGATCTGAATCAGTAAGAATGAAGGTTGATGAATCCATTTCCTCTGAGGTAACAGAATATTTCATGTTGAATCACTGCTGTCTGATCAGATTAAACGCGTACGGAAGCTTTAATATTTGTGCGGGTTCCAAACGGACGGTCAAGATTCAAACAGAAATATTCTGTTCCCTCAGGTGATAGGAATTCATGTAGGATAGAATCAAAAGAAAGGGTCTAAGTTGGAATTCTTGTCAAATGGGGTTAGATCTGAACCGTCCGTTCTGTGTTTACACGAATATTAAAGGAACATGTGTATTTCACATATGGCCGGATTGCGGGGATTCTGATCGGACGGTGGGAATGCAAATTAAAGAATTGGGTTACTTTGGGGAATCATATCACCTTAGGTAACTCAAATATTGAGTTTATATGCTAACCGTCCGATCTGTTTGACACGAATATTAAAGGGGCCCATGCATTTTCTCTCGGACCTGATTCGTCCTCAAATAATTTGCGGGAACAGATGACAACATTTTATGCATGAGGACGAACTTTGCCAATATTTATTTTGACAATTTTAATAGTATGTAAAAATAAAATTTAAGTTTATAAATTCAAAGAAATGTGATCTATTTACAAATATATTATGGCCATACAACATTAAAAAATTTGGTGTATATTATCATACATCAAGTATAAAATTTGGACATAAAAGATGAGCTGGCTATGGTTCATTGCAATGTGTAGATTGGTCAATGCATTAGATTCATATCTCTGTATTCAAAGTTAAATAATCAATCCGAAACGTTCAACATTATTATCATATGAAAATATACTTAGAGATAAAATTTATATTTTTTGAATTTTTTTTTACTATTTTTTAGACAATTAGAAAATCACTTGATCAAAAAAATTTGAACAATCCAAGAGTAGAGTAGTGATTTTATATCTACCTAAAAAACAGTAAAAAAATTCCAAAAAATATCATATATGATATTATACTATTTATTATCTTATAGAAATAATGATGATATATATCTTAACCCAATAATTTTGTCTTATTTGTATCAAATTTGGATTAGTTGGACTAATTCAATTTTCTCTAATATGCAACATTTGTGCAAGTCCAAAGTTTACTGAAACCAAAAAAGCCCACTTATGCCAATTTGGGCCTTTATTGAATTTGGTTCTGAGCCTAATATATTTCACAAGTCAGTTTGAGAATGTATGAAAGAGCTGTAAATTAATCAGAGTAATCCTTAGAACCATATTTATTTGGAATTATTCGGGGAATTTAACATATATTCCTAAACATAATTTGGGCCGTAATTGACTTCATTTGGGCCGTAATTGACTTTATTTGGGCCTGAGCCTAAACATATTTTCACAAGTCCAATTTGAAAAATGTCTCAAGAGCTGTAAATTAATCAAGGTAATCTTATAGCAGCACCATATATATTTTTTAAAATACAGACCAGCAGTACTGCTCCCACACTGATATCTTCATTGAGAATACAATTGCACTTCCCTAATAACTAATAGTTATCTTAGTCTGACATTAAGCCTCCTCAGCCACACAGAATGTAAAATCATATTAAACACATCGAATCGCATAGGAGGTTGGTTCAACACAAAATGCCTCTTCACGGCCTTCACGCCTTCTCTGAGTCTCTCGATCTCCTCCTCTGGTACTGCCGCTAGCAGGTCTCTGAGGTTCGGTATATCCGCAACTGACATCGAAATCGAGAACTCGTTCCATTGTAGTATGTCACTAAAAGGAAGTACATATCCTTTGGAGATGATAACGGGTACACATTCTGCCCATATTGCTTCCGCGATCCGAGGGCTTGAGACCTCAAATCTATTATTGAGAAAATTAACACAAACAACTACAATTAGGTTACATTAATGACATAAAATTTTGTTTAATGGTCTCCAAATATATACATTTTATGCCAGCCTTTTAGATTGTAATTTTTTTTTGTTCAAGTTAGTTGAGAACTTAGATTTGAAGTCATGGACTTTCAACTTACATCTTTGTAACATATTAATATTGATTTATTTTTATTCAACTACATGTCTATTTTTGTTTTTTTTTGAAAAAAAAGAGACAAAAGCGTTGCACTAATATGAAATTGTTAATTACACTATAACTAGATTACTTAAACCTAAAAGACTAACCCTTTTACCCTAAAACGCCTTTGGAATTGAGATCTCAGCCACTCACTTTACATCATTGATCATCCCTAAAACTCTATGTTACCCCAATACTCCAATATAGGGTCCGTACCAATATTGGACATGTATCAGATACCGATACGTATCTGATACAGCATTGATACGTATCCAATACACTAGTTGATGTATTAGCAGGGGCGGATCCAGGATTTTTGTCAGGGGGGGCCAAAAAATATCGAATCGGGTTTAAATAGCTAATCGGATTTAAATCCATTAACTAATTGAGTACTCGATAATAAAATATTGCTTTAACTTATACTTTCCAATGCTTTGAATTATAATTTCGGATACTCTAACTTATAATTCTAATTATCAATCAAAATTCAACAAATTTATTTTAATTTTAACCCTAAATTTAATCCGAATTACAAATCAAACATCCAGAGGGGGGCAAAATAAATTTCGGAGGGGGAGGGCAAAATCGATCAAGACCGATAGATTTGCACTAAAACTCAAAATCCAGGAGGGGACGCTGCCCCCCCCCCCTAGGACTACCTAGGTCCGCCCCTACGTATTGGCTTACATGGTGTATCCTTGACCTGGTGATACAGTCTTCGATACACCCCTGACACTCCAGATTTGCACTGATACGCCCCCCGACACACCAGGTTTGCACAGACACGCCTCCGACACACCAGATTTGAATTCGACCCAAAAAATCTTTGCCACTATACTAGACCATCATATGTGATATAAAGTAGTAACTATTGTATTTAATTTATACTTGAGTTAAGTGTTCAGTTTTTTGTGCAAGTTCGATTTACCTTATGATTATGATTAATTTGAATATCATAAATTAATATAATAAAATATAATATATATATATATATACACAACACACATACATATATAATAAGCGTATCGTATTCTAGAATTTTAAAAATTGCCGTATCGCCTTCTCCGTATCGTATCCGATATGATACCCATACCCACCTACATTCGACATAGCTAAAACTCAACCTGTCCCATTATTGCTATCTATGCTATACTATTATCAGTATATGTTACAACTTACCAGTATACTCTGTCCTGTATCAAAAACAAGAGCACAACAAGCAACCGCACAAAATATTTGTACACCTAAAACCACTCTCTCATGGGACTATGGGAGCTTAATTTCTTTCTTTATACCACTTTTTTACTCTATTTAATCCACTAATAAGTCTCAATTATATCTTTTTTCGGATAGGATGTGTAACTCTCAAACACTTCTTTGAACTCACAAACACTTGTTGTTCTATGTATTTTCTTACTGCCACTAGGAATCTCTTGCAACATTTCTTCAACGAAATCGGTATCACTCGCATTTGTATCTGTATCACTCGCATTTGTATCCGTATCACTCACATTTGTATCCATCCACTTCCTGCAGTTAGGGTCAGTCCCCCACTGGTAGCAATATCTTTTAACATAATGATTTTTTGCATTTATCTAATTTTTCTGCCCTTTCACTTGGTTTTGTGTAGTGGTAACTAGGACCAATCCCTTTGCTGTCATAGTTGTTAATCCAAATGTATGGTGGAATGTACCTTGGATTCATTGGTGATGAGCTCGATAAAGATGGATCTGATTGTGGAGGTGGAGGTTGCTTAGACACTGAGGGAAAAGCCATGATTGCGTGACACTGTGAGGAGCAGTGCCCCAGCCGGTTGGACACAAAACACAAGGTTGTGTTCCGGCATTGTCTCGCCTGATGACCAAGATCTCCACACTGGAAATAGATTGGATTGGATTGGAAGGAGATGATGCATGACAAAGTTCATCGAATCAGCGAATTCTTTTGTGCAGGTTTGAGGAATTGTGTTTGTGTGGGTTTCGCCTTAAACAAAAGCTCCTTTTTCACTCCGAAGGCCTCTTCTAGCATTTTCGTGGCTTCAAGAATCTTGCCACTGATTTTTTCTGCTGCACTGACCACATGTCACAACTGTCCATCCAAGAGCTCATTCAACGCAAAGATAGCTGGATCAGTCGTTGTCGGTACAGGCTCATGTGCTGAGGCAGAATATCCACTGGAATCACCACCTTTAAGCACACCACCACCGCCTTAAGGCTCCACTAGTGGTTTCTCCATCCGCCCCTCTATTTTGACCTCCCTCTTTCCACTGTGCTTTCAATTTCTTTCTGTGATAAGCTTCTCTCTGGTTGAACACCTAATGTACGATCAGAAACCCTCCATTGACAAATATTTCTTATTTTCATTTGGATTTTGATTTCGTTGGATTTTTCTCTCACTCGATTTGGATCGCCCAAATCGCCTCAAGACCACCTTATGATGCTCTCGCTCCCAATATAAGAATGGAGAAGTAACACCAAAAAAGATCGTATGATACCTTTGCAAATCTTATGTTATATCAGGTACTTAAACTAGTTTTTGTCGGTATTATGATATCCTTGATTTAATCAACTAATGAAGAAGATACGTACAAAGGAGATTACCCGCTGGGGCAGAGGCAAAATCGAGACCTCAGCAAGAACGAATAATAATCAAGTCCCTCTGGCAAATACTCATACACAGGGAAGTGTTCAAGATCCCGACCCTTCCAGTGCTCAAATAGAATCGGTCTCACCGGTCCACGCCGGCCTCCGGAAAAAAACGCAAGGAGCGTGCGATCCCTTAGACCTGGGAGCGGAGATGCGGTCAGTTGGGCCGGCATGCTTCCATTTTGAAGATTTATCCGGGGGATTGAAACGTCCTTGCTCGGGATGAACGCTCCGGAAGTGTTGGCATTGCAAAGTGCACAAATTGAATTAGAGTAGAGTTTTGGAATGCGATAGGAGACATAAGGTCCCTGGAATTATTGATCCAATTTAGTATGTTCATATAAATAATACATTTAGATATTGAATACTAAATAAAATGTCTTAAATTCAAATAGACAAAAGCTGAATGATCATTTAATGTCAGTGTTGCAAGAATTTACAATTTTACATCACAATTGAACAATTTCATCTTTGCAAAGACAGTGCCAGAAAATAAGAATGTAAAAAATGTTCTATAAAATTGTACCCAATCATGGAAATAGAAATAGAAATCCTCAAATTATACCCAATCATGTGCAGCAAGCATGAAATGGTCAGCGCCTTCAGTTCGATTCCAGAAGGGGTGTTTTCTCATCACAACTTGCACATAATCTTCAAATGAGCGATGGATATGGCGTTTACTTTTACGAGAGAGGCGGTCGTAAGCATATTTAACAATATTAGTGACACTAACTGGCAGGAAGTATGCATAGGCTTGATTCGGATCCCATGTCCGAGCTCCTGCTTTGTTTGGCTGCAACATCTCGAGTTGTTCAATGAACCGACCTTCAATGGTGTAGATGTCCTTGCATGGCCCATGGTGCACTAACGGTGGCTCTCCTTCCTCGTATACATAAACCTTGAATCTTTTCTCCATTTGTCTATAACTCCTACAAGCAAAGTGCAGCATTTTTTTGGATTGTTAAACACACAAAGAAAGGGATAAATCACATAACATTATGCAGGATATAATGAGAATCGATATTCCAATTGCAAACAATATACACTCCGATAGCAAGCTATTAAATGTAAGAGGTCCAATGTATCTACTTCCATTTTTTGTTGATCTAGCTTCCTTTTGATTAGTGTACCTCTTTTTGGTGACTGAGCTTCACATTTTGCAGTTAACAGTTTATCAATTCAATTGAATTAACTTTTCTTCTGAATAGTGATTGTGGTAAAAACAATGCTCTCCGTTTGGGAGGTTGCATGTTCGAAACCCAGATGGGGGAATCCTTTATGGATATTAAATTGTTGGGTGACATGACCTCCAAACTTTAATAAAAAACGATAATGTATGATAGTGATGTCGAAAAGCATTCCTATGGCTTCCACTTATTTCCTTGTTTGTCCTTCAAACACCAATTTATTTGACCCTACCATGCATGTCTTTTAGATTTTCTGCTGAAATTTCAGATCTAGCTGAAATTGGATTCACCAAACAAAACTCAAAATATGGTTGAGCATAATATCATTGATTAATATATATTGATTGATTTATAGAATTGAGAGGACAAATTGCCATTGAAGAGAAATGCATACCATCATGGTTTCCATATAAACTTAATTGAGCAATTCATCATTCTGTAAATCAGGTTGTAACATATTATACCATTATATCAAACAAATTAAGTACACATGTTCTGCAAACCATAGTCCATTTGAGAACCGAAAAATACTTAGATACAACATTAAATAGATAGCTTACTCGAGAAAGGCGGCAGGGTTTCTGTAGATGCGAGTAATAGACACCTTCAATTCATTTTCAATTAATGTTGAGTTCTTCTCTGTTGAAATGGCTGCTCGTTTGATCATGGCACGCGCTGTAGCAAGTGATCTTTCAATTTGTAGCAGTCTATAATCTCCATTTTGGTCCTCATTAGATGTCTAGACAATAAAAAAAAAATCAACAAAATGTTGAGCAATCAAGGAAGGAGATACTGATTTCATGATATACTACGTATATGTGATCGAACCACCATGTACGGATACACTGTCTCTATAGCAATACTCAATGAAAAAAATCAGTTATATCAAAATGTAAAAATAAAAATAGAGATTGATATATTGCACTAAGGTCGGATCGAACAACTTGAAAGTGGTACGTAATGCTTAAGAAATAACACAAATTTTGTAGAAGAAGGAAAGGATCTTACTTACCGTCAGATGTCGGTGTTGATTAATTAGCTTGGTAGATTTAGCTGTGAGGCTCAAGTTATAAGAAAGAAACCAAACTGTAAGAGCAGATATTAACAAAGGGTGTTTCGGGTGCATAGTTGATGGTGAAAGAGAAAGTATTATATTTCGAAAACAACAAAAAGGAGGTGTTGGGGTATGAAATCTTGTGATCAAGAGAGAAAGATAGACAGAGACCTAAATGAATATCAAATTAATTGTAGATTTTGAAATGTACAAATCAATTTACTTTCACTACACCTTTTCTGTATTCATTGGTGAGAAATAAATTGAATTACACGTACGATAAAACAACAAAAACCAATTGTTTATATATCTTTTTATGGCAACCATGAAATGAAGTTAAAGGTTAATTACAAAGAACTGAAAACAGAAAACAGAAGGTGCATAAAAACTAAAAACTAATTGACAAAAAAGTGATTTTCAGGCGATTCTAGGTGAAATTGAGGGGAAAAAAGAAAAAATCGAAAAAGAAAATAAAAGAGAAACGAAAATAAAAAGAATAAAACGAGCGGTCTACGTGAAGTTATGAAAATAGCATCTGAGTCATTGTTGACCCCTGAAAAAAAACATAGAAGAAGAAAAATGGAGGTGTCCAAGCTTTCACTGAAATGGAGAGAAAGAAAAGTAAATGTTATGAGAAATGGAGAAATGGAGATGGCCATTTATGCAAATAATTCTGAAATAAAACTGACAAATGGTCCCCATTTCTTTATATTATTTCATGTGAGCATGGTTCACAAGTATATCTTCAAGCTAACTTTATGGCTCATATGCACCAGGTCTAAGCAATCTGGAGAGCCCACCTTCTCCTTCTAAACTTGAGACGGTTCAAATGGCAAAAGAAAACTTGGAGGAACTGAAGAAGAGAAAAATGGGAGAATATAGAAAAGAGTAAATTAAGCCTTTTCTTCCTGACTATTTGTTCTCAGTGGAAGAGGAGGATATAGAAAATTCCTATATGTTTAATTCTGAAGATTAACATCTAAATGATGCTGGAATATACCGGGACCTTTTAATAAAAAAAATATATATTGTATCGAATGTTGTATACATCAATGTCGTATAGTCATTATAAAGATTATTTATATGATTAAATTAATGATGATTAAAAATTATCATAGAACCACATAGAGGTATGAAGTATGCTTCTATCTTCATGCTATAAGTTTTATTTTTTTTTCTTATTATTAATTTATCTCTTAATATATTGAAATAATGCATATTTATATATACCTTTAATTACCCTATACTTTTTGTCGTATTTGTATCAAATTTGGATTAATTGGACCTATTCAATGTTCTCTAATATACAACATATATAATTTACCATCACATTTTCAATCTAAAACATTGTTTTGGGCAAGTCCAAAGTAAACTTAATTTAATCAAGGTAATCTTATATATACCACTATTTTATTTTCATTTTTCATCTTCTTCGGACAAAAATCACGAAGTGACATATTTACAATGTAAAAATTATATATTTTCAAATTAATTTCATATATATTTAAACTGTATAAAAAAAAATTATAAGCTATTTTAATAAAATTATTCTTCATCATATTTTAACAGCTTAATTTTACACTAAATTAATTAATATATATAAATACATTTAAGACTCATCATTCTTCATCATATACATGGAAAAATTGTAAATTTGGTTTAGAAACAAGGGGTCCGGATCTCCTTAACCCAAATTTAGAGTATAGATTCGGACCATCCAATCAAAACTGGGCTAATCCGGTCCGAGATAGAATGCACGGGACCCCTTTAATATTCGTGTTCTTGTAAGTTCACATGGTCTGGATTCAAACACAATTATGGTCGGTCAAAGTTTGGTCAAAGTTAATACCCTCTTTGTGAGGGAATTTTTTGTTTATACGCATAGCAACCCTTTTCTATTGGTTCCAAGTACGGAACGGCTATAAAAACTATCCTATATTGGCGGTTTTAGTACAAAAACACTAGAAAAATGTACCTCCATTTGTAGCAGTTGTAGTACAAAACTGCTAGAAAAAGGTAACTCCTCTGCAAGCGTTTAGAATATGCTAGAAATTGTGCACCTTCATGTTCCATCGTGTTGACTACTAGCGGTGGTCAAACCATTATTCGTCATTCTTTTATCGTTAGAAGTATGCAGTTCTGTAGTAGTGTAATGATTCGATATTGTTTGGTGATGATTTAACTAAGACTTAGAGATAATGTTAGAAAATCCGTGAATTGTTACAAGTTCGCTACGTTTTCAAGTTCGAATCAGGAACTATTTATTCAAGAATTGATGTTATGCATTTGATTTCTTCTTCCAGGGATCTTGATCAACTACAGAATTCCCATCTACTTGATGGTGATATGCCCCAAAAATGGAATGTTTGTACCTGAGTCCCTACAAAACCTGATGTTATATACCATAAAAATGGAATGTTTGTTTATCCACGAAAGACACCAATAATGGTGATTTGAAAAGAGCGAAACCAAAGTTTAGCCAGAAAGTCCTATGGGATGGGTGTCTTTTGTGGATAAACAAGCATTCCATTTTTATGGTATATCACATCAGGTTTGGTAGGGACTCAGATACAAACATTCCATTTTTGGGGCATATCACCAACAAGAAGATGGGAATTCTGTAGTTGATCAAATGCGTAACCACCAATTCTTGAATAAATAGTTCCTGATTCAACTTCAAAACGTAGCGAACTTGTAACAATTCATGGATTTTCACCACTGTTATAAATCTTTTTAAACCTTTACTTCTTTCGTATCCTCCAACCAAATTAAATTTCCTATCACACTATACTAAAATTTAATTTATAAATTTTTACTGTAAAAGATTATACAACTACTGTAATTCTCGTGGTCAAAACAACGTTTCTAACTTCCTAAGACTGTTTTTCATTTTTGTTTCTGTGGATACTTTGTTGTCGTTGTTGTTAGCGTTTTAGCTCATTGGCAGCACTGTAGTTCTTAAAAGGAGTGGGGTCGGTCTGATGGGCACCGGACCAAATTCGGTACAATAATCAGCCAGAACCGTCTGATTCGCATCAAAATTTAAGTTGGCTTGATATTGATTTATTTTTTTATGTCCATTGGACTGACACTGATTCCTATAATATCATATAATCCCCGTGCGCGCTGTAAGTAAGAGCGAGACCTTTGGAATTGCATCAGAGAATCCGAGCTAAAGAGGACAAAAAGTCAAAGTTGGATCTGAATCCCCATTGACACCCTATATATACTCCCTCAGAAGAGTATCAGAGCAAGCGAGCAACTCAATCTCTAGCCTTTGATCCCAATTGAAATCCATAGCGCCTGAATCCACTGTAATAAAAAGCCACAACCTTAATTACGTTTCCTTTTGAATTGTTTAAGAAGATTGTTCTCTAAATTTGAACAATTTAAATTGATTTTCATTCTCTGTGTTGTTTCTAGGAACCTCAGAAGATGATGCTGTACAACTTTTGGCTTAGCTCGTGCTCACACCGAGTACGTATAGTTCTTAACCACAAAGGTAAGATTTTCTTTTAAAATAAGTTTTATTTCGTTTTCATATAGAATTTAATTTGCTATTGGTAGGGGCTGAAGGGTTAGTATACACTTTTAATTTTGTAGTTTTCTTTTAATTTTGTTCTATTAGTACAAGCTTCTTCTTCAGTAAGAATGGTATTCAAATTAATTTGTCTTGATCTTGAAAGTTTGTTGGACAATAAATTATATATGCCATATAATCCATATAAAAAGCTCTTTAAAAGTGTGGATGGTGTGCTTAGTATTTCTACTTTCTTCTGGAGAACGAACTTCAAAATTAATTTTGATGGAAATTAACTTTCCTTATCAATAAGGACTGGATTATGAGTACAAGTCTGTGAATCTCTACAAGAAAGAGCACCATGATCCGGGTAATATATTAATTACATCTTATTTTGTTATTTACTTGTGGGATAATTCTATCATACATCCAACTTTTATGGAACATATATTTAAACTTGTGTCTTGTTTTCTTAAATTCAGAATATGAGAAGCTAAACCCAATGAAATGTGTTCCCACTTTGGTTGATGGAGATGTGGTTGTTGCCGATTCTTTTGCTATCGCTTTGGTACTTACAACAACCAAACTGTTTCTTCTACAACCTCTCCTTCAAATTTATTCCATTTGAGATATTAGAATTCCATATTATACATTGTGTTTTCTAATGAATAGTATCTGGAGGACAAGTATCCACAAAAACCTCTCTTGCCAAAATATCTTAAGAAGAAAGCGCTTAATATTCAGGCAAGTGTATTATCTTGTATTTGCTATCCATGCTGTCAAATTTCTTAATTTTTCAAAATGTAGTTTTATAATAGATAGCAAAGATCACCTTTAATAGTATTTTACCCGTCCATTTGCCTTAAATTTTGTTTCATTCGTATATCTTACATTAAAGTATGTATATGTTGGGCTTGACCCTTTTGTTCCTAAAAAAAAAGTATGTATATGTTGTTTCTGGCACTACAACAAAAGATTAATTTAATTTTGAATTTTCTTCCAGATTGCAAGCATCATCACATCAAGCATTAATCCCCGTCAAATTTTTCCTAGAGACATAGTATGAAAACAACCTTTACATATTTGCTGAAGAAAAAAAAAACCATTGATTTTATGTCCTTTGGTAAGTTCAAATATATTTATGCAGAGTTTTCTTGCGGGGCGGTTAGACTCACATGAGAGACTTCTGTGGTCCCAGCATCATGTCAACAAGGGTTTCACAGGTTTTCTTATAGCATCTAATTGGTACAAGCAACATAATCAAATCCTGGATGTGGTAGTGATGTCTTCTATTGTGTTTTTCAGCACTAGAGAAGTTGCTGAAGGATTGTGCCGGGAAATATGCTACAGGGGATGAAATCCTATTGGTTTGTTTATAAAAACATGCTCTGATTCTTTTAAAAATAATTTTATATCATGAAAGCTTACATCATAAAATTCTGATCTAACATCTCTGCTGTAACAACCTTTCATCAACTCGTGACAATCTTGTTCAACATTAATAATTTAAAATAAAGCTATGATCCAACTTGTCAATTTCAATTCATGTCACATCCAAAACTGCAAGTTTAATTTTTTGACGGTCTAAGATATTTAAAAATTACACACAATTTATCCACTTCAAATTTTCAATCAACTTGGTGAATAATTTTTTTGTTCCATCTTTTGATCTTCTACAAGACAAATTTAGAAACTTAAAAATGCACAAATTGTTTGTGATACATCTCAAAAAATGGTTTGAATAAAATGTTCGGGATTCTGATTTTCAATTGTTTCTAATCTTGAAATATGTATGTGAAATTCAGGTTGCCACAAACGCGTGGCACTGAAACAGTGCTCATCAAAGTTCTTCCATTCATGTATACTTTTAAGTTTAAACTAAAAATTAACAGAAAGTCTGTGTTTGTAAGTTGTGATAATTTCAACTGCCTTGGTGTCCAGTCATGTTCCGTGTGTGTGTGTATATATATATATATATATATATATGAGCTTGGCTACTATGCTTATATAAGCAAAAGCCCACATATGCTTAAATGAGCATTTTTGCGTTTCCAATGTTCAAATGGTCGATCCGACCGTTCATCTTGTTCTCCATATTAATATGTGCTTGGAGACTAAATTTTACATTTTTTGAAATTTTTTTATTATTTATTAAGCCACTTTGAAAATTGCTGATCTGAGTGAACAGTAAAAACAGTGTTTTCAAAATTCTGGACCACCAGATCAGAAACTTTCAAAGTGGCTTAATAAATAGTAAAAAAATTCAGAAAAATGTAAAATTTAGTCTCCAAGCACATATTAATATGGAGAACAAGATGAACGGTCGGATCGACCATTTGAACATTGGAAACGCAAAAATGAGTTATAAGCATATGTGGGCTTTTGCTTATATAAGCATAGTAGCCAAGCTCTATATATATATATATATATAATGTATTACGTCTCCCAACTCCCAAGCTAATTAATGATCTGTCTGTTATTTGATCATATTGCACAGGGAGATGTATTTCTGGAGCCACAGATTAAGCCGAAATGGGCCAAGAGAAACAACGGTCCGAATTTAAGCCGAAATGGGCCAAGAGAAATTCTGTGTTGGGTGATCGTATTGTGATTAGTGTAAGAGTTAATGAACGGTCTGGATTTTCTAGTTGTACCCTCAAGTAACCTAAGGGAATGAGGATAACCCTTGCCCTTTGTCCCTGGCCCCTGGCACCTGCACCACTTAAATTAATAAATTTCTCTCATCTCTTTCTGTCAGTCTCTTCATCTCCGTCAGATCAATTTATGCTACTAAATTACAAATTGTGATATTGGTGGCGGTTCCTACGTAAATAACCGTCATTTTTCCATATTTTATATGATAAAACTTCTGGATTTTGACCAAGTCTTAGTACTTATGTCTGTGTATAGTACTAAATTGTAAAGTCATTATTTATGCAAAGTGCCAATTACCCCTTGAGATTACAATCGGACCGCCATTTAGTAAGCTGCAATTTGGCGATGTTTCTCAGAATCGTATTTTTGTTTCGTAAAATACAGCACGTAAACAATTAATGACAAATATGTGAAATTTTGGACTCGTATATATTTTGTGATTGCGTTAAATTTGATCTTATTCTTGAGTAGTGTGATATCAAAAATCATATGCAAAGATTTCACGTTGCTGGGGATCGAGGAGTTGTCATACTCATCTTACGGCTTTGTGTTGCTGCGATCGATGGCCAAGTTTAGATATCATATTATGCATATGCATGGTATTGGTAGCAGTGGAATGTTGGCGCATATAAGTGCATGACATTAAAATTTAAGTTTAATCCATTTGACCGTACTAACGATAGAATCAAGACATTTTAAATTTTTGTAAATAAAAATTGATGATATATATTCGATGCAGAAATTTTGTGTGCGTGTTTTGACATCTATGAATAATACAGCTCCCGTGATGAATTCCAGAATGTTGGTAATTCAAAATAAAAAAATGTTTTGTATCAGGTAGTAAGTGATTCGGGGGGAGATACGAAGAAATTCACGGTGCTGGGGCAGAGTTGTCCTTCTCATCACACGGTGTGCGTTGCTGCGATTGTGATCGATGATGAAAGTGATGTGGAATCACATCAAATATGGACATATTGAAATATAATAGCTGACCAACAAGTTTATATATCATATGTAAAAATATCGTAAAAACACCAGACTCTCCAAACCTCCCTCACTTTCTTTATTGATTATCTTAATTTTTCTGATACAATGTTCTCTTCAAGAGCAGTAACTAATATACACGGCAATAGCTTGTAAAAAACAGAAAAAAAAGGTAATTAAGATTATTTCCTAATTTTCCTCATCTGCGAGATAGAAAGAAATAACAGAAAAATAAAATAAAATAAAATCTTCAACAAAATAAAATCTTTCCTAATCTTGTGATTTATGGCCATTTTTCCCGAATTGTATCCCCTTTCCAGGTGTCCCTTTCAAGTACCTAATTATACACATCACAACCTCTTGATGTTCTTCTTTCGGAGAATGTATGAATTGACTTACAACGCTCATAGCATATGCAATATCTGGTCTGATGTGAAATAAGTAGATCAATTTCCCTACCAATCATTTGTACCTTTCTTTATTCGTTGGAACCCCATCCGACAGTTCCCCTAATTTTTGGTTTTGACTTACCGGTATATCGACCGGTTTGCATTCTAGCATTTCAATCTCACGTATTTTCTTTGAGACAAGACTATACCTTTCTTGGATCAGACTACTTCAATTCCAAGGAAATATTTCAAGCCTCCTAGATTCTTCATCTCAAACTCTTTGAAGAGTCGATCTTCAAGTTTCTGTATTTCCTCTCGATCATCTCTTGTGATGATCATATCATCTACATAAATAATCAAAACAGTTAATTTTCCTTGGTTTCTTTTAAAGAATAGAGTGTGATCCGAGTCACTCTGTGTAAAGCTGTATTTCAACATGGCACTTCTAAACCGTCCAAACCAGGCTCTTGGTGATTGTTTCAATCCATACAGTGTTTTTTTCAGTTTACACACAGATCATTTGTTTCCCATCTTTTCATATCTAGGGGGAGGATCCATGTAAATCTCTTCTTCGAGATCTCCATGTAGGAATGCATTTTTTACATCAAATTGGTGGAGAGGCCAATCTGGGTTAGCAACAAAAGATAGTAAAACTCGAATAGTATTTAGTTTTGCTACTGGGAAGAAGGTTCCTTGAAAGTCTATGACATATGTCTGAGTGTATCCTTTCGCAACTAGTCTCACTTTATACCTCTCTACCTTACCATCAACACCATATGTCACCGAGAATACCCACTTACATCCGACAGTTTTTTTCATTTTTCTAATTCAACCATTTCCCAAGTATCATTCATTTTTAAGGCTTCCATTTCTAGTTCCATGGCTTTCACCCATCTTTGGTCTTTACGGGCCTCATTTACATTTGTTGGAATTTCAATGGATAACATTTTGTCTGTGAAGTTCTTAATATTTCCTGGTAACCGTTCGGTTGTCACATATTTGGCAATTGGGTATTGTACTTCTTTACTTGTTCCATCCTCTGGAATATACCGTTATGGTGGCTTTCCACGATTATTTCTTTGGGACAAAATAAATTCAGAGTCTAGAGAACTTACCTCAGGATATTCCTCAGGAGTAATTGGGTCTTGTGGTACGTCTTCTAGCTGTATCACTCGGTCCCGGAGTTCTTCATTTAGATCTATCCATAACCTCAATTTAGGTTGAGATGAAGGTTCACGATTATTGACCCGGTTAGGGGTCTCACTTTCCCTGTCTTCTACAGCCCGAACTGGACCAGATTCGCCCCTGCTTTCAGCCCGAACTGGGCTGTTTTCGCCCCTGTTTTCTGCCCTGTTTTCAGCCTGAACTGGGCTGTTTTCGCCCTGTTTCCTGCCCTGTTTTCGCCCCTGTTTTCGCCCCTGTTTTCTGCCCTGTTATCTGCCCTGTTTTCAGCCCGAACTGGGCCATTTTCGCCCCTGTTTTCAGCGTTTCCAGCAGCCCAAACAGTGCTGGAATTTTCCCTGCTTTCAGCAGCTCTGTTTTCTGTAATTTCAGGCGATTGTGTAACTTGTAACCACGACCACGGTTCCTTCGCTACTGTATTCTCCCCCTGAGAAGGATACCGAGGTTCTTGAAAATATCTTTCGGTTTCCACAAATATTACATCCATGGTTACGAACATTCTTTTAGTAGTCAGATTGTAACATCTGTATCCTTTTTTATGCGTCCCATAAAATACATAAACACACCTCATGGCACATGGTTCAATTTTGGTTCGTTGGTTCTTTGGTATGTGAACATATGCGACGCATCCAAAGATTTTTGGAGGAAGATTAAGGATTGAAGGGATAGTCACGAAGGTGGACAACTTTTTAAGAGGGGTTTCAAAGTTTATTATTTTGGAGGGCATTCTATTAATTAGGTAGATGGCAGTTGTTATAGCACAATCCCAATAAACTTTTGGCATATTATACTCAAATAATAAGGATCTAGCAACCTCAAGTACGTGTCTATTTTTCTTTTTTGATGGTTGACGGCGAAGCCTGTCAACGAAATTATATTTAAGAAAAATGAAAAGTTTATTTACACGGACTTTCCTAGAAGTCCCAATCTCACAGAAAATTTACATCATCAACTCGCAAATAGTGCCACTAGTAAAGCACAGTAAGCCCTAACATGACCTATTCCCCCTCTATACCCAGTGTGACCAAAGAGAAATTTCCATTGTCGCGTCATTGAGTAGGATGTGCACTGTTTTCCTTTGGTTGGAGAATAGGCGTCTATTCCTTTCTCTCCAAATGGTCCATGCGCCGGTCGCCCAAATGAGGTTTCTTTGCATGTTGTCTGCATCCGTCCTCTGTAGCCGCCATGCCTTGGTGAGTGACTGACCCGTCGGAATAGGCATGTTATAGTGCATGAACAACCCTCTCCAAAATCTGATGGTGAAACGACATGCCCAAAACAAGTGGTCCCTTGTCTCCGTATCCTCAGAACTACACAGTAGGCAGCCCGTGGGCACTACGCAGCCCCGTTTGATCAGAACTTGTTGTGTTAGGATTTTGTTCGCCCTGAGAAGCCAAACAAATATCCTAACTTTTAGTGGGACTTTTATTCTCCAAAGTTGCTCTTGTGATGCGGACAGGACTCCTGTTTGGTGCAATATTCTATATGCCGATCCACAAGTGAAACCCACAGGGGACCAACGCCACTGCAGAGCAGATGACCTATCCACCGAGACCTCGTAGAAAGAGACCAAGTTGGCGAGCTCCTTTAGGAAGAAGGAGGCTTCCCTGGCGCGTTGAAGGTGTACCGCCCTCGTAATGCGGTGTAATCGATTTAACGTGACTGCCCACAACCCCTCTGGTTTGGACTCAAGGTTCCAAAGCCACTTGGTCAAGAGTGCCTTATTTTGGCACTGTAGATCGATGATCCCTAAGCCCCCATTCGATCGCAGGGCACACACCTTTTCCCAATTCACCAGACAATTTATACCCTTACAGGCATCCTTGCCTTTCCAAAGGAAATTCCTCCTCATCTTGTCTATGTGTCTGATGACGCCTGCCGGGATTTGTAAAGCTTGCATGTAATGTAGTGGCATGGCTGAAAGGACTGATTTGACCATAATAACTCGTCCGCCATACGATAAGAAGGAGGAGGTCCAACCCTGCAGCCTGTTTTGGATTGCCGTCAGCATCGGTTGATAATGGATTTTACGTGGTTTGAGGATTGTAAGAGGCAGGCCTAAGTAGGTGAGCGGCAATTGAGACGGTCGGGTCGAGAGAATGTGTTGAATGTTTTGAGTTAGGCGGGCCGGTATTGCAATTGGTACAAAGGTGCTTTTGTTTGGGTTAATCCTGAGGCCCGATAATTCGGAATACAGTTGGAGAACATGCGCAATGACCCGAAGTGTGGTAGGGTGAGCTTCCGTAATTATGAGGGTGTCATCCGCAAATTGGATCATCTCTGGTGGCATGAAGGCGTGTGGGTGCATCAGTGGCCGGGCATTTGTGAGGAATCTGTTTAAGGAATCAGCGACCAGGATGAATAGCATCGGGGAGAGGGGGTCTCCCTGCCTCAACCCCCGCTTGTGGGTGAAGAAGTTTGTAAGCTCACCATTGACTTTGACAGCGGATGTGGAGGAGCGCAGAATGTTGAGCACCGCCGAGGTCCATTTTGGTGGGAAGCCCCTCTCAATCAGCAAATTAACCAGAAAGCACCAGTCGACCGTGTCGAAAGCTTTTTCGAAGTCTACTTTGTACAAAATAGCAGGCAATTTGTGTTTTGCGCAAAAGGCCAGAAATTCCCTGGCCGTCGCAAAAGATTCCATGAGTGATCTACCTCTGACGAACGCTGTTTGGTTTGGCAAGATGAGCTGTGATAGGTGTGGCTGCAGTCTAGAGGCCATGACTTTTGGAATGATCTTAGCTATCATGTTTATGACACTGATCGGCCTGTAATTGGAGATGCGCTCAGGGTTGGCAATTTTTGGTAATAGTGTGATGGTGGCTCTGTTAATGCTTTTAATTGAGCCTGCCTGTTCTACGAATGTCTGGACAAGTTGGACGACGTCCGACTTCACTATGGTCCAGAAAGTTTGGTAGAATTCTGCCGGAAATCCATCCGGCCCACTAGCTTTCCCTTTGGGCATATCCTTGAATGCCTGAAGGATTTCAGTTTCGGTGATAGGGTCATCGAGAGTGCGGAGCTCTTCGGCCATCCCCGGCCCCACCTTTCCTCGAAGGTCGAAGGGCCTGTGTGCCTGCTCTCGGTGGCCCAGCGTGTTCTTGAAATGACTACGAAGGTAGTTTGGTAGCTGTTGGGCCGTTATTGGTTGACCGTCGGTTGATTCGCTCGATAGGGTTAGAATTGAATTCATGTTCTTTCTGTTGTTCGCCACCGCGTGGAAGAATTTGGTGTTTTTGTCTCCTAGTTTCAGCCAGTGACAGCCGGACCGTTGCTTCCATTTTGCTTCCTTGTCCGCTGAAAGACTAAAGATGTGTTCTTTAATGCGAATCCGAAGTCGGAATTCCGCCGTGTTAAGTTGTCGTTTTTCCTCCGTCCTATCGAGTCTTTGCAGCACCCATTTGGATCTGGATAGGTATGTTTCCCGTTTCTGAAATTTCTGGCTCGCCCATGACTTTAGCGCCCTCTGCACAGCGTGGGATTTCTTTTGGATCCGGAGAGATGGGCATGCGTTGGTGACAGAATCCCATGCTTGTGCTACAATCTCTCGAACCTCCTCGTATTTCAGCCAAAGAACTTCAAAGCGGAACCTTCTTCTCGGGGGGTTGGTGTGCGGCGAGATAGAGAGCAGCAGTGGTGTGTGGTCAGAGGCGGTTGTCGGAAGATATGTGAGATTGAATGAGGCGCCCAGGCTGTTCCAGTGTGTGGACAGGAGCGCCCTATCTAACTTGCTGAAAGTTGGGTCCGGTCTACCGTTGGACCAGGTATAGGTACGGCCCTGCAACTGCACCTCGGATAGGCCTGCGGTATCGATAAATGAGTTGAAAGCCGGCATGGTTCCCAATGATCTCAGATCTGCCGTTGTCTCTTGTGCAGAGCGAAACATGTTAAAGTCCCCTAACAACATCCACGGCAGATTGTTAATTGTTCGGATATGAGTTAGTTCTGATAAAAAAATACGTTTGCTGTGATCCTCCTGTGGCCCGTACACTGCCGTGCACATGAAAATTAAATCACCTCTCTGAATCACCACTGTGACAGAATAAGTTAAAATGAGGGAATCAATCAGGGTGAATAGTCTACTCCACGCGAGTAATATTCCTCCTCTGGTTCCCTCCGCATTTAGAGCCACAAAATGTTTAAATTTTGACGGGCACACACGCTTGACATTAAAAATTGAGCACTCACTCCATTTAGTTTCTTGAAAACACAAAAGATCGGGATTGTTTTCAATAACCAAATCCTTAATCACCGCACATTTATTTATGTTGCCTAGGCCTCTGACATTCCAATTTAAAATGGAAAATGGAAATTTAATTGCATTTGTCATAATTAAACGGGTAGTACACAAAAGTCACTTGGTTAGAGTTACAAACGCAAAAAGTGGCCAAAAGAACTCCTAAACAAGGAATCAAACTACCCCATTACACAACCCATCTAATTGCCCGCTGCCTCCTGATCCTCTTCATCAGAGAGATCATCGGCGCTGTCAAAGTCTAAAGCCCCTAAGACGGACTCCTCGTAGTCATCATCCATGGGATCGTCGAGCACCGGTTCCTCAAAGATAGGCTCGGCAGGGGGCTGGTTCATGACCTGAATGGCTTCAATGTTTTGTTCGGACCCTCCCTGCATTATGCCGCAGTACCCTTGTATTTTTTCCGCCAGCTCCTGCTGCAGCGGATTGCGGACCAGCGAATCCTCATTCAATGCCAGAAGGATTTCTGACTGGCGGCCTGAGTCAGTGATCTTTGCCGAGGTTCCCTCCTTTGCCGCGTTGCGCTGCCTTTTCTTTCCCACAGAGTAATGCTTGGTGGGACCCTTTTTAGAGAGCCGTGCGCTTCGTCTCAGTTGGTGCGATCCATTGTCAGTCTTCTCAGTCGTTGTAGGGGGAGCCGCCTCAGAGGTGGCCTCGGAGTGGGTGACATTTGCCTCGGTGGCGGCCGCGAGTTCCTCCTGTTCTAACCTTTGCTCGAGGGCGTTCTGGTCTAGCTGCCCCATGAGATCCGCCTGTGCCGGGTCCCGAAGTGAACTGAGGTAGGCCTCGTCTTCCTCGTTGAGCTCGGTTACTTGATCCTCCACCTCAATCGCATAAGCCCGGAGTTCCTCACTAATAGCTCTCTCCCGTTGCAAGTGAATGTGGGAGTCCGAATCCGACAGGTAGTCATCAAGGTCAGTTGGGTTTGTGATGTAATGTGGAAGGGGAAAAATGGAAGGCGGGGCTGGTTCGGCCTCTATTTCCTCATCAGCGGGTTCTGACTCGATGTCGGAGTCAAATAATTCCTCCATTGGTTCAGATTCTTGAGGTGAATCGATAAATGGGACTGGCTCTACCTTTGGGAGGCGGATAGTGGGGGGAGGAGAGCCGGCTGCAGGACTGATGCCATCGTCCGCTAGGTTGCATAATCCCGGTTCTCTAATGGAGTTCGTCGATTCTGCCAGCGATTGGGATGGGGAAATGTTTATCGGGTTATCGAATTCTCCCAACCGTGGTGATGGGTCTGTGGTAGTATCGGGTGGCTTGGGGCTATCGGTTAGTAGCTGTGATTGAAGTGCTGAGGGGGGAAGGCCTGAGAAGGCTGGGATGGGAGTGTGAGAAGGAACGGGGTGCGTGGGCTGTGGTGATGTGGGAGGTGCGCAATTAGGTAGAAAGGCCCTGTCTGGGCCTGGTATTTCCTTGTGGACTGCATCTTCTTTCCAAAGCTGGGCCGTTGAATAGAAGGCTGTGGTGAGGCGAAAAAGATAGAGGTAGACTGGGCTTGTGGGGTTTGACTTTGGGCTTCATAAAGGTGATTTGAAATTTGAATTTGTTGATTAGCCGCATAGGCCTGAAGACGTTGCTCGGTGGGACCCGGATCATTAAAATTGATGGGATTACCTACAGTAGTAGGTAGTACTGTGCCTCCGTAAGTTTTGAAATTTCTGGGGGCTTCTCCCGTTGGTCTTGTACCGGAACTGTCCAGTAGATCGAGGATCCTTAACGGGTCCGTGAAACCCAGTGGCGGCGTCGGCCTTACCTTTCCCTTTGGGGTCGACTGGCACGTTTCCTTGGTGGTGGATGGCCGCTAAGTCGGGTGGCTGCTGAGCCGGTTTGTTGGCAGGAGTCTGCTGATCAAAATGGGGGCTGGTGCTGAGCATGCCGTAGAGCTTGTCTTTGCTGGGGCCGGAAGCCTCTTTTTGCCAGAGCTCAAAGAGGGTGTCGTAGTCTATGGCTATGAAGCCTTTGCCCGTCAGGTCAGCCGAGAGGCCGGTTTGCATCTTGACATTATCCTGGTGGACTTGTGCGAAGAATTTGTGGTCTGGGGTGGGGTCAGTGGGCGGGGTAAAGAGTAGTGGTTCCTCAATCCAGCTGCGCACGTTAAGTTCGATATCATGTGTCATGCCCCTTATCCACATGGATATGCCGTGCGGAATGTGGCCCAAGTGAGGGACGGCTATGACCGCCGACATTCTCTCAAGGGAAGGGACTTTTGACATGGGAGTGTGATCCAATACGATTCCAAACGCGCTAACGGCGGCGAGCAAATGTTCCACATTCCATGCAAGTGGTGACATGCGCTTGAGATTAATCCAGACCTTATATTTAAGGGGTGTTGGGTAGCTGTTTACCGCACAGTTCCAGGGAAAGATGACGTAACCAAGTTCTTGCAGCGGTTTCTTGAAGCTTTCGAGAAAGCGGTTTCGATCAGATCCGAGGGGTAGTAAAAGGAGGTATTGAAAGTTGGCGAGGTGGGTGATCGGCAGCGGATAATCTGAACGGCATACCGTCATCATGACTGACTGGATAGCCTCTAAGGTGTGATTTGGCCGGAGTCGTGCGTCAATGAGTATACCCCGTTTGAGCTGTTGCGCGCTGTTTTGCATTTGTTGGGTCTCGGGGACGAAGACTGATACAAGCTTTGGACGGTTGTTGGGCAAGCCAGACTCTCCGAAATTTCCCCTAGGCTCTAGCGGGTGGACCCGGGTTCTGTTCGCTAGCGATGCTTGCTTGCAAGCTCTGGCCTCGTGGCCCTTGCCCCAGCAAAATGCGCAGACCCTCTCCTCACTGGTGCAGCCATTTTGGTCGTGGCCCAGTTCCAAGCAGTTGTAACAGCGTCCTCTCCATTTGGGGTGGCCGGGTTCTGGGGGAAGGGGGAGGGGTTGGGGAGCAGCGGGAGTGGTGTTGGCAGGGCTCAATGGTTGGAGAGAGGGAGTAGGCCATGGAGTTTGATCCAGGTAGTGAGGCCATGGGGGAGACTGAAATCTGTGAAGAGGGGTGGGAGCGACGCTGGAGGGTGAAGGAGAGGTAACGGTTTGCGCGTATGATAGGGGGTGTGGGGAGTTATATGCTGGTGGTTGGAGGGCATTCATTGCCGCGGTGGATGAGGTAGCAATAAATTTCTTCTTTGTCATTAATGTCGTTGGCTGTTTTAATTCGTAATGCAGTTTGGTGGGTGAAGAGTGGTGTTGCCACTGTTGAGTTCTTTTAATGGGTGGAGCAAAGCTGTGGCCATTAATGGCCTTCATAACTGAAGTGATGGGGCAGGGGAAAAGAGAGTCTATTGTACCAGGGGAGTTAATGTTTTTGACAAAAAGTTGATGGCCACGCCTCTGAGAGTGATAATGAGGTAGGGGTGAAGGGTACTTACCTGCGCCGGAGGTACTGTTTGCGTGAGAAGAGTTGGTAACCCTCCTTGGGAAGGCGCCACTGCCGTGCCTAGCTGCTCTCCAGTTACGTTTCCCAGGCCTACGGTAATGAGTGCCCTGTCCCTGGTGCGGCGTAGGTTGCTTTTTCATGGTGAACCAACCCCCTCCAGTGGGGATGGCCTTGATTTTCGCCATCTTGCTTTTCCTTTGCTCTCTTCTACGTGTCTATTTTTCATTTGTGCAACCCCGTTTTGTTGTGGAGTTCCCACACATGAAGTCTCATGAATAATCCATTTACACGTGAAGAAATCCTTTAAGTTGTTATTAATAAATTCTCCACATTATCGCTTCTTAAATACTTAATTCCCTTGCCAAACAGTTTTTGTACCATATTATAAAATCCCTTAAAGATATTTGCCACCTCATATTTTCATTTCATCAAATAAATCCAAGTTATGCGAGTACAGTCATCAATAAACAAAACAAAATATTTATAACCGAGGATTGAGTTTATTGGGGACAGCCCACACACATCAGAATGAACTAAGTCAAATAAAGAATCATTCCGATAGTACTAATAGGGTATGGTACATGATGACTTTTAGCCTTAATACATGTTTCACATTCAAACATAGATATATCTATATCCGAAAAGAAATTTGGCATAAGTTTTTTCATTTACCCAAATGACAGGTGTCCCAACCTCCTATACCATCTCCATATGGCTCGAGTTAGGCCAAACCAGCCATGAAAATTAGAAGGGGCTTAAAGGGACAATTGAACATGTAAACATGCATGATCAGTTCCCTTATATTTTTACCTTAAATCCAGTTTTAAAATATGTTTATTATGGAAAAAAAAAGTAGATAGATATTTTCTGATAAAACAAGAAGAATCAGCATAGTTGGATAATTACCAATTATATAAGGGTCTTGATTGCAAATTTTACACCTCACTGATGTCAGTCAGTTCTTATTAGATTGTATGCGCAAAAATTCATATCAATTAGTTGAATGCCCAAAAAATTCATACAATATATCTAGAGTATATGATTTATTTAATAGACCAGAAAAGTTATATAAAATATTTGTGAACTTCAGAAAATCACTGAAAATTATTTGAATGTTTAACCGTACAACGCCAAAAATCAAGATAAGAATAAAACACTATTACAACGAGCACGGAGTCAGACTTTCAAACTATGAGAGTCAATTGTATAAAATTTTCATGCAAAAAATGAAATTAATTTATAGTACCCATGACATTTTACTCTAAATTTTATAAAAAATCATACGTAAATAAAAAATAACTAAAAAACAAATTGGGGTCAATTGACCCCATTCATATAATTTATACCCAACTCTGATATTCCAAGTGTCAAATGTCAAGACGGATCATACATTCTAGTCTTCCAAGCTCCAAGGATCAAGACGAGAATCCTACATTCTAGTCTTTAAAGTGCCAAAATTCAAGGGGAGGACCATATATTATACTTTCAACCAAACCAAACCAATCCAAACCAAAACCAAACCATATCAAACAAACCCAAAATCAAACCCAAGTCCAAACAAATCCAAACCAAAACTAAACTAAACGTAACCAAACATAACCAAACCAAACTCAAACTAAACTAAACCAAACTAAACCAAACCAAACCTAAGAACCTGAGTTGGCATAGTGCATCGAATCGAACTGTATTGCACGTTTCAATAACCTGAGTTAGCATAGCACACCAAACTCATACTTGAACTGTACAATCATTATCCGAAGACCAACAAGGAGCCCAATTCCCAACATTCGAGACCAAAGCTTTATCTGAAGATCAATAAGGAGCGCAATTTCTGATCTACGAAACCGAAGCTTTATTTGAAGATCAACAAGGAGCCCAATTCCCGACCTTTGAAAAACAATATTTATCCGATGATCAAGAAGGAATCCAATTCCCGACCTTCGAAAACCAAACCTTATCCGAAGATCAATAAGGAGCCCAATTCCCGACCTTCGACACCCATCAACAATCTGAATTGCATAGCACATCAAATTCAGACTCAATTTGTTTTGCAGGTCTCAACAACCTGAGTTGGCATTTCTCATCAAACTCAGACTCGAACTGCACACCATTCAAGAACATAGATTTTCTCGATCTTCACCAACAAATTCTTGAGCGGCGAGGGCTACATTAATTAGCCTTCAGAAGATTCAAGAACACAAACTTCTCGATCTTCACCAACAAACTCCTGAGCGACGTGGGCTCTGTTAATTAGCATTTAGAAGATTCAAGAACATAGATTTCTCGATCTTCACCAACAAATTCCTGAGCGGCACGGGCTACATTAATTAGCTTTTAGAAGATTCAAGAGCATAGATTTCTCGATGTTCACTAACAAATTCCTGAGCAGCGCGGGTTACGTTAATTAACTTTCAGAAGATTCAAAAGCATAGATTTATTGATCTTCACCAACAAATTCTTGAGCGGCGTGGGCTACGTTAATTTGCCTTCAAAAGAATCCAGAGCATAGATTTCTCAATCTTCACCAGAATGACTAAGAGCAAAGTTTCTAAATCTTCATAGCTAGACCGGCAATATAGATCAGGAAGTTATATTCTCAGTCTTTAGAACTTACACACCTAGATAGATTATGGAGTAGTATTCCTAGTTTGCATATGCTTCAAGGCATTTCATTTTTTGTAGAGAAGAGGAGAGCATTGTATGTTTACAACCTTTTATACAGTTCATTGGTCCTCGAGGCACGAATGTCTTGGGGTAAATAACGGCAGGGGATTGCGCCTGCCGAAAGAGAGTATAGAACCCGCAATCTAATAAAATCCCTCCCCTGCGTGAGAATACGATGCGGAAAAGAGAGGGTGAATCTGAAGTCTTCTTTTTGTGTGCGTAACGCATACGATGTCCTCACGATGTCGCATGTCGATACCAAATGACGAAAAAGTCCCAACATTAATCATTTGAGCATGTCCAAAGTTTACTGAAACCAGTAAAGCCCAGCTGTGCCACTTTAGGCCTTAATTGAATTAGGACCTGAACCTAACAGATTTCACAAGTCAGTTTTAGAATATCACTAAAGAGCTGTAAATTAATCAAGGTAATCCTATAGCACCATATTTATATTTTTAAATACAGACCAGCACTACTCAGCACTTTCAGATTCTAGATAGTTCACATAAGAATACATTTGCTTTGCTTGGTAATTATCTTAGTCTTAGATTAAGCCTCCTAAGCCACACAGAGTGTAAAATCATATTAAATACGTCAAATCGCATAGGAGGTTCATTCAACACAAAATGCCTCTTCACGGCCTTCACACCTTCTCTAAGTCTCTTGATCTCCTCCTCAGGTACTGCCGCTAACAGGTCTCTGAGGTTTGGTATATCGGCAACTGACATTGAAATCGAGAACTCATTCCATTGTAGCACATCGCTAAATGGAAGTACATATCCTTCGGATATGATAACGGGTACACACTCTGCCCAAATTGCTTCAGCGATCCGGGGGCTTGAGACCTCAAATCTGCCATTATAAAAATTCGCACAAGGGCCCACAATTAGTTTAGATTCATGACATAAATTTTTTTTTTAACGCCGTATAAAAGATATACATTTTATGCCAGCCTTTCGATTGGAAATATTAATTTAGTTTTCCAAGTTGGTTAACAACATAGATATATAACTCAAAAGACTTTTTAACTTATATATTGGTACCATATTACTACTGATATATTTTTATTCAACTACATCTATATGCTTTTGGCTTTTGTTTATTTGGCCAGTTGGTCTCTTGATGATACAGTAATATGAGATAATCTTTTCAAGACATACAAACAAATATTGAAAAGATTTGTTGATATAACTTTTTAATTAAGAAGTTCAATATGTGTGCAACATATACTTCAGTACCAAATTTCATATGATACGACACCGTTGCCAATCTTTTTTGTTATATAAGGTACATTAATTTATTTTGGGTATTATTCTATCCTTGATTTAAGGAACTAATTATGAAGAACATACAAAGGAGATTACCCACTGGGGCAGAGGCAAAATCGAGACCGCAGCAAGAACGAATAATAGTCAAGTCCCTTTGGCAAATACTCGTAAACAGGGAATAGATCAAGATCCCGATCCTTCCAGTGCTCAAAGAGAATTGGTCTCACCGGCCCATGCCGGCCTCCGGAAAAAAATGCAAGGAGTGTGCGATCCCTTAAACCCGGGAGCGGAGCTGCGGTGAATTGCTCAGGCATGCTTCCATGGTAAAGATTGATCCGGGGGATTGATATGTCCTTGTTCGGGATGAACCCCTCGGAAGTGTTGGCATTGCAAAGCGCACGTACTGAATTTGAGTAGAGCTCTGGAATGCCCTTGGAGACATAAGGTCCCTGGAATTAATGATTAGATTGAGTTACATGTCATAAGATATCACAATGTATACTAGGAGTAAATATAACACACTCCAGACTACGTGTTCATCGTCTTATTGTTCAATTTAATTAGTATGTTCATATAGATAAAAATTTTGATAATGAATTTTAACTCTGCAAAGGACAGTGCCAGTATTGAAGAATGTCAAAACTGTTCTAAAAGATTGTACCCAATCATGGAAAAAGAAATAGAAATTCTCAAATTATACCCAATCATGTGCAGCAAGCATGAAATGGTCAGCGCCTTCAGTTCGATTCCAAAAGGGGTATTTTGTCTTCACAACTTGCACATAATCTCCTAATGTGCGAACAAGTGGGCTAAAATCATGAGAGTTGATGTCGTAAGCATATTTAACCATATCAGCGACACTAACGGGCAAGAAGTATGCATGGGCATTATTCGGATCCCATGTCCGAGCACCTGCTTGGTTTAGTTGAAACATCTCGAGCTGTTCAATGAACCGACCTTCAATGGTGTAGATGTTCTTGCAGGGCCCACGGTGCACTATCGGTGGCTCTCCTTCCTCATATACATAAACCTTGAATCTTTTCTCCATTTGTCTATAGCTCCTACAAGCGAAAGTGCAGCATTGTTTTGGATTGTTAAACACACAAAGAAATGGCTGAATCACATGACATTTTGCAGGATATAATCAGAATCCAAAATTCCATGGCAAACAATATACACTTCAATTTTTTGTTGATCTAGCTTCTTTTAAGGTAGTGCACCTATTTTTGGTAACTGAACTTCACATTTTGCAACTAACAGTTTATCTATTCAATTGAATTAATTTTTCTTTCGAATAGTGATTGTACGATAACATCTTACAGTGATGTCAAAAGGCATTCTATGGTTTTTACTTATTTCCCGTTTTGTCCTCACACCAATTCACTTGACCATACCATGCATGTCTTTCCGATTTTCTGCTGAAATTGGATTCACCGAACAAAATTAAACACTGTCAGATTTATTAGTGTACCATACTAGCAAATGAATTCTTCACGGGATTCCTAATCCTATTGGTTTATAGAATTGAGAGAGTAAATATATATATATATATATATATATATATATATGTATATATATGGTTGAGCATAATATCATTGATTGGTTTGTCTAATTGTCTAGGTTTGGCAATTGAAGAGAAATGCATACCATCATGGTTTCTTACTTTTGTTCCTTTTCACCTCTCCAACCATATAAACTCAATAAAGCAGTTCATTTTTTAAATCAAGTTGTTACATATTATAGCATTATATGTAACAAATTAAACTACACATGATTTGTAAATCGTAATCGACTTAAGAACAAAATTAGATAACTTACTCAAGAAAGGCAGCAGGGTTTCTGTAGATGCGAGTAGTAGACACCCCCAATTCATTTTGAATTACTGTTGAGTTCTTCTCTGTTGAAATTGCTGCTCGTTTAATCAAAGCACGCGCTGTTGCAAGCGATCTTTCAATCTGTAGCAGTCTATGATCTCCATCTTGGTCTTCATGAGATGTCTAGCCATCAAAGAAAAATAAACAAAAAAATTATTCCATCATTAATAGTCCCATGCATGTAAAATTATTTTAAGTAAGCATTTTTTTTGGTTTTGATGTGAACATCAATTAAGAAATCATATAAAGAAGATTCCAATTTCACTGTAAAAAAATCAGTTATATTAGAATGTAAAAAATTAAAATGGAGATTGATATATGGACTCAGGTTAGATCGAACAAATTGAAAATGGTATGTAATACGTAAGAAATAACAAAAAAATTGTGTTTTTCTTAAGACAAAAGTAATTAAACATATTGAAGAAGGAAAGAATGTTACTTACCGTTAGATGTCGGTGTGGTTTTAGCTTGGTAGCTTTAGCTGAGAGGCCTAAGTTATAGAGAAGAAACCAGACTGTAAGAGCAAAGATTAACAAAGAGGGTTTTGGGTGCATAGTTTATGGTGGATGGTGAGAGAGAGAGAGTACTGTATTTGATAAACAAAAAAAAAAAGAGGGTGGAAGGGGGGATGTTATCAAATCTTGTAATCAAGAGAGAAAGATAGAGAGAGAGGGTGGTCATTGAATGAGTAAACAAGCAAATTTGACTAGTAGAAGTTCAATGTACCTAAATTAATATCAAATTAATTGTAGATTTTGAAATTTACAAAATACAATGTATTTTCAATAGACCTTTAATTCCTGTATTCATTGGTGATATACTAATTGAATGACACATACAATGAAACACCGCAAAACAATAATGGTTTCTCTTTTTTATCGCCATCATGACAGTAAAGTTACAGGTCAATTACAAGGAAAAGAAAAAAAAAAAGGACATAAAACTAATATTGGTCAATTAATGTACATCTGAAGCAAATTAAACAGCTGTTACATTTAAAAAAAATATATCAGGGTCAAGTCAACAATTCTTAGTAGGTTTGCTTTCAGATGCAAAAGTTGCATGTGGATCATTTAATTAACAAGTTTCATTTTAATTTGTTATCTCTCCGGAAATCCTTCAAAATATATTTTAAAAAACAAGTTCTCAAGTAGAAGACGTTAAGTTATGTACTTAAATCTGAATGAAAGAATATAAGAAATAATCAAAAGGGGCTTTTCCATGTGCTTTTCCATGTACTTTCTCATCTATCTATCTATATATATATATATATATATATATAGAGTCCGGCTAAATTGCTGCCGGCAGCATTCTGGACAGCTGCTGCCGGGGGCATTTCGGTCATTTCCGGTGTTCAAACAACAAATCCGAACCGTTCAACGTGTTCTAAATATTAAAATCTACTTGGAGACCAAATTTTACATTTTTTGGAATTTTTTTACTATTTATTAAGCCACTTTGAAAATTCCAGATCACATGGTCTAGAATTATGTGCACTGTTCACCCGGATCAGCCAATTTCAAAGTGGCCTAATAAATAGCTAAAAAATTCCAAAAAATGTAAAATTTGGTCTCCAAGTAGATTTTAATATAGATTGAATATCTGTATAAAAAAATTTGTTGTTTGAACACCGGAAATGACCGAAATGCCCCCGGCAGCAGCTGTCCAGAATGCTGCCGGCAGCAATTTAGCCGGACTCTATATATATATATATATATATATATATATATATATATATATATATATATATATACAGCTCTATATGAGATAGGCTATGGTGAGTTGTGAAGTAAAACGTCGTTTTACTTCACGCTATATTTTCATTTTGAAAATCCAAACAACCGATCCGAACCGTTCAACTTTTTCTAAATATTGAAATGTGCTTGGAGACTAAATTTTACATTTTTTGGAATTTTTTTACTATTTATTAAGCCACTTTGAAATCGCTGATCCACTGTGAACAGTAAAAAACAGTAAAATTTTCTGGACCACCGAATCAGCGATTTTCAAAGTGGCTTAATAAATAGTTAAAAAATTCCAAAAAATGTAAAATTTGGTCTCCAAGCACATTTCAATATAGAGAACATGTTGAACGGTTTGGATCGGTTGTTTGGATTTTCAAAATGAAAATATGAGCGTGAAGTAAAAATGACATCTTACTTCACAACTCACCATAGTCCAGCTCTATATATATATATATATATAGGACAGTGCTACGGTGCTATGCATAGCATAGAGGCCTCCGTGCTACGGCTCAATTTTTGAGTTTTCAAAATCCTAACGGTCGATCCGAACCGTTCAACATGATCTCCATATGAATATGTACTTGCCAACCAAATTTTACATTTTTTAGAATTTTTTTACTATTTATTAAGCCACTTTGAAAAAACAATAATTTGTACACAACAGTAAAATCTTCTGGACCATTGGATCAGCAATTTTAAGTGGCTTAATAAATAGTAAAAAAATTCCAAAAAATGTAAAATTTGGTTTGCAAGTACATATTCATATGGAGATCATGTTGAACGGTTCGGATCGACCGTAAGGATTTTGAAAACTCAAAAATTGAGCCGTAGCACGGAGGGACTCTATGCTACGCGTAGCATATTAGCCAAATTATATATATATATATATTATATATAGATTGTGGCTAAATTGCTGCTGGCAGCATTTTGGCTGAAATGCTGCCGGGGCTATATTTGATTATGTGATGTTCAAACAACAAATTCAAACCGTTAGATGTTCAATCTATATTAAAATCTACTTGGAGACCAAATTTTACATTTTTTTGAATTTTTTTACTATTTATTAAGCACATTTTATTTAGATAATCATGTTGAACGGTTTGGATCGACGATTTGGACTTTGAAAATGAAAAAAATAGTTGTTGTAACTTTGTTGTAACTTGATCCCTCCTCATATATATTATATATATATATATATATATAGATATATATTATATAGAGGTTGGCTATTCTACTTCCATAAGCATATGCCCCCATATGCTTAGAATTCATTTTTGCATTTCCAATGTTCAAATGGTCGATCCGAACCGTTCATCTTGTTCTCCATATTAATATGTGCTTGGAGACCAAATTTTACATTTTTCGGAATTTTTTTACTATTTATTAAGCCACTTTGAAAATTGCTAATCATATGGTCCAGAATTTTGTTGCACTGTTTTTACTATTCACCCGAATCAGCAATTTTCAAAGTGGCTTAATAAATAGTAAAAAAATTCCTAAAAATGTAAAATTTGGTCTCCAAGCACATATTAATATGGAGAACAAGATGAACGGTTCGGATCGACCATTTGAATATTGGAAACGCAAAAATGAGTTATAAGCATATGTGGGCATATGCTTATGGAAGTAGAATAGCCAACCTCATATTATATATACATATATATATAGAGGAGGGTTCCAATGCCTCAATTTTTCATGCCTCCATCATGCCTCCATTTTTTAAAACTTTAATAACTCAAAATTTAAAACTTAAAAGTCAAAATAAAACCGTTGGATATGATCTATATCATTTTATCTATGCACGTGTAAAAAATTATGACATTTCAATTTTGTTTTAGTTGTCATCAAGAGCTTGTAAAAAATGTACTAATGTGGATAATTTCTAGACGTTGATTTTTCAACTTATTGATTCACATAAAAACAAAATCAAAATGTGATAATTTTTTATGAGCACATAGATAAAATGATGTAGATCATATCCAACGGTTTTATTTTGACTTTTAAGTTTTAAAATTTGAGTTATTAAAGTTTTAAAAATGGAGGCATGGTGGAGGCATGAAAAATTGAGGCATTGGAACCCTCATATATATATATATATATAACATTTATTTTTTAATTAGTGGAGTAATTAATATATGCATTTAATAAGAGGGATAATGGAAAGGCAACACAGTTGGCACAAACAAAAAAACGATGCTTATTTTTTTCCTTATAGAAATAACCCTTCTCTCACCAATCAAATAATTAACAAAACCAGTAAGAATTTCTAATGTATTTTCACTCTTCATTAATTGGGAACTTAGGATATTATTAGATGTTGGAGGAAGCGCTTTCATTGACTCTCGTACAAAGACGATAATACTATGAAAAAAAAATTAAAAATTAAAGGAATAATGTGGTAGTATATTCATAAAAACCATTTAAGTTTATATTTTCCATCCAAACTCAAAAGTATTCTATATCCCTATTAAAAAAATTCTTTATTGTTTTTATCCCATATTCAGTACCATTGATCTATTATTATCATATATAATAAAAGATTGACCAATTTACTCTTTCTTTGAATACTTTTGATTGATATTTACGCTTCCTTTTGAATACTTTTGATGCAAAATTCTAATATATAGAGATGTAATTGGATATTTGAACAATAAAGAATAAAAAATACTACTGTTGTTTTGCATATCCTATCTTCTCTTTCCCCTATTACTATTATTCTCTTTATTTTTTATTAATATATCTCTCGTTAGAGTTTGATCTAGCTAGTACAAAAAATGTATTAATCGAATATCTATTTTTCTAATTAGAATCACTCTGAATTAATTAGAAGCATTTAATGTATATACTATAACAATTAGTCCAAAACAAAAAGACACTATTGACACCTAAGAGATGCTAAAAATTTAGTATAATTTTGTATATAGTGAGATGATTATTACTATTTCGAGTTAATACTTAATAATACATAAATATAAAGTATAACTTTGAAATTTTCAATAACAATAAATAATGAGTCCGGTTAGTATAATATTGGTGTCATATGACACCAACTCAATAATATATTTGATAGATTTCAAAAGACTAATCCAAACCATTTAAACCGATTAACTTTATGAGTTGTGCGTTTATATTCAAATATATTATTGTTTTCGAGTTATTTTTGTATCAAATTAAATGGTCAAAAATGTTGAAAAATGAATGCATTAAAATTAACTTCAAAAAATCCCACATTTGACCGTTTAACTTGATACTAAATAAATTCGAAAAATTATAATCTTATATGTAAACACATAACTAATGAAGTATATCAGTTTGAATGGTTTAGATTCACTGCTTGAAGTCGACACCACAGAATCCAATGTCATTCGTAGCAAATTAAACAAATACATGCATGTCCATGGATACTACCATATTTAAACCAATGAAACTAAAGTTAACATTACAACAAAAAAAATCATAGCTAAATTTCAGATTATATTAATTGCTATAGATGAATATTCATATTCTTAATATTATCTAAGTGCTGAACTCAGATCAATATTATTAATTATAAGTCATCAATTAGATCTGCATCAACCTAAGGATCAAACGGTCACTATTTCTTTTACTTCATTAATTAATTCCTTCTCTTACTGTGTTGCACAATAAAATAAATAAACTAAATTATGCATGACATAGCGGATGCTTAATTTCAAAATAATTACACTGGTAATGTGAGTGTCTAATTTTCTTTGGATAACCACAGTGCTAGAACATTTTCTCCTAGCCAACTGTGCTACGGCACCATCTCGTGAGAATCTAGTTTTCAATACTGAAAATTAACATGATAGACCCCAAATGTGGTCTCGTGGTGTGGCTCGCGAGACTGAAAAAAGGTATGAGCCATTTTCTTTTATTTATTTTTCGAGTAAGGGTTGGAGGTAAAGCCATTAGTATTTATAAGAGATTTCAATTGAATTTGTGCTCTCTCATACAGAGAGTATTATTGTCTTTGCCACCAAGTCAAAGACTGGTTCTCGCACTATTTTCTTTTATTAATTGTACAATAAAATAAATAAATTAAATGCATGGGGTAACAATCTCAAATGAAAATAAAAATGCTAATCAAATTCTTCGAAATTAGTTGGTGAAGCCTCGATCTGGCATGTATTAATTATTGAAAAAACAAGCAGCTTGAAATTCCTCTATTGTGAATATAATTGAAAACCTGGGGTGGAATAGGAAGAGTAGGGTTAGAATGCTTTATTGGTTTTGAGCTCCAATCATGCTCCACATGGTTTTTTTTCGGTTTTCAAAGTTTAAACAGTCGATCCAAATTGTTTATTATGATCTCCATATTAAAATGTGATTGGAGACTAATTTTATAATTTTTTAAATTTCTTTTTTTAGATAAATACAAAATTATTTTTTTTCTAGACGATTCTCGAACATCTAAAAACAGTGATTTTGTAACTAACTAAAAATATCGTAAACATTACAAAATTTAGTCTCCAATAACATTTTAATATGGGAATCATATTGAGCAGTTCAGATCGACTGTTTAGACTTTCAAAATAAAAATAACACTTTAGGCACATAATTGAAGCACAAAACTAATGAGATATTTTAACCCTACTTGAATAAGAATTAGAAACACACTTTAGTAACATCAGTGACCAAATGATATGGTGCGTGGTTGGTAATCAACGAGTGACAAAAAAAGTCAAGTGGTAAAAGAAAAAGTCAAATGACAAAAAAAGTTTATAAAATAATTAATTTATACATTTTATAAGTAAATACATCATTCGTGAAATAGATCCATTTAAATAATTTAATTTATATAAATTCGATAAATTTTGGAATAAATTCAGCAATAGATTTTTTTAAATAATGCTTATTTATATATTTTCCCTATAATTCTGTCTAATTTGTATCAAATTTGGATTAGTTGTGCCTATTCAATGTTCTCTAATATACAACATTTTAGCAGGTTCAAAGTTTACTGAAACCAGAAAAAACCACCTATACCAATTTGGGCCTTCAATTGAATTTGGGCCTGAACCTAACAGATTTTCGCAAGTCAATTTGAGAATGTCTGAAAGAGGAGAACGGAGTAGGCCCAATGCCCATCAGACCTACTTTTAGGTTCAACGAGTATGATGACCGTCCGATCTAATTTAAGGATTTGTGCGCACAAAATTGAAACAACCACACACAAAGTTTAAAGCATTTCACACGAATCTTAAAGCAAATCGACGGTGATTAAACCCATCGAACCAGAGTAGGTCCGATGTCCGTAAATCCATCGGAGCTACTCTCAAGTGCTAAGAGATGCTACACTTTTGAATCTTATTACCAGATGCTCGTGAACACATAGGGACCTTATAACAATCAATTAATGAATAATATATTAATGCATGAACTGTAGTGCAATCTCCTCTTCCTTCTTTCTTTCTTTCTTTTTGTTTTGAGTTTTTTTTTTTTTCCTCTTGTAGGATATATAGTTTCTTTCTTTTGATTTGGAATTTTTATTACCGGGTAATAAAAGTTGAACAAATTTTAATCTACTAGGGCAGGTCAGTATGAGGTCAGCATCTTGTAGGTAATACCGTAATACCAATGTATTAATAAAAATTTACAGAGCATCAATAAGTAAATAAATAAATAAATTTAACATTTCAAAAAATTAGGATTTCTAAAAGTAAACTAATGAATAACTATATAATTAAGCACCAAAGCCCTAGAGTATAGATAGCTTTGGAAAAATTAAAAATGGTATGTATCATTTCTAATATATAATTTATACAATTTCAGAGCATATAAACAAAACTAATATCCCTACTTCTGTAGAGGAAATCTCTTTGGAGTTTTACTTAGATTAGATTTCTCTCAGCAAAATACTTAAAAGTGCCCTTTCCCTCTCTATATTTTACGGTGCAAGGCTCAAAATTCAGATGTTCATAAAGCTTATTTGACACCTGGAAATAGTTCTGAAATATCATACTTCCAAAGCCGAAGCCTCCACCACCGTTTCGTCAAAAGGAAGGGGTGCAATCCCAATATATGCTCAGGCATGAAATCATGCCTTGTCAGTATGCCTACTACTGGGCCCCTCTGCATAAGGTTATTTAGCCTTTAATGTGAATAAAAAAACAATAATTGGCACCTCAGTACTACCACAAGCAACTGGTACAATACTGAAACTTGAGATTTACTGGTATGCAAACAGGTCGATTTACTGGTATGCAAACAGGTAGGGCGGTACAGCTTAGTGCAGACAAGACTGTACCAGTACAGTTTCCTACTAATTGAAGACACTGTACTTTAGTAACACACGCAAGCACTAAATTTCTGAAGAAAAGAAAAGAGTTAACTCACAGTGGTTGATTTGGGAATGACCAAGAGGTGGCGCAACCCGACTTCGCGAAATAGAATTAGAGCCTTGGCAAGAGACATGGTTTCAACTACAGTATAAGGTGAAGTGTTTGTGAAGGGATGCAAGTCTATATACATCTCCATCTCTTCTTCACTTAATATCAAATCCTCGACCAATTCTTGATTCGCCATAGACCCACGGTTGGCAAAGTCGTCAGCACAGAACTGCTTCGACATATCAAAACCTGATTAAAAAAGTAGTACATTTGTCAAAATTTTCTACTTTTTATATTTATCTTGTTCCTTCTATTTCATTAACCAAAAATGCACGAGGTACCAGTCAAAGGTATCATACCTGAACGCACGCGAGAATGCAGGAATTCCTTTTTCTTCAACAAGACAATTAAGTGGGCCCGGAGAATCAGTCCATACAATACTGGCGAATCAGAGAATGGTGGTTCGTCAACCACAGGGAACCCGTTATGACCTGTTGTTCTCAACACGTGCACTATGTTACCGACTTTCTCTACTCCGTTAAAAAATTGTAAAGGGCCGGTAAGAACATCAGCCACTGTAAGTTGCCGCATATAAGGCTCCGCATGTGGCTCGAGATATGGAAACCCCTTTAGATTCACAAGCATGTCGTATATATTTGCATTAAATACATCTGCTACAGTTTTTGATATGAGGAGGACGAGCATTACTAGGGGGAGTAGTAAAAGGTTATTGGTTAATTCTAGTAGAATTACACAAACAGAGACAGTTATTCTCATTGACCCGCCTAAAAGAGAAGCCGACCCGAGAACAGCAAACAGGCCAAGGTCTAGAGAGGAATATGAACCCATTAGCATACCAATTAACCGGCCATAGGTAGCACCAGTAAGTATTACCGGCACAAAGAGTCCTGTGGGAGCCGCTATTCCGTAACTAAAAATTCCTGTTATTAAAGGTGACAAAATATTAAAATAATATACCCAAATGCTAGTAAAAGAAGCAACAAAAATTGAAAAAGAGAAAAAAAGTGAAGTTTACGGTACCAAGAAAATAGGAGGCAACGAAAAATATGATAATAGTAGAGGGTTGAAAGACATTGTCAGTTCCGGCTCTATAAAGGTTCTGTATCGTATCATCATTAGTGTTGAAAAATAGGCTCGCAAGGTCATTGTAATGGCCAGGGGCACATTGGTACTTTTTAAAATTGCCCGAGCGGCCAATGGAGGGGCATGCCTCAGCCGCATCAGCCGGGCACGGTTTACATGCAGCAAGCCAGGGAAGGCCGAAGAGACAACATGACGTGCAAATCGAGATTATTGCCGCTAGTAGCAACTTGCATAACCTTCCTCTCCTGAGAAGACAAAATTCAAGGAACTTTAAAGTATAAGAATAACAAGATAAACCAGTACTGGTAACAAGAAAGGCATTTTTTTCTTGTACTGGTAACCAGCTAACCACGGATTGGTCTGTACTATGGATTAATATCTTCATTTTCAAAGTCCAAACAGTTGATCTGAAGCATTCAACACGATCAATATATGGAAATAATGTACTTGTAAATCAAATTTTACATTTTTTAGAATTTTATTTACTATTTTTTTATATAGGTAAAAAGTTACTTGATCTAAAGGAGACCATTAAAAAGTAGTGATTTTCTACCTTTCTAAAAATAATAGTAAAAAAATTCTAAAAAATGAAAATATAATTTGTAAATACATTTTCATATGGAGATCATGTTTAATGGTTTAGATCAACTATTTGGATTTTGAAAACAAAGATATTGATCCATACTCCATAGTACGAATCAATCCGCGCTATGAATAGTACCGTAGACTCACTCAAAAAAAAATTATAAGGATGTAATTGCGAAGATAAGATATAATAGCAAGTACTTGTTAATAAGGGTGTAAACGCGAAGAATCTTGATGAGTAGGAAATTGTAGAAACTCCCCAAAATACCCCCAACGACTCCCAACACTATCACAGGGAGTAAATCCGAGAAACGATAAGCTGTATTCTCAGAGGTCACATCATACATTATAAGGCCTCCTTTACCGAACAACCCACACTTGTCACTCTTACATACATCAATCAATGCCCTTAGGACAACTGCTACTACAGCAGTGGTGAAAAATGAACGCCAGAGAAGTGATATCCTCCACCTGAAAAGCAAACAATTGCCATTTCAGAATAAAAAACGTTTAAACTGTTGCTTTTTTTGTGACCTAACTTGATACCAGAATCCCAAACTACTGAATTAACCCTCAACAATTGCAATTTTGCATCAGTAAAACCTGTTGTGTACCAAGAGCACTTTTGTTTTCTATTATTAATAAGATACCAAAACCAAAGAAAAAGAAAAAAAAAAAAAAAAAAGTACAAAGTGCTCTCAAGGAAATATGATAAAAAAAAAAAGTGAATACCAGGAAGAAACTGCTTCAAGTGCAAACAAGACACCACCAACTGGTGCCCGAAACGCTGCTGCCATACCAGCACCTGCTCCACATGTGACCAAATCACGTCGGTCCCTATCATTTTTACAGTATCCTCCCAACCATTTCCATGTCAGGTGGTGCTTGCGGGACCCTCCCTGACCCAGTATTGATGCAATGCAGGCCCCAGTGTGCACTAGCGGGCCCGCCTTGCCTATGTGCAGAGATGAGGAAGCCGCAGCAATAGTCCCAACAACCTGGTCACAAGATGCTTACTTAATTTAACATTTTTATTTACCAGTTTGCACCCAAAAAGCTGGTTCCACTTCATAATACCATCAATTTTAACAATCTGGTACCATTACACTAGTTTCCCCATATAATATAAATCTGACCTTAACCACTAGGGTCCGAAATGAAAAAATGCCTGGTGCATCAACCCCATTCAAGTATGCCTTCACCTCTGGAATACCAGACCCTGCAGCCTCTGGTGCAAAAAATACAGTTATCCCTGCCGCAAACATTGTCAGCACGAAATTTGATGCCGTGAACACCCCAAATGCCCATTCATACCTGATTTGTAGAACCACACAAGCATTAGGCTAGATATTATTATAGTGCCTCTTGGTTTGTTTTCTGGTTAAAGAGGTTCTGTGCAGGGATCATGGCACAACTGATGCTTAAGTACCAATAGCGTAACATACTGAGAATGTGCCAGTCAGTTCTGGTACAATGTAGTACCATCATATACCAGCCAAATTTTGAAATGTGATCTAAAAAGTACCAAGTAGAATTATATTCCCTTTCATTCTGAATTTGATAATTTGTTATTACCTCCCTGCAAGCATCATATTGGAGGTGACAACAAATTTGATCCCGGCTACATTCTCTACTGCCAGGTTTGTCAGGAAACCGGTCCCACCAGCCAGTGCCCCAACCAGAAAGCAGAAGGCCCATTTGAGTACAATGTACTGAAAAATATGGGCCCGGCTACGTGATCTCCAGTCTTGTTTGAACAGGTCATTTTCAACCAACCTGGAATCAAAGAAGAACTGAATTAAGGGTTTATTGTGAAATTAACACTAGAAGAACAGTAAATTTCTAGTTGAGCTCACTGTTCTCAATTTGAAATTTCAATTCATTGTAAATTAATGTTAGGCAATCCATCCGGGTATATACTGGTATGTGTACCAGTAGATAAACAGTAGAATTTAATCTAATGTACTGGAATATACTGTTATTGATTTCAGTAAACAATAGAACTTACTCGTAGTCAAGGCTTTCAATGGGGCAAACCTCAGCACCAACGATGGCGATTTGAGAGGTGGTGTTAGCGGAAGCGCGCCTGAGATCGACTACGAAGGAATCATTGGATAACAGAGGTGCCTCCATGTCGTTATTCTCTCTCCTCACTTTGAGCGCCATGACCGACCAGAGAAGAAGAGAGGAGAATAGTTTCGCTTGTGCTTCAGATTCGTGAGATCAATGTTAATTATTGAAGAGTAGTTGCAAGGAATAAAAAAATGGAACTTGGTGTCGGTTTGCTCTCTCTTGGCGAGAATAGGTGAGATAAATGGGGTAATATTAACAGAATAGTTTTAGTTTCATGCAGCTCATGAATCACATCAGAATTTTTTGAATTCTATAGTCTCTGCGCTGGATGAAGCTAAGCCTACTCTGTTAATATCTTTACCCATTATTTTATGGATAAGCGTTACTAATAACATGTCACTGGCACATGCGAGATTTTTTTTTTATTCAATTGGCATCTGATCAATTTGGTTCTATTTTAGAGTAGTCGTTTCATACGCTTTAAGATTCGCGCAAAAGTTATAGATATCGTGCTTATCGAGCACACACGAATCGTAATGCCTTTCGGACGGATTTTAACTGAGTTGGATCAAATTTTGTATTTCGACCATCGGAGGGCATCAACTTAAGAGCTGGGATGTACTGTTTCGAAGCAACTGGATCTTTTTACCAAGGATTTTGATATATCTTCTCCAGTACTATAAATGGAGGCGTCCAGAAATAGCATTTTTTCCGTATTTGTTGGGGTTCAAGCTTTAAATTTAAGTTGGAATCGAACTAAAATAAAATTGTATCTGAAATTAAAAGTTTTTGAGATATTTGTAGGAATATAACTTTCATATTTAGTAGTATTTAAATTAATATATTTGTATTGATAAAGAGTCATCAATTTATAACTAAGTCTGTAAATAAATATATTTAAAGATACCAGCTAATAATTGAATTACTAAATTCATAGTTGACTTCTTTATTTAGAATATCGTTGTCAGCAATAAAATAAATGACTTCTTTGTTACAATATTTTGTCAGCAGCAAAAAAAAAATTCGTGTTTTAATTCTTTGTTACAATATTTTGTCTTGAACTCATTATTTATAATTCTGTATGTACTCATGCAGAATAATTAATATTTAACTATTACTCTTATGTACTTAAAAATAATTTGTATAACATTCAAAGTTCTCTTTAGAAAATTTAAAATGTCTGTAAAAAATTTGATGGGGCATGAAGAAATGGAGAGAAAGAGCATGCAATGAGACTGGAGAGAGTTGATAAAACATGGGACACATGTCAAGTAATAAAAACAGACACAGTTCAGCATCCACTTCAAAAAGGTCGGTCCTAAAGGGTAGGAAACAAGTTGACTGATAATTGTGGGATTCTTGAATTAGGCTCATTGATAAAGACACTGAGAAGTGGGCCCATTGACAGAGAGAACTCCTACCCCGAATACACTTATCTACAGCACAGTACAGGTGTGCCTATGGACTTTTCTCGAAAAAAAAAGGAGAATTTCACCTATCTCTCTCAAAAAAAAATTCAAAATTACGTATTTCTCCTTGTAAACTTCAAAAATTCACAAATTTACACATTTTATTATCTGTTTTATTAAATTTACAAAATACTTATTTTATCTTTTGTTAAAAGCATAAAATATCCATCGAATTCAAATTTTAATTTAATGGTTCCTCTATTGTCTGAACCGCTTTAAGATTTGTGTGTGCTAGATCAGCACGAATCTTGAAGCAAATGCGCACAGATATTGAAACAACACACGTAGATCTTAAAGCAATGCGTGTGGATCAGGCGGTAGAGGAACCCATCAGATTCAAATTTGAGTTTGATTAGCGTTTTATGCTTTTAATAAAGGGTAAAATGGGTATTTTATAAATGTAAAATCAGTTTTAATATAAAAGATGATAAAATGGATAAAATTGTGAGTTCTTGAACTTTAGAAGGAGAAATATGTAATTTTAAAGTTTAGAGGAGGAAATATGTAATTTTGAAGTTTTGAGAGGTACGCTTGAAATTCCCCCAATAAAAACACTAGTAGTCTAGTACTTGTACAGATGTCCGACATCATTATATAAAAATAAAATTAAATATAACTGTACAAAAAAAAATTAACTTAGAGAATTTTTATTTTTAAAATTAATTAAAAATTACGTTGGATTAAAAATTAGAAATGGGAGTCTAATATGAAACTAGCAATTAACAAATGAAAATTCATAATTTATCAACGTGAATATTTAGAAGTGATTCTTTTTTAAAATATCTTATTAATTATAAACTTCCCATGTATCTAAAAAATTATATAAAATTAAATTAAATACAATTGTTGTATATAAGAAAAAATAACTTAGACAATCTTCATTTTTAAATTAATTAAATTAGAATTGAAAGTGTAATATAAAATATCAATTGACTAATAACAAAATAAAATTCAAAAATTTTATCAACTCGAAAATTTAAAAGTGATTTTAATAAATAAACTTATTAATTATTAAGGAGCCTGATAATTTGCCCGCCAAATAAATCTCCGAGCGTGTCCCCCAAGTATTTAATTCTAACTTCCATTTTCAGCGCTCATATTCAAACATTTAAAGCTCTATTTATAAACTTTTACAATTCTACTCGGTAACATTTAAATCTCTATATAAAAGCATTTAAATTCTAAATCTGAGTAGATTTAACTCCTAACTACTTTTGTTTTCAAGCTAAAAAAAGAAAAGATTTCTTTCACACACTTTTTTTTTCCTCGGATCATTTTCGTTTATTTTTCGGACGATCCGTGACGAATTTTGCGAATCTAAAAATACAAAACGTTTTTTACTCGATTTTATCTTTCAAATGAGATCCATCAAGAAATACTTTTGAATTTTTTTTCAAGTCATTGTTTTTATTTTTTTTCGAAAGTAAAGCCCATGAGAACTTTAAACGATTGTATACAGAGGTTTAAATACATGATACTATATGATTGACATCAGAGGTTTAAATGCTTCAACATATTAGTTTAAATGATGACATCAAAGGTTTAAATGGTTGTAGACTGAGGTTTAAAATTTGAAAATTTAAAGTGCTGATAAGTTTTACTTAAAAAAAATCAATTTCAAAATAACTCAAAAGTATTTTTCTATAGATCTCATTTGAAAAAGAAAATTCAGTAGAACACGTTTGTATTTTTAGATTTGTAAAATTTATCATGGATCGTCAGAAAAATGGACAAAAATGATCAAAGAAAAATAAAAAAAAAGTGGGTAAAATGAATCTTTTCTTTTTTGACTTGAAGACAAAAGTAGTTAGAAGTTAAAACTATACAAATTTAGAATTTAAATATTTATAGATAGAGGTTTAAATGCTTACGAGCAAGGGCGAAACTAGAAATTTTTTATAAAGGGGGCTGAAAATTAAAATGTATAATGTGGTGAGTGGAATTTGAACTCAAAACCTCTCAATTACAAAATAGAGCACAAACCACTAGACTACAAGTAACCATTTGATTATTATTAAGAGAGGCTGGACTATATAGAAAGTTCTGAAAAAGTAAAATTTAATTAAATTTCAATATAAATAACTAAAATTTTCAAATCATAACGGTGGCTTAGCTACCTTTCCAATGCATTGAGGTCCGCGCATGCTTACGTGTAAGATTGTAAAATATTATAAACAGAACTTTAAAAATTTGAATATGAGCGCTGAAAATAGAAGTTAGACAAAATAGGAAAAAATTTTCTATTAAACTAGTTAGGGGGCGCGCTCGAATATGATAGCTCGGGAGCCATAACATTTCTCAATTATTAAATCCCATGTACCTTAAAAATTAGAAAAGAAAATCTTGGGTCGACATCTATTACTCTCCAGCGGAAATAATTAGAGGAAATATTTTTTGGGCCCTCCAAGATTCTAGTTGGTTCAATTGGATTCCTGAACTTTTTTTGTTCAATCAGCCCTTGGATTTCTAAAATTAATTCATTCACCTCCTTCTTTAAATAACTCCGTTTTATATATACACTAGTACAAAAAACCTCTTTACCGACTGGTCAAATACTCCTATACCGAATGTTATTGAGGCGTCAGTGATGGCGTCGTAAGTATAGGTATATCTTTGACGGGTAAAACACAGTCAATGTTGGTGTCCAACACTGACGAAAACCGTCAATGTTGATAACCAACACTGACTATTTTTAAAGCATCAGTGTTGAGCACCAATATTGACTATTTTTAAAGCGTCAATTATCAACAATGACGGTTTAAAAACAGCCACTGTTGGGTTAAAAATCGTCAGTATAGATATTAAAAACAGTCATTGTTAGCTTTATAACCATCGGTGTTTTTCTAAAAATTATGACATGGTTCTGTTTGTATCTAGGCTAGGCTCCATATTTTTGCTAGCCATATATTACCATTCAACATTTATTGATGTTAAACAAAATATCATACAAATAATTTAGACAACATAATATATTCATTCACCAAAAAATACACTGTAACAAAATTTACATGACAAACACAGTTTGGTACCACTATGATTTCGAGGGCTGCTCTGTTCTCCAACCACACCTTGCTCTTCACTCGACATTTCAACCCTTCTCTTCCTCGTTGGATCAATCTTCTTCTTCTTGGATAAACCGTTGACATCACGTGAGAGAGTGTGAATGCCAAGTTGTTTCATCCTATCCGTGTTCGAGTTAATCCTCTCTTCCGTGGCCTTTTCGATGCCCAATGGAGCTTTTCCCATCTTGACCTATTAACCTTTTCAAATTTTTATAACTTCTCATATATGATCGTCACATTTGACCGAAGAGCTCAAAACAGAAATGAATAGAATATTACAATTTACAAATAAATATCAAGTCTTTTGTATTTAACAGAAATGAAAACAGAAATAAATATCACATTTGCTAGTAATGGTACTGGTTCAGTTCTTCATTTTTCTAATAAGCCAGTAACGAAGAAATTAATATGTTGCAAGAGCATGGCAAAGTACCTGATAGAACACTTCCATGTAGTCCATAATATAGCATATCAAAATGGCACATATCTTTGAATCATCTTTTGGAAGGGAAGACTAGATAGTACTGTGTCAGAATGCTCTTGCAACATATTAATTTCGAAAAAAGAGGCTGTAGTACTATGTAAACAAAAAAAACATCCTTTCGTGCCAACTGGTATTTAATTACCCAAATCCATTTGAATAATTCTTGCGGACAACACATGTTTAAAGAACAATGCAACAATTCAGTATATTTGACAATGTAGTTTCCTTGGAAATGCTTAAACAAACAAAACTTTAAAGTGATCACTAATCAAATTTAGACAATACCTTTGACCCAAATCTGAACCAAGATATTATACAGGCTGAGGAGTTCAACTGTGGCAAAGGAGGCGGCAAGGCCAAGGTAGTGTTGACGGTGTGGAGGAAATCACTGCTGTTTAATGGGCACGGGTTCACAGTTTTTGACCCGAAAGGGAATCTCTTGTTTCGGGTTGACAATTATGCTTCAGAGAGTAGAGGAGAGATTAACTGTATTGATGGATGCCAACAGCAAGCCTCTTCTCACCATCAAGCCTCTGTGAGAAAGAACACTCTCAAAAGTTATTTGTTTACTATACTCAGATATTCATCTTAAACTTCAGTTCCTATTAAGGAATTTTCAAATTCATCTCATTTGAACTATTTACCTGTTTCTATTTCCAGAAATCGCTTTAAAAGAATGAATATAACAGGACCAGTTTGATGATATTGGTGGTCGAGTGCATATAAAATAGCATCACCCACAAAAATCCAGTTATAGTTTTGATATAAAGGCCAGTTAGACCAGTACCACTTAACAGGATCAATAATTATTAATTAAGCAACTCACATTTTAGATTCTGGTTCACAAAAAATTAGAATTTGAGCCATTATAAAACTAGTTTTGATTAATAAGGATTGTTAGGTAGCACTGCACATTTGGTTGACAAAATAGAGACTTCAGTGAAGCAAAATAATAATAGAAAATTAACAAACTCAAAAAATATTCTAAAAGTATCACATACAGCATGTATAAGTAAGGATGGTTCTTGCCACCAATTCCTAGCCGCTTCACCTCATCTTGCCTAACTAGCCTGTAATGAATCCAAGGCATTAAAAATAAAGAGGACAAACAGAAAATTAAAATCTAACAAGATAGGTGAGTACAACAAATTACTTATCAAATTTTCTTTATTTATAAGGGGATTTCATACTTAAACAAAATCTGTTTTGCCAATTGGAAAAATGTATACTGATTTGAATTTGCAACAAGGCTGGAACTAAAATAAACAAGGATAACTAATACTGTGATTTGAAAAACAATAATTTAACAGTACAAAGGTGCTAATAATTAAGTAAGATTAATTTCACAAAATAATGAAATTTGTTGCATTTTACTTGTTAACAAGAACAAGATCGCAGACAAAATTGAGAATACACAGCTTCCGATTGGCATCAAGTTGATGATAACACAAACCACTCTGGAAGTAACCTCGTGGAACATTCCTGAAGAGAGATTCCGAATCGATCAATCTCTCGACAGCAGCCACCCATGCATCTCCAGCTAGTGATGAACCAGAACTACTACTTCGCCTTGCTAGAACAAAAAATAATGAATTGTTCTTATATCAGATAAAGAATTTTATATTCATATAATGCACATGACTTAAGTTTATACAAGACCTGAAGTTTCAATTTCAAGTTTTAGCATCTTGTTATATGAAGGTACTTTTTGAGTATTACCTTCTAACACTATTTGTAACATTGTCATGTTTACCTAAGAAGACTAGATCAATTAATGGCGAATTAAATTAGACGTGTAAATCCATAAATTGACGTAATTAAATAGCTTTCAATTACAAAATAGCATACCGGGTCTTCTTGTCAGTCAAAATGATAGTAAGCAAATCCCTTTGGAATGTTTCTAGGACCGACAGTTGCCTGTTTGACCAGTCCCACCCTTGTATTATCTCTTCCAAGATTCTTTCAGCCGCTCCATCTTTTAGATTATAAACTGTCTGTATATAGTAATTGTAAACTTAAGTCATCCACAATGCTAAACAATCTTTGGGGTTCTTTAATTTACTTATATTAATGGAAGGAATTGTTACCTGAGAGAAGTTCCTGCAATGCTCCAAAAATTGGAGAGCAGGACCCACATTTTCTACCGCCATCTCAATGCCGGCAACCTTTGTGATAGGGATGGTTGCTTTAGGCAGCTGGTTCTCCTGCCCTTGAAGCACCATCAGTTGTGCCCTAGCACGGTCGGCCATCTCCATCCAATTTTCTCCATCCAATTGTTACTAATAGGTAGTCAAACAATCTGAATTCAGTGATTTTCATTTTGTTTTTAAATTTTTCTCCATCCAATTTTACTAAAATATACATATTATCCTAACGTTTTGGATTTACTATAATTTTATTCTTGTTTAGGGATTGACTGTATTTGGTATAGTTTAAACAAAAATTGTCCCTATACACTGATATTATTTTAGGACAGGTTGACATAAATGAATGGTTCATATTTGACTATTACATGTAACAATGATATATAATTGCTATTTATATGGTTTCAAATTGGTGGGTAAATCCTAACTAAAATTGTTGCTTTAAGCTAATCAAATTCTTCAATATGAGTTGCTGAAACCTTTGGCAGTATTGCTAAAACAACCAGCTAGGAATTCCACTATTGCGAGTATAGTTGAAAAGATATGGTGCCAGGTTGGTAAATTAGAAACGCACACTTTGGTAACGTCAGGGACCATTAAAGAAATGGTGCTTGGTTGGAAAATTAAAATTATTTGGCAAGTAAAATGAATGCATGCGTTATCAATTGAAGAAATACATTGTATAGGACAAAAATAAATTATTTCTAGTACTGGAACCCATTCACACCTGAACTTCTCATTTTGAATGCGCAGTGAAAACTTTTGCTATCCTTTTCTTATTTGAATACATAGAGGTTTTGAAATGTTTCATATATATCTAATAATTTTCGACATTCTGATATGTGGTGATATCGTGATTTTGGCTAGTGCAGTGTCAGCATTTATTAAACTGCACCTGGTCAAGTCCTTCAATGACTTGTTATGCAAAAAAAAAAATTCGTCATTTGATTAATATCTTTGTCATATCTTACACACCAGTTTGATGTATAGATAGTTTCAATTCATAACTTGTCATTACTAGTTCGGATATAATAATCATTGATATATTAGAAAATTAGCAAATTAATCAGTCCATACTTTAATAAGCTTTAATTACTCTTTTTTTTTTTCAGCCAGTTATAAGTTCCTAAATTATTCAGTTTTTTTTGTTCGTCTTTTAGAGGATTTAAATTTGACTTATTTATGTGTCAATTCTGATTTATTAATCTAGATTTTTATTATGATTTATTAATGGAGAGAATTCAATAAATCAAACATTGCTTAACAAAATAATAAAAAACTTGAGTGTAGACAAACAATAAAATTCTCATATTTTAAAAGAAGTAAATAAAGCAATCTGTTAAATGCACTAAAAGTTTTTGAGACTATGTTTAAGAGAGTTTCTAAATCTGTTACTTTTTTAATTAATAGCAAAGATTTAATTTGAAACCAAAATAAGAAGGTATTTATTAAGAGAAAAATTGACATTAAAAAAGAAATAATTTTTTTTTGCGTTCAAATAATATAGTACCACCTCAACAGAAAGCAATCCATAAAACAGAGAAGAGTTGGATTGATAAAGCCAGGGGAATGGCATATTCACAACAAGAAACCAAGAAATATTTTCTACTTTCTCTCGTGTTGCTGCTGTGGTGTTCTCCATGGCAGCTGGTCTCTGCTCGGAAGGGAATCGACCACCTACCAGGGTTCGATGGCCGGTTGCCTTTTGCGCTAGAAACTGGGTACGCACTTTTCTCACCTCCTTTTGCTGATACAAGAAGTATTTTGCTTGGGAATTTCTTTGGTGCATATAAAATTTTCAAAAAAATGTGGTAACTGATATCAACTTCTGACTTACGAGGCATTATGTTATGTCACATAATAGAAATTCTGTCCAATCTTTGTTTAGAATGTTTGGTCCCGCATTAATTAAGATTTGATTGATGAAACTCGAGGTAAACACTTGAACAGTTACGTGGAGGTGGATGAAGAGAAAGGGGTGGAATTTTTCTACTACTTCGTTGAATCAGAAAGAAATCCAGATGAGGATCCTCTATTTCTATGGCTGACAGGTGGGCCCGGTTGCTCCTCCCTCTCAGGTTTGGTCTTTGAAATAGGTATGACATTACATGGTTGCGGTTTTTTTATCTCCCATGACATGTTTTAATTTGTAATTGCAATGTGAAACATGCTAGAGACCATACATTAAAGATACAAGGATAACTTTTGTGTGCTTATATTTTTATATAAAATATCTGAGGTCAATAGTCAAAAGAGATCTGATCTATTATTGGAGCACAAGTTAATTACAACCTACATATTCTAAATTATCATAAGGGGCCTACTATAGTACACCATCAGCTATATATTCTTCTACCAACACACAATTGTGAGTTGTGACAGATCACAATCTTCTAATACTCAATCAATCTTCTTGCCTATTTCTGATATGCTTTTAAATTCCTGTTATGTCGTTGGAGGTGGACTTCCCTTTCTATGATTAATTGTCCATTTTTGTAAGTTATGTTGATCAAAGTGTTTATGTGCTGTGCAGGGCCACTTGGTTTTGATCTACAAAATTATGTAAATGGCCTTCCTTCTCTCTATTACACGCCTGATTCGTGGACCCAGGTTCTCTTTATTTGTTTCTCTGTCTTTTTTTTAGTAACAAAAAAAAACTAATTTCTGTTCCCAGTTAAACTGAATATATTTAGAAGATTTCTATTTATATTATGATAAAATAATAAAAATGAAAAAACATATACGAGTATAGATATATTCATTAGCAACTTAAAGTTGGATTTATAGGTGATATGGCACCTGCTTTTTCCATCAAGTCACAAAATAAGTGTCTTTCTTCACTAATGATAAGATGTAGGGGTATACATTTGATCGTGTAACATAGTTGTTGTAGAGGTAATGATATATTGTAATAAAGTTATGTTTTTTATAACAATATTTTGAGCAATACTACAATAGTATGTTTCGTTAAGTCAATAAAATAGTAAAATTTATTGAAGATTGAATTGCAATAAATCAAGTATTAGATCTTTTTTAAGTGTGGTATTGGTATCTAAGCCAAAATTTAAGTATCTAATTTGCAATCCTACTTTTGTTTCTGCTTTACTGAAAGAGTGTTGAATTGTTATAATAAAACAAACAGGTAAGCAATGTTATATTTGTTGATTCACCGGTGGGAACTGGATTCTCTTATTCGCGTACGACGGAGGGGTTTCAGACATCTGACACTGAGGCAGCTCGTCAGCTTCTACATTTTCTTTATAAGGTGTATAATCCTTGGTTATGGAGCAATTAATTTTCAATCTGAAACTTCTATTCTAGTGTCCTAGAAAAAACTTATATAGTACTTTTTTAACAATATATTGTCACATACATTGCAATAACAAAGATGAATTCATTTGAAACTTTTGTTTGGTTCACAATTGAATTTTGGGAATTGCCTATGGAGCAGTATATCTAGTTTTGAGATAGTTGCATAAATTTGAAGATGTCTCTGGTTTTAGTATCCAAATCTCCCGAAAGCTAAGGAAAAAACTGAGATGCTTTCTCCAGTTTCTAACAAAAAGAATATAAATTTAAACATGCCTTTTGCTATGTAGTGGCTTGAGGAGCACCCAAAGTTTAAGTCAAATCCTTTCTATATAAGCGGTTCTTCCCATTCTGGCATGATCATACCAGTTCTAGCTCTTGAGATTGTTATGGGTAACTTGTGATCTCTTTTATTTATATATATATATATATATATATTCTTTGTTTTCATTATGTTAGTATGTAAGCTTACAAGGGTGAACAACAAGCAAAAAGAATTACAATATCTGCAAACAACATAATGCCAGTCACAATTTACTGATTACCTTACCGGCACAATTTTTTCAGTCCTTGCTAAAAGGCTTGATTTTAATTTGTTTTATCATTTTGTTGATTACAGCTAAAGAATCCCATGAGGCACCGCTTAATCTCAAGGTTTGCAAGTTTTAAAGCATAGGAGAACAAATGAAGAATCTCTTCTATTTCTCCATTGGATTTATATTACAAAACCTGTTGAACTAATTTAAGTTCAATTATTTGACAGTTTAAGGGTTATTTGGCTGGCAACCCCATAACTGATAAGAATTTTGATGACAATAGCAAGATTCCATTTTTTCACGGAATGGCACTCATATCTGATGAACTATATGAGGTACAGAAAAAATAAATAACAGGAATCTCATAGAGTAGTTCATTGTTGGGTCGGTTGATCTGTTTGGTCAAGCCTATTATAATATAACAAATCAATGGCATTATACACCTCCAAATCAGTGAAACACCGCTCAACTTCTAAACATAGTCCAAATATCAACTATTTATTTAAATTAGTTTTTTTTTTTTCAAACTTTGGCCTACCAAGTATAGTTTATTCTGAATTGTATGGTTTAACTACCGTTTTAACAATTCTTTGACCACTAGATTACAGTGCATGTATAGAAATACCAGTAAGCAAAATACAATGTGTTAACGGCCAGATTATTAAAGTCTAATTTTCTAAATTTTCTGTGCAGTCCACCAAGAAAAGCTGTTCAGGGAATTACGTGAACCCGAGTAACATTCATTGTGCAAAGTATCTTGACGCTGTGGATGAGGTGTAATTCAGTTCAATACCTTTTCGAACAGAAATAATCTAATCTATTTAAGTATTAACAATATAAACTTTCATATGTCCAAAGGAGGACAAATTCTATCTCTGCCAAAAAGCAAGCAAACGTCTTTACTTGCCGAACTTTATGTGAAGTTACGAAAATTGATGATAAAAACAATGGCCCAAATTGTGACTGTTCTTTTTTCATGCATTCATGAATGGTCCGTGGTAGTACAATGAGCTCGCATATTGCATATTCTATAGGAAGTACAATGTGTTGTTCTGATGGAACCTTAATATGAGGTTCTCAAAACAATATAATTAATAGTGTAATGTGAGAGTTTATTATTTATGACTGTTTATCTACCAGGTCATAAAAGATGTGGATGATGGTTATATCTTGGGTGCCAAATGTGAGTTCCATAGCCCGAGACCTGGTCAAATTCATAGCAGAACAATTGAAAGGAGGTTTTATAACGAAGACGTTCCATTAGGCAGCACTGGCCTTCATAAAGAGTGTAGAGTAATGCTTATCAGACTCTTTATTTCTTTCATTATTTACTTCAATTTCTCAAGGTTGAATGATGAATTTGTTTCGTCAGTATTAGGGCTGGTATATTGGTATGGTCAGGCAGAATTTCGATTACCCAAGTTCTTTTGCTTGGTTTCATTGTTGCCACTGCTTAATTTGAAATGTATTGACACCAAATTTGGGGTTAGGAGAGGAATAATTGTACAATAGGTTATTTTTCAAATTGAGCTGCAAGTATTAAATAAAAATATCTCTATTAATTAGGGTTAGTTTAGGCCATTATGGTGTAACTATAATATGACATACTTTAATATATAAAATTGTCGATATCAATTTTGAAATATATCTAATTTGGTGTCAATTTGAAAGTTGAAACTGATGTAAAATATGTTGTATTTCAGCTGACATTTTTTAATACAGCGACTCCATTACTTGGGGTTAGTTGAGGTCAATTTGAGTTAAAAATTTGTAATGGCCTAGGTGCATAGCAGATAATTAGTTGAAATTTACTTCACAAAAGTTATGGAGTAATATAACCAGCACCATTACATAGTGAATGTAGATTTCTGTGCATATTTTTACTGGTTAAAGTTTAAATTGTCAACCTCATTGACATTGCTCTTCAAAACATTATCTAATTTTGTCCCATAACTTTATTCAGACTTCCTTATACCTGCTTTCAGAGTTCTGGGCAAACAATGGTACAGTCAGAGATGCGCTTGGTATCCGCAAGGTACATATGGTTACTCATCTCTTAGCCTGCGCATGCCAAATTTAGGTCTAACGGCAACGATTTAATTTGTGCAAGATACAAACTGTTGGATAAATGTGAGATTTTAAGAAAAAGAGTTTTTTCATGTAGGGAACAATTGTTGAATGGCATAGATGTAAGAAACATAAGTTACCGTACACATTTGATGTCCAAAGTGCAGTGCCATATCATCGTAACATCACCAGTAAAGGTTATCCAGCACTAATTTATAGGTAAGATTCAGTTCTCTTTTTTGTGAAATGTTTCTTCTTCATGTGAGCCTACATTTTTTTTGTACCTCTGTAAAATAATGTACTGAAGTTGTACGTGTATATATGCAGTGGTGATCATGACATGATTGTTCCTTATATTGGCACGCAAGCCTGGATACGATCCCTGAACTTCTCGATCATAGATGATTGGAGACCTTGGTATTTCGGTGGACAAGTAGCTGGGTAAGATTGTTTGGTTTCAAGTTTTAGAACAAATTCTGATCTTAAAGAAAATTTACATAAAAAATTGCTTAAATGTAGGTTCACAAGGAGGTATTGGAACAACGTCACATTTGCTACTGTCAAGGTAAGATTGTCTGAAAATGAAATTAAGAAAAATTTGAAAAGAATATATATATACAGCGAGAGATAGTTGGGCTATTGTGCTTCATGAAGTGAAGGACATGTTTTTCTTCATGCTTATATCTTCGTTTTTGAAGTTCAAAAAGTTGTCCCGGACCGTTCAACATGATCTCCATAATAAAATGTGATTGGAGACAAAATTTTATATTTTTCAAGATTTGTTTACTATTTTTTTAGAATATTTGAAAACGTTATTTTTCAGAAAATTCTGGACCATAAAGATGATTTTAAAAAATTCTAAAAATAGTAAATAATTCTCCCAAAATGTGCTTGAATTACAAAATATGAACGGTTTGAACTTTAAATCACAAAATATGAATGAATTACAATAAGTCATTTACTTCACGCAACACAATAGCCCAACTCTGTCTCTCTCTCTATATACATACATACATACATACATAAATACACACACACACATATAGAGAGATGGGTTATCATGCTTTTGGAAGTAAAGAGGGTTATCATGAATTACAAAAAGTCTTACAACAATGATCATGACAGATATGGTTGGAAATACGGCAACAACCATGCCTGTTCAAATGTATCAAATTTAATGCAAAATTAACATACGAAATAAAAAATGAACATAAGTGACATTTAATCAAAACATGAATCCTTCCGCTTGCTCTTACTCTTGATCTTTGCTTAGACTCCTCTTCTTCATTACCTCCGCTCGTTGACCTCTTGATCCATGTCTCTTCTTTTTGTACTCATTAATTGCTGGCCTTGTCATTTTCTAGAACTCACGTAAAAGTGGAACGTGTGAGAGATCGAATAGTCTCTAAATACGGGATTTAGTTCCAGTCCCGGAGTTTGTCAATTTGACTTATTAATACAAACATGATATTAAAATTATATCCTCACATGCAATCTTACTAATGCCTATTTAATTCACACACACACACACACACACACACACACACACACACACACTTCTTTAGTTTTCTTTCAAGTTTTCCGTTAATCCATTTATTTGCCAATCCAATGGGAAATCCATCTATTTGCCAATCCAATGGGAAATCTATCTAACATTGGAAGACCGCCAACCCGCTGGGAAATCCATCCAATAGTGGGAGACTGTCTCATTAGACGAGGATTCCACCCTACGTTAGATCTTGACCCGTGAAGGAAAATCAGTCCAATGCCACATTAACGAGGGGTCCAGTCGAACCCAGACCCAATGTATACCTTCCAACATGAATTCAATGCACATTGGCCTCTTTCCTTTAACTTATCTGTTACATTTTACGTTTGTTCATTTAACACTACACGATGTCATGCTCAACACATCATACTTACGAGTCTCATGATCGATATGAATAATCCTATTGAATTTCTAAACAAGTCGAAGGGATCGTTTGATTCAACATGCACAATTCTATAAATATATAAATAAATGCAAACAAAAACGGTAAGTAACAATTTGACAATGTCCAGGAAACCCGTACCTATTGTTGTGGGGTATGGTGTCTCTACGTTTCCCTTTAATTCAGCACTCGAACCTAAACCACGAAATATGGTTTCTAAATTAATATTTATGCATGTTTATAATTAAACAAGTTCGTTGGTGAAACAATATTTATTAAGTTTATGATATGAAAATAGTATATAATATTCCGAAACATTACTTTGAAATAAGGCAATTATTTTTACAAATTGTTTTTATGAAAAATATAATTATCATAAATAAGTGTTTAGAATTAGACTTCTTTACAAAATAAAAATAATTTTAAAGTTATCGATGAATAAACTCTCAGAATCTTCGGTGAAACTTTACCATTTAAATATCTAATAAATGAAATTAAAAAAGGACATTTGACAATAGAAATTATTATTTCCACGGATTGCAAACTACACAACACCACCGTAACATATATGTTATAACATAGATTCATTGTTTTGACCGCTTGACTTTGTACTAAATGAATTCAAAACTCCAAAATTTCATGTACATGCATCACTCATTAAGTATATGGATTTCAATGGTTTAGATTCGTCGTTTGAAGGCAATCCGATAGACTTTTGGAGTTGTGCTCACCGACTCTCTTGGTGAGCACATCACACTCTAGCTTTGCTCTCTCTCTCTATATATGTATGTATATATATACACACATATCTGTGTGGGTGTATATATATATAGTTATGTATATATATATATTTGTATATATATATAATAAGAGGAGGGATCAAATTACAACAAATTTGAGTTACAACAACCATTTTTTTCATTTTCAAAGTCTAAATCGTCGATCCAAACCGTTCAACATGATCTCCACAATAAAATGTGCTTGCTGATCAAATTTTACATTTTTTTTTGAATTTTTTTACTAATTATTAAGTATTTTACAAAAAATAGTCATATTCAAACCATTGAATTTTTTACCCATCTTAATAAATAGTAAAAAAAATAAAAAAATGTAAAATTTGATCTGCAAGCACATTTTATTTAGATAATCATGTTGAACGGTTTGGATCGGCGATTTGGACTTTGAAAATGAAAAAAATGATTGTTGTAACTTTGTTGTAACTCAAATTTGTTGTAACTTGATCCCTCCTCATATAATAAATCATTGATCATTGAAATATAATTTAAGAAGATAAAAATTGCTCACACTAATTGAATATGTTTGTCCTTCTTTGACAACTTTTTTTTTTCATAGGGTGCTGGGCACACTGCTGCAGAGGATAAACGGAAGGAATGCCTAGCTATGCTTGAGAGATGGCTTTCTAGTGCACCTCTATGAGCATATACTTGAGTTGTTCTCTAGTGTTGGTTCGGAAAAAGAAAAATGTTATATTTTTTAATAAAATAATTTTTCATTCAGAATTTTCATTTCACAAAAACTGTGAATTGTTACTTATAAATCCATCGGAAAAAGAAGAAAAACTTATTGGCATGCGAATTTGTGAAGTGCAATAATTAACAACAACCAAGCTTTTAGTCCCAAACAAGTTGGGGTAGGGTAGAAATGAAATCCAATCGTAGTCACAAGGTGAAGTAGATGGTAATAAAATAATAAAAAATAATAATAGTAGTACTACTACCAATAGTAATAATGGTACCACTAATAATAATAATAATAATAATAATAATACTAATAATATACTAACTATATTATGCCTACACTATAGATCGTAGGGGCCAAAGTCCTAAGCTCTACGTCCTTGACACCTAATCCTTAGTCATATGGCCTAAAACCTATAATACTACCCCTAAATACGCCTAAACAATATAACCTAAGTCATGGTTCTGATACGTGAATCGTTAACATCCAGGTACTCCTGTCCGACGCCAACTCTTTAGATACATTCCATTCCTTCAAGTCCCTTTTTACTCCTTCCTACCATGTCAATTTTGACCGACCTCTTCCTATCCTTGTATTTTCAATACGACGTATAATCCCCGTACACACCGGTGCCTCGGGAGGCCTTCGTTGGTGATGCCCAAAATATCTCAAGCGGTGTTGGACGAGCTTTCTCAATTAGTGCCACCCCAAGTCTATCACGTATATTATCATTTCTGATTCAGTCGCGTCTTGTATGGCCACAGATCTACCCCAACATACACATAAATTTGCTACACTTATCTTCTAGATGTGTTGTTTTTTAGCAGCCCAACATTCTGCACCATACAATATTGCAGGTATAATCGCTGTCCTGTAGAATTTGCCTTTAAGCTTTTGTGGACTTTTCTGTCACATAGGTTGCCAAATGCCTGTTGCCATTTCACATACTCTACTTGTATCATATGGCTCACATCTTCATCAATCTCACCATCAATCTGCAGCATCGACCCCCAAATACTCTTGGGTACGATCCAATATATAGGATTAATGTTTATCATATTGGTAATGGAATTAACAATTTCTTTTAATTTTATAAATCATAAGAAGTTTCTAGCAATAGATACACATTTAAAAGGGTTATTACTAAATCAAAATTTTATACATAAACATATATAAAAATTAAAACAAATTTAACAAACAACAATGTATATTCATGATATCAAAATTTAAGATATTTGCAAGGATGACTCATCACACATTCATATTGTTAATTTATTCTTGATATCATGTGACGAAAGAACTAATACGAACAATTTTGTTCTACATCGTGATACATTATGGTACATATAATATGTCTCGTTTAAAATCATAATGTATAATTTTTTCAAATCTATATGAAGTTTCTTTTATGTTTCTTTAATGGCTTGCAAACTGGATATAAACAGTTTTTTGAAAAAAAAAAATACAAATTAAACACGATTCTTTAGATATAACCGTGTATAAACCATGTGAAATAGGCTTTTTTTTCACGTCTTTTTTGTAAATTATTCATGGTTTTTATGAGGAACCATGTTTGATTGGGTAGTCATAAGACATTATGCTATGTGACTCTTATGATTTATGGAATCGAAAATTCCATTGCTAGCACAATACGGATCCAAAACGGTCACATCTACAAGGTCCCTAGTTGAGATGTCATATAGAGATATGATATTGCATTATTAGATTATAGATATCATATAGATCGAATCCTAGAATATCATATTAATGTGTGACATAGCATATAATATTCATTTAAGTCATAATAGGTCATGAAGATTGATCGAATTAATTAAGTACATGAAATGTTCAAATTATGACTCAATTAATTGAGGTTATATTTAAATGAATTAAATTTAGGAAGGATTTAATTAATCATATCATTTTGGTCATTTAGAATTTGCCAAATGATATAGCATTAATTAACGAACGAGTGAATTTAGGAACGTGTGATATGGATTAGGGAATCCAAAGTTATGGCCAAAACAAGAAGCGTTGACCAAGTCAAACATGGTTGATTCGTGTTGACTGGTTTTGAGAGTTGGAGGAATGTTGACTCGACGACAAGTTTTGTATGGTTTTGACCGTGTATAAAAACAAGAGTTATATACACCGTCTCAACTGATGTGTGAACTGTGTGTATGATTTGTGCAAACTTTACACGGTTAATTTTATAAAATTGTGTTTGTTACATTTTGTACATGTTTTTATTTAATAAGCATGTATGATTTATGCATATATATATCTTTTTTTATTCAATTTGTAATGGACTAACATCCATATTCGCCTGCTATTAAACATATATATTACACATCCATAATTCAAGAAACATTGAAGTTTTACAACATACATAAAAAAAATATTCAATATCTAACATTCAACACAAAAAACAATACATTCAGTATTCAAAATTCAAAATTCAATATACGTATACATATAAAATTCAACAAATATTCAACATATAAACATATACATATTCAACAAATATTACAACACTTATCATGCATATTCTAAAAATTAAAACATGTTTTAAAGCCAAACTTTCGACAGTGTATATATGAACGGTCGTGAGGCAGACATGTCCTCAAAACCGAACTATTAAGTTTGACCTATCTATTATACTTGGCTTATGTTGTTCTTTAAACTCTTCCGCGAACCACAACTTATTTCAAAAAGGATTTGTGTAAGAGGTTAAACAACAATGGATGCCCAGCATGAAAGGTGATTCAAACTCAGCAGTGAGGTTTTGGAGACATGTACCACCCATAACATGACACATGCTCTAGTCTGCACTGTCACATACTTTTTAGCTACTACCAAAAACTTGACTTTAAAACATGATTTAATTTTTAGAATATGTTTTAGCTATTCAAGGTTAGTTTATGACCAATTAGATAATAACTATATATTGTTTGACAACTACATCAAATACATAATTGTCCTAAAGTATATAAATACTTGAAAAAAAAATATGTGCAATAGAGACAAAAATATTAAGAGCCAACTGGAGCGAAGTTAGCTACTTTGAGCCAGGTATAATGCTTAATTAGAATTCCATCTGCGCACCAAAATGGAAAATTAGTCAGTAAGAAATAAAGAAACTAAGGGTCTTACTGATCAAGAAATAAGAGTTGATCATTAATGAAATGAACAATTTGGGTTTCCTAATTAATATATAATCAACTCATCATATCATTATTCAATTGTCACAGGTTATATCATGTTTCTTCTAACTAGCTAGAAGAAGGCTTCAACCTTCAAAATCTACCTACAATGCCCCTATATGAGCGACATAATATAGTTTAATTTACAGCCCTAAGAGATAAAAATATAAATAAATTATCCCATTCATTGTTAAACTCTCCTCTCTTAAAAAAAGTATAATATACACTCGCTCAAACTCTTCAAGATTCAGACAACTGAATATGAAAGTGACTTTGTTTTATGCAAAAACCAACTACAACTGGCGTTCTTTTCCATGAGCAGTTGACTTTCACCAAACCCCGCATGACCGAGGAAATCAGGAATCATTGATACATTAGGAATGGCAAATCATAAACCACCAAAAAGATTGTTGTTGCAAGGATTAATTAAGAGCTCCTCAGGACTAATTACCTCATCAAAGAGAATCACCATCTATCCTTCATCTCATCATGATCTTTGACGCAAGGCGGTCCTGAAACTGTCTTGCCCGATAAGCTCAAGTACTCGGTTTTATGGTAATAGAGAAGAGTAAATGTAACACAATTAAAGAACTCAAACATACTAACACAACTTTTCTATTCAATAATCAACTCTCCTCTTACAGGGGTATCGATACATATTTAAAGGAAAACAAAGTTAAAATCTAACATAGAAATTGTAAACTAATAAATACTATAAATGCTAATTTTAGTAAACCAACAAAAGTTGAATTTCCCATACGTTCAAACTAATTGAAATGGACTAATTAAGACTCTTGGAGACCATGTCATTTTAATTATTTAGGAGACCAAGACATTTAGAAGAGCACCCATGCTGCCAACGAGTTTCATTGAATGTATGGTTCAGATTTCAAGTTGCACAAATAAATTCTTGATCGGCTTGGATTTGATGTGACCTTCATCCGTATCTGAGTCCGAATAGGTTATCACCTCAGGACGCAATACCATCCCGGAACGCACTGCGTCAATCTTGCATGGATACCTCAGGCCCCTCAATCAGGTACATGATTCTGCAATATTCCATCAGGAATGCACTCTAGAGCTGAATTCAAGATTCCTTCCCAAATTCTAAAAAAAGAAAAAGTATGCCATAGACATTATACATGTAAAATCACATTACATCCTGGATTGCTAGTGGATTACAAATGAATCTCGCATGCAATTATCATGGTCCATATTGATTCCTAGATTCCGGATTTATACAAATATTTTATATAGTGACATATATATAGGGAGAAGACTAGTACATAACACATCATGATAACGCTAATAATAAGGAAGAAAGACAAAAGTGGTTGTGCACTTGTATTGATACCTTTTAGATAATATTCTTCAATAACACTTTCATCTTCCTCCTTTCGTGATACTGCATATATTTGATAGAGGATCCCGGTTCTCAAAATCAGAGAAATAATAAAAGTTGATGAAGCAAATTATGTCAGACTAATACAGAAATTAATACTATTGATGTACATTTTTTTATTTTTCAATCTAAGGAACAGTATTAATTAATAACTAATTGGTATGGATCTATCCAATTGGCGATAGCCCTCTTTTTTTCTGCATTTATTAACCTACAAAATTTTATTAAAATATAACCACTAGTACAAAAAACCCCTTCACCGACCCTCAATCACCGACTGTTTTAATATGTAACAGTCGGTGTAGAGACTGCTGGTAAAATCGTAAATAAGAAGAACATCAACACTGACTGTTCCATTACAAAAAACCGTCAGTGAACCAACACCGACTGTTTTTTAAAAAAACAGTCGGTGTTGCTCATACCCTACACCGACTGTTTTTTTTTAAAAACAGTCGGTGTTGAGCAGTCACCAACACTGACTGTTTTTAAAAAAAACAGTCGGTGTTGCTCATACCTACACCGACTGTTTTTTAAAAAAAACAGTCGGTGTTGAGAAGTCACCAACACCGACTGTTTTTATTTTAAAACCGTCGGTGTTGAAATGCATTGCCGAGTGTTTTCATTTCTCCGAAAATTTCCATTCCCGGTTTATCTCTTTCGATCGCCCGCCAAACCCTTCCAAAATTTCATATCCCTTCTCCGCTCACTTCTAAATTTCATTTCCCTTCTAAATTCATTTCCTTCTCCGCTCAGCCAAACCCTTCTCTGCTCACTGCGCCGCTGCCCGACTCGTCTCCGCCAAACCCTTCTCCACTCACTACGCTGCTGCCCGACTCTTCGTCTCCGCCAAACCCTTCTCCGCTCAGCCTCGCCCCACTTTTCCGACCTGCCTCGCCCCATTTTTCCGACTCCTCGTCTCAGCCAAACCCTTCTCCATCCGCTTATCCGCCTCCGCCTTTTCCGGCTCTTCCCTTGCTGCTGACCGAGCCTCCGCCTCGCCCTGACCAAAGAAAGACTCAGAGAGGCGTTTAATTGAAGAAACTAATAAAATCTGCAAAACAAAACAGGTAACGGGAAAATTGGGAAACCAAAAGCCCAAAGATTTTGTACCGTTTTTTTTTCAGGGATAGGAGGAGCCTGTCCGAAGCTTTCTTTGTACACCGTAGGATTGAAATTTCTTTGTACACCGTTGCTTTCTTTTTAAGTCACCACCATTTCTTTGGGGGGACCAAAAGAACTGGTAAGGTCTTTACCAGAGATGAACTGGAGACCATCTCTGAAGCTTGCAAAACTGCACAGTGCTTTGCCATTACAGATGAAGTATGCACTTTTATCTTAATTACATGTATAACTAGAACTCTGCATCATTTAAGGCCTAATCAGTTCAACTGTTAAGCTATATTGAATGTTTGGAAGAACTGGTACAGTGATTATGAACTGATAATACTGTTCCAAAATAATTTCATACAAAATCTGTAGCACAAAGCTAATTCAAAATAGATCTCTGTTGGGTATTACAAAAATACATTCTGCTGAAATTTTCCTTTTAATTATCAATGAACATTTTTTTTTAAGATTTTTTCATATTTTATTACTTTATTAGGTGTATGAGTATATAACATATGATAGAGAAGTACATATATCACTGGCCTCTTTACCGGGAATGCAAGAACGAACCATTATAACTTCCTCCCTCTCAAAGACTTTTAGCGTGACAGGTCGGTGCCAATTTTTTTATTTTTTTGTATTTTTTTGCACTGAGAATTTCATTGTATGAAGAATTGGTGATAAAAAAAATATGTGCTATACATAATATATGGTAAAAATATACACTGAGAGTAGGTTGGAGAATAGGCTGGGCATGTGCTCCGGCTAGGATCGCATCTGCCATAAGAAACATCCATGTGAAAATTACCGATTCTGCCCCTGCTCCTTTCCAAGAAGCTGCTCTGACTGCCTTGCGGAGCCCACCCAGTTATTTCCACTCTCTTAAAACTGTGAGCAAACACTTCTAATGGTTTCTTGTTTTAAGGTTTGATAATCTTTCGCCATGGTATTAACAATTTTTTATTAGGAATATGAGGCAAGAAGGGATTATGTGGTTGAGATGCTATCAGTACTCGGGTTTCAAATTCGGTTCAAACTGAAGGGTTCGGTTTTCGTATTTGCTGAGCTACCTGCCTATTGTCAGATTTCTGATGCAAGTTCCTTTCTTTGCTTTTTGTTAATTTATCAAATGTTTTGCACTGTTGTACAAAACCAGTCTATGCTGATAAGTCATATACTGGTAAAGTTCAGAATGTACCCAAATTATTAAAGTCTATGCTGAGATGTCTTTAATTTGCTGAATTATAGATTGAATTTGTGAAGAAACTTATAGAGAAAGCAGGGGTGGCAGCTGTACCGGGTCGTGGATTCTTCCATATAGACCCCCAAAATTGTGAAAATTACCAAAAAAGGTACATCCGGTTTGCATTTTGCAAAAGTGGAGAGACATTGAGTGCCGCTCGACACAAGATGGAGAAGTTTGTTGCTGAGGAAGGTCATTTAATTTTTCAATCATAGATGGCTGTCTTTGTTTTTTAATTGGGAACTATGAATTATTTATAGTAAAGATTAGATTTGTTTAAGCTTCTGTTTAAAGATTAGAGTTGCTGAGGAAGGTTTGCATTCTTTTATTGTGCAGTTTTGCAAGCTTCAGAGGCGAAGTCATATTAACAGTGAATAAGAAGAGTAGAAGTTATATTAGATATTGGAAATAGCTATATTAGAGTTACAATCTATATTAGAGTTACAGTCATACTCTCAATCCCTCCAATTTTTTTTTCCGTGGATGAATTCTAACTTTTCATAATTTAACTATCTTTGCATATTCATACCCTCAACTTGTCATATTATTTTTTGCTTAAGTTTAGTTTTAGGTCAATTACCTCTTATCACTACTTTACTTTTGTCTGGTACAAGTTGGCACTGACCCTGATTGCATTTGTTAATTTGTTAATTTTTGTTAAAACATTGTTATTTGTTAATTTTTTTCGCATAATATTTAAAATACGAGGTCCCTTCTTTTTGAGAAGTCAGTTGAATTGAATTTTTTTGTTGTTGACTACTTTACAGGAGAAGTTATTTAAGGTGGCTGGCGTACCAATGGTTGATAATTGCATGGCTGGCTATAATAGCTGTATATTTGCATATGGTCAGGTAAATGTTGTTGCTAAAGCTCTCTTAATTCTTAGCTGTTTCATTCTTAACTTTTTAGAAGTTGAAAAACTTGATTCTTACCTCTTAGTGATATAAAGTCAATATGACAACTCTCAGATTTAGTAATCCATGATTGCCCTTAATTTTTTATTCTATCCCTTTGTCTTGATTTTGTTGGGCATTAAGTACTAAATTGCATTTTCGTGCGGTGTTTATCTTTAATTAAATATATGTTGAAAAAGTGAAAAGTGTTTATCCTTTCCATGATATCAGGTTTGGACATAGATTATTGGTATAAGTGCAGAAAGATAGTCAAATTAAATTAACACAGTTTCTTAACATTCTGAACTTTGGTGTTACATTTTTTCAGACAGGAAGTGGGAAGACGCATACAATGCTTGGTGATATTGAGAACGGAACTAGAAGACACAATGCAAATTGTGGCATGACACCTCGTGTTTTTGAGTATCTCTTTCAAAGAATCCAAAAGGTAACTTTTTACTCCTTGTTTCAGGTTCAGCTTGTTGTTCCAATATCTTCAACTGAGGGCTACATGATTTCTTTTTCTGGTACCAATTTGGATTGGTTAGGTAATGGTATGTGGTGGGTGATGTTTTGTTGGTTAGGTAATGGTATGTGGTGGGTAATGGTATGTGGTGGGTGATGTTTTCAATTTTCAATTAGTCATGGAAACAAGATTTGCTAATGAGGCAACTAATCTGGAAAGAGAAGATTGTAGCACAAGTGATGTAACCAATCAAGAATCAGGGTATAGCTTTAGGAGGTTGAGGAGGAGCAGAAACCATGCCTCTGGTGTAATACGGAGGCGCAAGAGGTGGAGAGATAGAGTAGAGAATCTTATACTGGTACAAGTGGGGATGCAACTGCTGACAAGGTTTCCTTGAACTTCAAAACAATCAATTTTGGTAGCTATATTTACCAGTGTGCTGTGATTGCTTATTTCATTTGTTTTCAATTTTTTTATAAAATATATAGGATATGTAAATGGTGTTATATATGTAAATTTTGTTATAGTGTGTTTTTTTGTGAATGAAATATGAATTATGTTGTTTATTATTGTGTTATATATGTAAATTCTGAACTTCTTAGCTGAGTAATTAAAATGTAAGATGACCCAAATTTTGGCTTGCCAGTTCTCACGTCTACAGGTGCAAAAAAAACAAAAACAAAAAAACAAAAAAATTTCGGTGTTGGGCACCTACACCGATGGTTTTTTCAAAAAAACAGTCGGTGTTGGGCGCCTACACCGACTGTTTTTTCGAAAAACAGTCGGTGTTGGGTGCCTACACTGACTGTTATTCACCCGTCAGTAAAGATTTATCTATACCGTCGCCGCCATCACCGACGCCTCAATAACAGTCGGTATAAGAGTTTTTTAACAGTCGGTGAAGGAGTTTTTTTGTACTAGTGAACCTCTCTTGTAGAATATTTATTTTCTTCCTATAGATTTTTCAAACAACAAGTCTTCTCAAATAAGACTTACCTACATGCACTACATTCGCACAATTCTAGGCATCTAGGGCACACCAAGTTACAAATTGTGCCCTCTCTGCCTCTTTGTGATGGTATGAACCGCTCCCAAATAGTGAATACTAAACAAAAAGGAATGGGATATCTAATCAAAGGGATGAAAATATGTAACATACATTACCTTGCAATGCAAGTTTGACAATATCTCATTATGCACAACTTGTCCTTTTTGAAGTAGGTGCAACAGAATACATTGTTCTTGTATCTGTGACACTGCAAAAAAAAAAATTAAATATATTATTATAATTTGATAAATTACAAGATGAGAAAACGAAATAAGTATATAACACAAAGAAGCAACTTATTAATTGTAACCTGATGACAATAATGGGGAGCCTTTCCGCCATGAGAGAAAGGAATGCTAGGGTAGATAAAAATGGCTTTTTTATTTGAGTGAGTAATATATATATATATATATATATATATATATATATAAAATATATATATAAAATATATATAGAGGAGGGATCAAGTTACAACAAATTTGAGTTACAACAAAGTTACAACAACTATTTTTTTCATTTTCAAAGTCCAAATTGTCGATCCAAACCGTTCAACATGATTATCTAAATAAAATGTGCTTGCAGATCAAATTTTACATTTTTTTGAATTTTTTTACTATTTATTAAGATGGGTACAAAATTTAATAGTCTAAATATGACTATTTTTGTAACTTAATAAATAGTAAACAAAATTCAAAAAAATGTAAAATTTGATCTGCAAGCACATTTTATTGTGGAGATCATGTTGAACGGTTTGGATCGACGATTTGGACTTTGAAAATGAAAAAAATGGTTGAATGTAACTTTGTTGTAACTTGATCCCTCCTCATATATATATATATATATATATAGAGAGAGAGAGAGAGAGAGGAGAACCAAGGGACAGCATTCCAATAGAGAGAAGGCAGAGCGCTAGCTAGAGAGAGATATTGTGATTTTAGGGATTATATAACATAGAGAAAGGCACATAGACAGGTAAAAGGGATAAACAACTTTTAGAATGGAATGACCAAAAGAAATTTTGGTTTTATAGATAGATTTCAATTTGAATGTTCCTAGTCTAACTTATATTTATATTGCCCCAACATCTAGATGTTTTCTCACACCAGATTAACAAGATCAATGGATGAGATTTTACATCAACTGATCCCTGGACCATTGATATTCTTGTTGGTATTCAAATAGTACCAATTCAGTAAATAAATCATACCAAATTTATGTGCATGTAACTGTTAGGTGCATTTCGTTATATTTTTCAAGCTAGTTGGCAAAGTCTGGGATGGTATTGCCAAAGCAAGCAACATAAAGTTCCAGTCTTAGATACAGAGATTAAAAAACCAAATTCTATGGTACAAGGATTAAGAATAAGAAACAGAGATTTCATTAAGGACCAGAAGATATGGAGCATATATAGATTGAAATATTAAACATTAACAATACATTGTTCACAATATGTTTCGTTACACACGAGTTGAATATCACTTAAGTGGATAGTAAAACCATTAATTCCCTCCTAAACATAATTTGTGATGACCACCTTCCCCTCCTTCCAATGTTTTATATTTGATTTCTTTTGTGCATTTTTTTATGTTATTCTCCATCCATTTGAATTAAATATACATATTATCCTACGTTTCAGATTTAATAATTTTATTCATTAGACATTGACTGTACTAGCTAGGTATAATTTGAACAAAAGTTGTCGCTCACCGATATTATTTTATGGCAGGATAACAGAAACCAATTGTTCAGATATGACTGTTGTGATCAATAATTTTTTTACAACACTAACAAAATGCTCACCTTGCTTGTTACCATGGGAAAACAATAATGCTAAGAGAATGTTAATGTTACCAAGACAAAAAAAAATGCTAAGAGAATGTTACCATGATCTTTATATATGCATCTTACGGTTGTGACATCTAATTTACAAGACATCATATAAATTGAGTACTTACCCCTACTATGAGAGAATGAATTTGCCAAAACATCCATATCTCTGTCACAACCTGAGCCCCAAATCGACATAGTGTGATAATAATGTTATCTTCCGCATCCATCCACGTACTGTTTGACAACTTATGAGAAAAAAGAGTAAACAACACACAACTCCCATGAAACTCCCTTCCCTCCCATGTTTTATTGATTGAAAAATCTGTAATACAAAATTCTGTGGTGATTAATTTCGGATCCAGCAGCCTCCTCAAATAGCCAGCTTAGAAATCAAAATTAGGAAAGAATAAACTAGGGAAACAAATAAACTAGTATCCTCAATCCTATCTTTACATATTTTTCCTTCTATCTTTAGACAACCAAAATAAGAAACAAATATGCTAGCTGTGCTACTGCCGAATGTGCTTGACTTGCGCCAATACTCCCCCTCAAGTTGGTGCATAGATATCCGTCATGCCCAACTTGCCAAGCGAGTCATGAAAAATTGTATTTGAAACGCCCTTGGTTAAAATATCGGCTAGTTGATCACCTGTTCTCACAAATGGAAGAGAGATGACATTTTCTTCTAAATTCTGTCGTATAAAGTGTCTGCTCACTTCTATGTGTTTTGTACGATCATGCTGTACAGGATTATGAGATATGGCAATTGCCGCCTTGTTATCGTAGAAGAGCTTCATTCCTTCACTAGGATCAAACCCAAGCTCACTCATAATTTTTTTCAACCATATTAACTCCTGCAGCCCTTTAGCAATACCCATAAATTCGGCTTCGGCACTAGAAAGAGCTACCACCTTTTGCTTTTTACTCCTCCATGTCACCAAATTGCCCCCAACAAATGTGAAATATCCGGAAGTGGACTTCCGATCAGTAATGTCTCCTGCCCAGTCTGAATCAGTATATCCTTCCACTCTTAGATGTCCATTTCTCTTAAAGTAAATTCCTCTACCTGGAGCACCTTTGAGATACCTGAGAATACGAAACACAGCTTCCATATGCTGCTCACTTGGAGCATGCATGAATTGGCTTACCAAACTTACGGCGTATGTGATATCTGGTCTGGTATGAGACAAATAGATGAGCTTACCTACCAATCACTGGTATCTCTCTTTGTTGGCTGGTACTTGAGTCGGGAATTCACCTAACTTAAGATTTTGTACAACAGGGGTGTCAACTGGTTTGCAATCAAGCATCCCAGTTTCAGTTAACAAGTCTAACACATACTTTCTTTGAGACAGAGATATACCTTCTTTGGTTCTTACCACTTCAATTCCGAGAAAATATTTTAGTCCACCTAAGTCCTTCATTTCAAATTCCTCAGAGAGTCTTTTCTCCAATCTATCAATTTCATCTTGATCATCACCTGTGATTATCATGTCATCTACATAAATAATTAGAACAGCTATCTTTTCATGCCTCTTCCTGTAAAACAAAGTATGGTCAGAATCGCTTTGAGTGTAACCATATTTACTCATAGCACTACAGAATCTCCCAAACCAAGCTCTAGGAGATTGTTTCAGCCCATATAGTGCCTTCTCTAACTTGCATACTAGCTGTTGAGACCCCGAATGACTGTACCCGGGTGGAATTTCCATGTAGATCTCCTCTTCAAGATCACCGTGAAGGAAAGCATTCTTTACATCGAACTGATGCAAAGGCCAATCAAGGTTAGCTGCAAGAGATAATAGAATTCTAATGGTATTCAACTTAGCAACTGGTGAAAAGGTTTCCTGAAAATCAATACCATAGGTTTGTGTAAATCCTTTGGCAACTAGTCGAGCCTTATACCGGTCAACCAAACCAGTTGGACCATATTTTACTGTGAATACCCACTTACAACCTACCGTCTTTCTTCCTTTTGGTAAACTTACCAACCGCCATGTGTGATTTTTCTCTAATGCCTCCATTTCCGCTCTCATAGCTTCCAACCACTTGGGATTGCTCATGGCTTCTTCAAGTCGTTCCGGGATTCGAATAGAGGCAAGAGTGGTATCAAACTCCTTCAATGGGCTGGACAAGTGTTCTGTTGTCACAAATTTACCAATTGCATAATCTCCTTCACCAGCTTCATCTGGTCTAAAACGCTTAGGAGGGTTTCCTCTGTTACGCCTGTCAGGTAATCTGTATCCTGTATTAGAATTATTAGAATTAAAATTCTCAGAATTTGAAACTTGTACCTCATTCTCAGGAGATTGGCCCAGCTGTGGTAGAGGAGACTGTATCAATTGCCTTTGCTCATTTTCTGGATCCATGCTAAGTTCAATCCACCAATTAATGTCCCTTTCAGACTCAGCCCGAGATGGGCTCACTGCAGGTGGATTCGGGCCAGCAGTAGCTGGGTTCGGGTCAATGCCAGCATCTAGATTCGGACCAGCAGTGGCTGGGTTCGGGTCAGGGCCAGCATCTGGATTCGGACCAGCAGTGGCTGGGTTCGGGTCCAAGTTCGGGTCAGCAACAACAACAGTTTGGTTCTGGTCTGAGTTCGGGTCAGAAGTTTGGTTCGGGTCAGAAGTTTGGTTCGGGTTTACAGCAGCACCTCCTGTGCTAACATTCTCATATGGACCCAATTGATGCCAATTTTCATTCTCAACTAAATTCTCCCCCTGAGAATGAATTGCATCCTTTCTAAAAAAACTTTCCGTTTCAATAAAGGTGACATCCATGGTAACAACATATTTTTAGAAATAGGATTGAGGCATTTATAACCTTTCTGGTTTTGGCCATACCCTACAAATACACATCTCTCTGCACAAGGTTCCAATTTGGACCGTTGATGTTTTTGTATATGGACAAATGCGACACACCCAAAAATCTTTTGTGGAAGATTCAGAACCGACGGTATCGGTACATGTGAAGAGAGTACTTGAAGTGGAGTTTGAAAATTTAACACATTTGATGGCATACGGTTAATTAGGTAAACTGCAGCGGCAACCGCATGATCCCAATAGACTTGTGGTACTTCATACTCAAGTAACATAGATCGGGTTGTTTCTAAAATATGTCTGTTTTTACGTTCGGCCACTCCATTTTGTTGTGGAGTTCCAACACAACTTGTTTCATGGATAATCCCTTTAGAGTGAAAAAATTCCCGAAGTGTGTAATTCACAAACTCACCACCATTGTCACTTCTTAAAAATTTAATGGTCCGATTAAACTGATTTTGCACCATGTTAAAAAAGGATTTAAAAACATGTGACACTTCACCTTTTGTTTTAAGGACGTATAGCCAAGTCATTCTAGTGCAATTATCAATAAATAGTACAAACCACCTATTTCCAACAGATGAATTAACCGGGGATGGGCCCCAAACATCAGAATGAACCAAGTCAAAAGGTTTTGTACTCTTATTCAAACTACTAGGAAAAGACACACGATGACTCTTAGCTCCAATACAGGTTTCACAATCGAATTTTTTATCCTCACAACTAGAAAATAAACTTGGGTAAACTCTTTTCAGATACCCAAAAGATGGATGCCCTAATCTTTTATGCCACATCCAAATGCAAGAGATCCGATTCGATGATGAACTTGTAGATAAATGAGCCTTTCCATCCACCATGTCGTCCAAATGATACAGTCTCCCTCTTCTAGTACCACGGCCAATAATCTCCTTTGTGAGAAGATCCTGAAAGATACAAAACTGAGGGTACATGAGAACAGCACAATTCAGTTCTTCACAAACCTAACCAACGGACAATAATCTGGTTGATAAAGAAGGTACAAGTAAAGTATTTGATAAAGTAAGCGAAGGTGAGCACTGAACATCTCCAGCACCCTTTACAAGATACGACTCTCCATTAGCATTGACTATTGCCGTTCTTCTTGGAGCGGAAATCCTCACGAGATCCTTTTCTGAGTAGGTCATGTGGTCTGTTGCCCCTGAATCTATTATCCAATCAAACTCATTAGTGTGATAATTATTAGAGACAAGACAGTTTTTACCTTCCACATGTTCCTTGTTCTCAACTGGCGGTAAGATAGAGTGGCTACCCGCTGAAACAGAGGCTGCAGCTACTGGAACAGCCGCTGCAGTTGTTGGAACAATCGGCCCAGCATGGATGCCCGGCCCAGCAGGTACACCTTGCGCAACAGGGGCTGCAGTTGAATCAGCTGCAACCATTTGCGCCTCACCCCTGTACTGGTGCCACTCTCCTTGCTTCTTATTCTTCCGATCTTTCCAACCCGGTGGGTACCCAATTAATTTAAAACACTTCTCCCTAGTATGTCTCGGGTTATGGCAGTAAGTGCAACCCTCTACTAGGCCCGGTTTTGGATTAAAATCAGGTTTGTTCATGCCAAGGGTTTGGTTTCCTGCAAGCATAACCATAGAAGTTTCGGCCCCATCCCCTTTGTTTAACATTACAATTTGACAGTTTTCTTCTCTACGTACTAAGGCAAAAGCTTGTTCTATTGTAGGAAAAGGTTTTAGTTGTAACACAGTTGACCGGATAGAATCCAAGCGGTCATCAAGACCATCCAGGAAGGTCAAAACACGATCTTCTTGAACAAGGTAATTATATTTCTCAATATCAACTGGAGAGGTCATAGGGTTTGGCCTACGTACATCTAACTCTTTCCATAACCCCTGTAATTGGGTGTAATAAACCTCAACAGAACCACCACTTTGTTTGACACGGTTAACTCTCCTTTTTAAGTCAAAAAACTGGGTCAAGTCATCTCCATCAAAAAAGGTTGTTCTTATCGAGTCCCATACCTCTTTGGCCGTACCAAAAGGAAGAAAATTACCTACTAAGGAGGGATCCATGGATTCGATTATGTAATCTTTAACTGAGGAGTCTTCCATCTGCCATTTGCGATAGCCATCAATTGACTTTGGTTTAGGAATCGACCCATCAATATAGCCGAGTTTATCCTTCCCCGACAGTTTCATCTTCAACATCTGCGACCATAGGTTGAAGTTCTTCCCATCGAGTTTGATCGTCATGGCTGAAATGTGTCCATCCGGATTAGAGTTGCCCGATTTTTGTTGTAATAGTTGTGACAAGGTTGCAGTCAAATTCTCCAAGAGTAGAACAGATTCAGATTTCTCCGTTGACTCAGACATTCTTCTCACACTCAGAAATCAGAGGAGAAAGAAAACAAAATTAGAAGAAAAAACAGATTCAAAAAAAAAAATCAGAGGAATAGGGAGAAACACAGATCTGATTCGGCTTCAGAAATGCTCAGAATCAACACTTGTGCTCTGATACCATGACAACTTATGAGAAAAAAGAGTAAACAACACACAACTCCCATGAAACTCCCTTCCCTCCCATGTTTTATTGATTGAAAAATCTGTAATACAAAATTCTGTGGTGATTAATTTCGGATCCAGCAGCCTCCTCAAATAGCCAGCTTAGAAATCAAAATTAGGAAAGAATAAACTAGGGAAACAAATAAACTAGTATCATCAATCCTATCTTTACATATTTTTCCTTCTATCTTTAGACAACCAAAATAAGAAACAAATATGCTAGCTGTGCTACTGCCGAATGTGCTTGACTTGCGCCAATACTGTTCACTTACATCACAAAAAAATATAGAGAAAATAATCAAACAAAGTCAAATTAAAAGTCAGTCATGGTTAATTATCCACATCTCTATATATGGTTTTATAAAGAAATAGTAAATACCCGACTAAAATTGTTTACCAAAATTAATTTATTTCAAAGCATTTACTCCTTGTAGCTTATTTGGCCTTCATTAAACATATGGCTGAGTTTAACAAATTAATGAAATTAACATCGCAAGATGTAAGAGGTGCTGGTAATTTTAGGCACTGGAGAACCCAATAAGAAATATGTTCAAGTAATATCTATATGTATATATACGTAACCTCTGAAGGTATGGAGCGCGGAGAAATTGTTTCAAAACGTCACTAGTTATCATCATCGCATCTTTAATGTAACGTACTACTCCATCATGGCTATTTTTGATTGCTCCTTTGTCAATAGAGTTGGGGAATAGAAAGGCACATCTATTACCCTCAATTTGTGAACACAAATTGAAAAGGTGACTGAAAATTAGATGTATTAGAATAGAGGGGCATGTGATTAATAATTTGAAAGAAACTAATGGACTCACAAAATGAAAACACTAATAATCGAAGCATCGAGCCATCCACGGTTCATCATGAGTTTCATGTCGTCGAACCCAAGCATGGTCCCAGCGCTCTCTGGAAGTTGAAACACCTCTTTCTAGATTGGGACCCAAATGTCTTGATCCGTTTTGGGTTTTCCCTCCAATAAATGGTACAGTCTTTGCAATTCTTGTGGCCGGCTCTCCAAAATCCATTTGTCCATAGGTGCAGGCAGCCCGTTATCTTTTTTTCGAGCCTTTCCTCTCACTCCTTTCACATTCTTTGTTGTCAAAGGCTGTACTTTCCTTCTTTGGGGGTGCACCTGCTTCTTTGATGTCATAGGTACCGGGGGCAGAAAGGCGAATTTGGTTGCATTGGAAAAACAGGCTTATTAAAGAAATATTACAAACAATGTCAAAGTTGAAAAAGTAAAATGAAAAAAAGAATTACCGAGGGGGGCCTTGCAGACAGACTTTTGGCAAAGCTGAGTCGCCCAGAAGTGGCTTCATCATCCTTTCCTGCCAAAATCTGCGGTGAACTATTGGCCCTTTTATTTTGGTTGACTGCATTAGGTGTCTGCATTTACAAACAAGGCATCATAATCAAAATATGAAATATAATGTATAAAGATTGACCAGATCTATTAAATGGGTACCTCAAGCTCCTCTTCTTTGTTGAAATCAGGTACATGATTCTGTAATATTCCATCTGGAATGCACTCTAGAGCTGAATTCAAGATTCCTTCCCAAATTCAAAAAAAGAAGAAGAAGGTATGCCTTAGACATTATACATGTAAAATCACATTACATCCTGGAATGCAATCTAAGGATTCTCTAATCTAACAATTAGCCATAAAAATTACCAAGACTAAAAGGTTTTAAGTTCTGAATCTTCATGCTTCCCTACACTTCTTTGTGGTTGAAATAATCCTAGAGACTCCACCAATCGAGCAAGGCAACAAGAAAGAGATACTTCTCTCAATCTATGACCTCCAAGATCATTGAGCTAAATTTGTTCTAACATAGGATTCACCTAGTCTAAATACAATTTACCCTAACCCTATTAGCGGACCTCCAGAACGTCTTTTCGTTGTCAAGATCATTAACCTTGGTGACAATACTTAGAGTTTCTCACACAAAGTTAATGATTGTTCTTCCAACGAAATTATGGATTCATTGACTTAAGGCGATGAGGATGCATATATACAATAGGTAGTAATGAAAAGATAAAATATAGAAGGAATTCAGATCTAATTGCAAACAAAATAATAAAAACAAATAAGTACACATCATAAGAATTCAAGTACAAACCCTAACACTAGAACTGAGGAATTTAGACCCTTCCGGACAAATTAACAATGAAAAGAGATAAAAAAAAACATAGATACAACTGAATTGAAGATGTATGCGTGCAACTTAGCCTTCTATCAATCACCTTCTGCCCTCCTTAGTAGATTTTCTTCCTATCTCGCCACAAATGGCTCCTTCATCTCTCTACAGCCTAACGTAACGTAATCTAAGTAGAACTAGCATAATACTTGATAGATTCTTGAATTAATACATAAAAGTCTGCTAAAAGGACTATCTATAGCTTTCCCAGGCATGAGTGGAAGTAGTGGAGAACTTGCACTTGTTTCTGATTGGTCATGAGAAGTAGTGTCGTCCAAAAATAGCGAGTCTATAGCAATACAGGCCTTGTCAAGATCCAGTCAATTCCCATGCAGCATACTACAGATGTCGCATGCGATGCCGCACGACAGGGCCAATGCCGCACATACTACGTATTTAGTAGATTTTCAACATCTTATCATCACGTCACCTGTTGTGTACTTCATGAGATGTCCAATTTTGTGCGGAAATTTAGTCTTCGTCGCAATATAGCATATTTGCTATGTTTTCGGGCTAAATTCACAACATTCTTTCGAACCTACCAAAATCACTAAAAAATGCACTTGCGGTGATAAATCATGGAAAATGACTACTAGTCAAAATATAGCCTTTTTAGTATATGTTTTAGCGTTATCAAAGCTGGGTGAATTAGGATTTTTGGTTTTTCACGCCTTTTTGACTACCCCTGTAAATTATACATGTTTTTTTGTAGGAACCGTGTTTGATTATTTTGTATTCAAAATAGCTATTTTTCTGTTACCGTGTATGAATACTGCCCTATCATTAATTCTCCTTAGAGTTCAAATACTGCCCTATCATTAAATCACTCCACCTCAACGTGTAATAAAAATACTCACTCATCTCTCTTCTCCCTCTTATTTCTCTCCTCTCTTCACTTCTCAATCTCTTAGGGTTTCGACATTGCTGTCTTGCCCTTTTTACCTCTCTGGAATTCAATTTAGGGTTTCACTCACTACTATCTTTCACCTACTGTACTCTAATCAATATCACAATGGAGAGGATTATATTATTCTAATTTGAAAAAAGATTATATTATTATAATTTGAAAAGGACT